>OZ005659.1:244594974-244966417 GCA_963930645.1 Salticus scenicus
ATTGTGAGCACTGAAATTTTAGATTATTTTATAACATTCTGGTTTTTTTTTGTTTTTTTTTTGTTTTTTTTTTTTTTACGCTGTTGTTTATGTGATGTTTATTATCATAATTTTTTTTTGTGACGTATGAGATCAATATTTAACGAATTAAAGCTCATGTCAATTCTTTCCAGTGTCACACTATATATCCCCAAATGCACAATGCGTTTGCGTCCGTGAGATACGCGTCCGGGACAACAGGTACAGCAAGATAAACAAACTTGGAGCTGTTTTGATGCAGCTGGGTACAGATCTGGACCAAGTACCATCTTGTTTGCACGTCAAAAAAAAGATCCTTGTAAGGTGTACTCTTCAGACGTGCAACTGTATACCACAAACTGACCTTCTTCAAAATTGTGACGTTTGGAATCTATTGCTCCACCTGGATTTCTTCGAACGACGTTCGGTATGAAGCTTGGATCTTGGCAGATTCTCATTCTGGTGCAACAGAAATGTAGAAAGTAATAAAAAATTATGAAAAGTGTTTCATAATTTATAAATGATTGTTTCTTAGTTCTTTTTTTTTTTTTTTTACATAACACACATTCACTCATTCAATCGTTGATTTACTCTCACTTTCGTACTTCGTAATAAGGTGATTCCGTACTTCGTCATATGATATTTTATTAATTTATCAGTGATGCTCGATTTACTGAGGCGGAGAGGTTTGGCTCTCTTAGCTGGTAGACAGGAAGTTTCAGGGTCGTACTGAGGTAGCTTTTCGGAGTTTTGTATGGTTTTCACTGAAACTCTTTCAAAACGAGTAAGAATCCTTTGAAAAGACCCTCACGATGCATGGTGTTATTGTTTAAATTCAGTCCAACTGTCTGCGATAGACATCTAGGTCTGTGGTGAATGTCGCCTGTGGGAGGTCTTTCTAAATGGTTCTAGCCCCCATTCAATCCTTCCCTCCCATGGAGGGAATTCTATACAAACATAGATCTTTAGCGCACACATGATTTTAATTTATTGTTTCTTGAGTCCGTTTCACTCAGTCATTCTCTGATTCACACTGTAATTATACCCAGCAAAATGGATTTTTTTTTTTTTTTTTTTTTTTTTAACAATTTATAAATGATACATGATTTTATTTTTATTTTAAATAACACTTTTTCTCCCAATCACTCTCAGTCAGCCCCGAAAGAAAAGAAAAGGAAAAAAAAATCAATCCCTTCTATTCGAAGTCAATTGGTGCAAGTCGAGATCGAAGCCCAAACCATGGTCAAGTGACTTTCGCCGTTGAGTAATTGTTGTTATCGTGTTATATCGTAGACATAGTTACATCGTCCAGTGGCGGCTCGTGGGCCGAATAATACAGTAGGTGAAGAGACACTTCACCTAATATTTTACACTGACATAGTATAAATTTACATTTCAATAAAATGAGTATTTTTAGTTAAAATTATTCTTAACATAAATTATACATTGAAACTACCTATTATCAATGTTACTTTGTAAGTTGCGCCAGATCCGTATCCATTGTGGGCACTGCATGAATAATCACCCCCATCCTCATATTCTACAGACCTTATGAGAAGGGAATAGTTAGGCAGTTGTTCATATCTCCGGCTGGAACGTGGTAACATTGTGTCCTCACGCCACCAGGTTACTGTCGGTTCTGGCCAACCTCTAGCATCGCAAGGCAATTGTGCTGGTTTTCCTACTTCGCCTTTTGTGACATTTACACCAGGTATGATAGTTGCAGGTTCTGCATGACAAAAAAAAAAAAAAAAAAAAAAACATTCTTTTGTTAATAGGATAGAAAGACTTTCAAAACTTAGACTGGAATTCAACCTTAAAAGAGATATTGTCTTATATCCTCAATGATTGCAAAATCTAAATTAAGGAAACAATATTTAAATATAATTTTGTAAGTATGCTGTATACATAATTTTAATTTTGTTCTCACTGGTAGAATATCGATATCTGATGTCACCAAACTGCATGTTTAAAAAATTTTCCTCTAAAACTTGCAGTGTATAACCTTATTTATTGAAATTTTATTTATCCGACTGAGTGAAAATAATGCCTGGGCCGGGAGTCGAACCCCGGTTCTTTGACTTACAAGGTCAAGGCTCTACCAATTGAGCTATCCAGTCCGACACCCCGGTCAGCATTACTCACTCAGACAACCTTTAGGCAGAAACATCTCTCACTCAGCCTAAAGGTTGTCTGAGTGAGTAATGCTGACCGGGGTGTCGGCCTGGATAGCTCAGTTGGTAGAGCCTTGACCTTGTAAGTCAAAGTAATAAAAAAAATTGTATAACCTTATATCTGGTTTAAATCTTCCAACTCTTTCCTCTAACTTAGGCATGTATCATTTATATGAGTAAAATTTTAAAATAAAATTTTTCATTAGGCTGACTGTAATAATTTTATTTGCTGCCTTTGAGGCTAAAAGCAAAAAGTTTTATCTCTCGGCCAGTACGTTTTTCAGTTGACCTGTGGAATATTTGGTTAGTATCAATGCAGTCTTATAAATTTTTTTTTTTTTTCGTCAATAGATTGACTAAAGTTTTTTTTTTTTTTTTTTTAATCAATTTTGGATGGGTGTGGAGGCTGTATACATTCTAGCTCCTTGCTCACTATCTTCTGATATTTTTGTAATTTTACTTATTCTTAAGGTGTATTAGTGTCCTGGTGTCCTGTTCACGAAAATTTGTAAGTTGCCCTCTGGTCTTAATATCTGCAAATTTCGTTAATGGTATGAAATGAATGTCACTAAGTTTAATACATTGTCACGCAGTTACTTTTATTAATTATCATATCTTTTTCAATAATGCACAGATAGTTTTCCAGTCTAACACTTGAAAGTCTTTTGCTTCATGCATCATGCAAAACTTCAAGAGATTTCTTAATTTTAATTCAGATAGAATATACTGGGTGATTCAAAAGTTAGAGAAAAGATAAATTATTCAAAAAGTATTGACTGTAGCACTATGCAGGTTTCACTGAAATGTGTGGAAAAGCATGGAATTTTTTTTATACATGTGAAAAAATATTAAGTACGTTTTCCACCAACAGATAGCACTGTAATCAAAGTATCCTCTCACATTTTAAAACAGATCTGCTTTCTGAAATGATGCCATATTGCGAATACTGATTAATCTGACATTGGTGAGTTACATATGATTTAAGATGCTGATAGCTAGTAAACATTTAAAGTGAAGGAAATCGTGATATTTTTAAGAGATAAAGCATTGCTAGAGTTAAGCTTTATTGGGAGAATTTCCAATGCTTTACTCATGAATAATGGCTGTCACATTGAACATTTATTATCCTAGTTGAGTTGTTGAATGTACTGCACCGCTGTAAAAAAAAAAAAAAAAAAAAAATAATAATAATAATAATAATAATTTTACAAATAAACCACCACTTGATGAAGAAAAATTAAGCTAATTTGACAATAAATCTTTCATTGCTTAAAAAAAAGTCCTTTTTTTTTTTTTTTCATTTTAGTAAAAACAGCATACTACTGTGGTCAAGACTTATTGAATAATATATTTTTTCTTTTTTCTTTGCCTTTTGGATCACCCTGTAGTTACTTATGAAAGCAAATATTAATACAGGGTGACAAGAAATAACTTGGACGAAGTTTCAAACCAAATATCTCTAACTACCACTATCGCAAACTCATTTTGGAAGATGTTGTCTTACCTTGATCGCAAAAGTTCTTTGGAAACAAAAGATGGACCTTCCAACAGGATTCCGCCTCAAGATTGGTGCAAGACAAATTTTCCTGACTTCATTAGAGCTCAAGAATGGCCACCGTATTCCCCAGATTTGAACCCAATGGATTATTCTGTTTGGCCCATCTTGGAGACAAGGGTGTATGCTAAATATCATAAAATGTTGGCATCCCTAAAGGTATTCTTATGCAAGGAATAGGATAAAATATCAGTAAGTGAGTTGCGGCCCATAGCCGAAAATTTTGTGGCACGTTTAAAGCTCTGTATTATGGCCAAAGGGAGCCACTTTGAAAATTTTTAAATACAATAGGCAAGATAATGTATTCATATTTATTGAAGTTTGGTCGTAATATTTTCATTAGCATTAAAATTATAATATATCATGTGTGTCCAAGTTATTTCTTGTCACCCTGTACAGATAAAATGTTATTTCACTGATGTTAAAAATTAAAAGAATATATTAGTGATAAAATTAGCTTAGAAAATGATTAACTTTATGCATCAGAAATATATTAAGGACAACTAATTTGAATAATTTCCATATATAAAGCAAAATTATTTTCATTTTACTATGTATTGTTAAACAATATCAAAAAGAATAGTCTAAGTAAATTTTCAAAGGCAAAAGTTATTTAAAAAAAAAAAAAAATCTCAAATGAGATAATTTTTATCAGCAATAAATTATTACTGTTAAATTGTAAGTTTATACCATGTTTTAAAGTAATTAAATGTATGATGTTCGTATATGTGTTTATAATTATTCGTAATAATTATTTATTTATTTTAATTTTAATTTATTTTATTGGAAAGTATAATCTATCAGTGCATGGTTAGAAATGTGTTTTAAGATTGGTGAATTTATTTTGCTTTATTTAAAACAGAACTTCTAAATTTAGCATTTAAAATTTATTTTATGCAAAAGCATTTAATATATAAATGCTTATTTACAACTAAAAAAAAAAAAAAAAAATTACAAATTTGAATAAAAATCTGAGGCAAAGTTTGTTCAAACTACATATTGTCAGAGGTCTGTCTTACTAAATTTAATTACATTTTTTACATAGCCATTCAGTTCTTTTTTTCCCCTCTTATGATGCCTTTTAAAATTAAATGCTTGAAAACCAGTTAAATATATATGTATATAATGGCAATTGTATAAAAAGATTTATTCAAGTTATCCCTTTCTAGATTTTTATCTACTTCAGTCACGAAAGGTCATGTATTTTATACTAAAGAGTTTTTTTTTTTTTTTTTTTTTTTTTTTTTTTTTTAACACGCTTTTATTAGCTTCACCTGTATGTACGTATGTTTGTATGTTTGTAATTGCTGTGGGAACAAACAAAAATCTATATTGTAAAAAAAAGATTTTCCCTATGTGAACGTTGTACCCGTGAAGTAAAGCACCGCGCTACGAACCTAATGGTCTAGCGTTCGATCCCAGTCAGGGGAGATTTTTTAAATAAAATTTAAGTAAAAAATCATTTTTTAAAGTAAGAAGCTTTTTATTGTGAAGCCCTAAAAAGCATAAAATAAAATGTATTCTGGCAAAGACATGCTACAAAGAAATGAAAGTTTCAACACTAGGAAAATTTTAGAGAAAAATATAGGTACTTTCCTTTTGCAAGAGATGAAAATTTTTTAATGTTCAAAATATTTTAATAAGCTTTCGAGAGCAATATTCTTAGTTATTAGTTTTTGTAAAATCATTCGTTAGGCCAGAAATCTCAAATATCTCGAAAGCTTTTTAAAATATTTTGAACATTAAAAAATTTTCATCTCTTGCAAAAGGAAAGTACCTATATTTTTCTCTAAAATTTTCCTAGTGTTGAAACTTTCATTTCTTTGTAGCATGTCTTTGCCAGAATACATTTTATTTTATGCTTTTTAGGGCTTCACAATAAAAAGCTTCTTACTTTAAAAAATGATTTTTTACTTAAATTTTATTTTGTGCTTTTTAGTTACAAAAGAGGAAAAATCTTAAGAAAACTAATTAAAATTCCTTAGGATATTTTGTAGACAACGGAAGATTTTCGTTTATCAATTGACATTTTTTTTTCGATTATTTATCATCAAAAAAAGTATTATAACGTCTTTCGAGGACCGAATGCGGGACCATCGCGTTATCAGCATGACGCTCTAACCAAAAGTCTAAGAACTGTCAAGAAAAATCATAGAACATTCTAGAAAAATCTAACAAATACTTATATAAAGAAACATTGTTCTAAAATGCTTTTTAAAATATTTGGAATATTTAAAATTTTTCATGTTTTGCAAAAGTGAAATATCTATGTTTTTCTTTAAAATTTTCTTGATGTTGAAATTTTTATGATTTTCTAGCATGTCTTTGCAAGAAAAAATTTTAATTCTAGGCTTTTTAGGGCTCAACAATAATAAAAAAAACTTTCAGTGTTATTTTTATTTATTTATTTACTTACTTATATTTTTATTTATTTAATTATTCATTTTTATTTTTACTGAAATTTTTATTTTGTGCGTTTAGTAACTCAAAAAGAAGCTTCTTTAAAAAACTATCAAAATTCCTTAGGACACTGTGTAGACACCTCGGCCCGGCGAGGATCGAACACACGACTCTCGCATTATCAACATAACGCTGTGACCAACTGATTCATTAAAATATACAATGAGATGCTTACATTTTTTTTTTTAAATATATAATGGAAGCGTCTTGGTTTTTTTAACGTGACAAAAAGCGGGTGACAAATTCAATTTCATATAATAGTAATATAATATATATATACATATATATATATAACGCTTCTAAAAATATTTTTTTATGTATTTTTTACTTAAAACATTTTATTTTCTGCTTTTTTAATATCTAAAATATTTTGTGTTTTCCAATATCTAATTTTTTTTTTTTTTTAAAAAAAAAGGTTCTTCTTAAAAAAACTCCTCAAAAAATTCTTAATGTAAGCAACGAAAAGTTTTCTTGTATCAATTGATATCTTTTCTACTAATTACCTGCAAAAATTAACACGCTGGACCTTCCGGGGACCGAACTCACGACCACCGCACTATTAACGTGATGCTCTTACCAACTGTGCCAAAGAGCGACAAACGCAAAAGCTTATATTTACTTTAAAATGAAGGCGCCTTGTTTACTAGCGTGACACGAAGACACGATGACCAAGTCAATTTCAATTAAAAACCTTCTAAAATGGTTTTTGTTTAATTCTAAATTATTTTAATTAAAGATTTAAATGTATGTAAATATTATGGTATGTCACTCACACTATTTTCTCTTACCCTGCATTTTAATACTTAAGATCGATATTTTGCGCTTTTTAGTTCACATTTCTTTAAAAGCGTGTTCTTTAATTTTTTAAAACTATAATATTATTTAATGATAAAAATTACTTTAAAAAAAATATTTTTAAAGCCATGAAATTTTATTATATTTAACATATTTAGCTTTAAACGAAGCTTCTTTTAACTAAACATTTTATATGAAATTAAAGTCAGTTACCCTCACAGTCAAATTTATTCATTAAAGCTGCTCACTCCCTCTTACAATCCCCCTGTATCTAGTCACCAAATCCCATGTAGGTTTATGGAAAAAAAAAAAAAAATTATAGAATTTTTCATTACCTAACAAATTTTTAAATCCGTTTTCACACTCAGAAAATTCACAATCAATTTAAATTCAAATTCATTCAAATTTAAATTTAAATTCACAACATCTTTCAAGAATTAATTCTTTTAAATTTTAATATTTCATTTTACAGCTGAAAAATGCATTTAGTGAAAATTCACATTTTTAAACTCAAAACTCAAATTTTTAAAAATAAATTTTTGTAAACGAGTATACTAATTTAACAGTTGTGTATTTTCAGAATGTGAAAACAGTATTTAAAAAATTAGGTAATGTGTAATTCTATAAACAATTTTAGCAATAGGAAAACATAGGCTTCAGATGACCTTGACGTTCTGTGCCTGTACACCCCTTCTTCCCATAATTCCTCCCCTTTTTTCCCCGCAGCAGTTAATAAATAATAATTTTCTGAAAAATTAAGCTCACTTAATCGGAATCCATAATTTTAATCGTGCTTAATCTGTTTTTGCAAAATATTATTTGAATATATTCTAAACTTTAATTATTGCTTGTAGATCAAACTAATTTTGATTGTTTAGAAAACTGAAATTTACAGAAATTTAATTTTTTAATTTACTCATAAAAAAGCGATTCAAAAAGCAGGAATTAAATTTATAATTTTTATATTTTATAATTTTATTAATTTATTATTATTATTATTATTATTTCTTCTTAAACATTTATCTATAATTATTACTTTATTTGTATTTATTTTTTCATTAAATTTATTTATATTAAAAATATTTAAAAACAACCATTTATTTATTTTTTTATTTATTTATTTATTTTATGCTGTTATTAATTTTGATTGATTTTTCAATTTAAAGAATTTCTTGTAAAAATTAATGAATTTCGTCCAACAGTTACTAAATTTTATAAAAAAATCTTTATGATGATTTTACATTTTTTTTTTAGTATATTCTGAAATGCTTAAAAATAGTGTGACAAAATTTATTTTTTTAATTTACTCATATGAATTTATTCAAAAAGCATGTATCCAGTTAGTGTAACGTCTAGATTTCAGAAAAATACTTATTGTTGCATAAACCATTTTTCTTTATTGATTCTTTACTTGAAAAAAAAAAAAAAAAAAACTTTCTGCAATAAGATTAATTTTTAAATACTATTTGTTTAAAATTGTTAAATTGCATAACTTTTCTTTTTGATAAATACCGTATAAAAGGTTACTAAATTCTATCAGAAATTCTCTATTATTTATTATTAAAGATACCTGGTTGTGTAGCTGCTACATTAGATTCATCTAGAAAAAGGAAAGAAAAACTGTTAGTTATAGGATTACTCGAAGAAATCAAATTAGTCAAAGTTAAAAAGAAAAAATGGTTAATAATAAAGATAGAATAGTATTAATTGCTGTCATGCATAAAAAAATAAAAAAATCATGCAAGATATGCATGCGTTATTAAGTAAATTTATTTAATTGAGAAAAGTATTAATTATCGCATTCTTTTTTAAAATGTAATGTAAATATATTGTTTTTATTTAGCTTCAAAATGGAGCAGCTTCTTTATTCAAACCGTTTCTTTTTTTCGCTCATAACTTCTTAACAGATGTTGATATTTCGATACTTTTTTTTTTTTTTTTTTTTTGTAAATATCTTGGCTTGAAAAAGGTCCCATTTTGATATCATTAAAGGATAGCTTAAAATAACAGAAGCTGTCCTTGCAGCTTTATTTGCTGCTTCATTGCCTTTGATACCAACATGGCCTAGAACCCAACAAAATAAAATATGAAATCCCTTCCTCTGAAGGTTGTCAGACACGACTAGTTTATAGGCGATTTTAGAGCCAACCACTAATCAGCGCGAATTTTTCGGAAAAAATTGTCTCTAGTCCCATTGTGATAGCGCGCACCGAACTTGCCCAACTTTTTCAGAGCTGTCTTGATAAAATTGTCTCTACACACAATTTTCCCACAGACTCATCCAATCAGGATGCGCTATTTTGATACGTCCTATTTCCAAGATGGCGGAACACGGGTATCGCATAAAGTGGAGATTTGAAGAAGAAATATTATCTTTAAGCACGTTTATTTTACCGTTAAATGATAAGAATTTTGAATTAATCGTTTTTATTTTCGTATGGCGTTATGACAATAGTTATAGCAAAGATCAAAACAGAAATAATAATTCGATATTTTACACAAATGAAAGGAAAATTTAACACTAATCATTGCGTATTTTATTCGCGCCAAGAATAGTGATAAGCGTCAGAAGTTAGTCTTCTTTCATCCAACTTTTCCCCGTCTATTGTAACCTCTACGGTGTTTTCGTCGAGGAAAAATCGGCGCTAAAGTCGGCTCGAAAATTGGTTGTTTCTAAAGTTGCTGGGTCTCATACGCCCTTAAGAACAAAACAAAATATCAAGTGCCCATTGAAGTCTGTTCCCATTCTTTTAACTATTGAACAGTTGCAGCTATAGTTTTAAAAGTAGTGTCTAGGTATAGTAAAGTGGCTTCAAAAAGCAGTTACAATATTACAAACTATTAAAAATAAAATCAGAATTGGTATAAAATAGAATTGTAAATTACACCTAAAAATACAAAATAAATTCTTTCACCAAACACAACTAAATCATAACTTTTAAAGTCGGCACAAAATTAAATACAAATTCATACTATATATATATATATATATATATATATTTCTGTAATTTTTGTAATGTATTCAAATTTACTAAT
The DNA here is from genome assembly GCA_963930645.1 of Salticus scenicus. Classification (NCBI taxonomy): domain Eukaryota; kingdom Metazoa; phylum Arthropoda; class Arachnida; order Araneae; family Salticidae; genus Salticus; species Salticus scenicus. The sequence continues at coordinate 244,605,013 of OZ005659.1, forward strand.
TAAAAATTTGAATTATGATTCTTGTAGCGTTGTGAAGTTTTGCGACAGTGTATTTTGTCACTGGCCCTGGATCATTTTACAATCACTGTATAGTTGGCAACTTATTCGTTTGTTTTGCAGGCTGTTAATTAATAAATCTGGTTTCTTTACATTAGTGTATTTGATCCACTGATATATATATATTTTTAATCTTATTGGTCATTGGTGTTTCAGTGATTTTGTATCTGTTGCTTGGCTTCTACTATGCTTAATAGATCATCATTATATATATATATATATATATTACGTATTATTATAATAATTTTTTTAAAGTTTATTTTCCCCCTTTTTTCAAAATGGCTTTAAACCTTTTGTTTAACGACTTTGACTGTAGGATTTCTTTACTAATCTTTTTTCCCTTTCATATGTTCGCACAGTTTAAAAAATTCGCATTTTATACAATAATGATTGTGATTTAAAAATAGCTCTAAAATCCTTGCAAATTAACTGTTTCGTCTTAACTTTTAACCGAATAAACACTTTCGATTTGTTCTATTTCAGATCTGTTAGATTTCTATTCTGTTAGAGGTGGTTTTCTGTTTGGTGAGAAGTTGGGGGCTATGCATAGTTATTAGCTAATTGCTACTATCCTTTCAGAAACTTCTCTTTAACCCCTACACGGAAGGGCCTCCCTGATGAAGACTTCGGTGTTTTTGGGGGTTTTATTTCACTTCATTTATTAAATTATTCATATATTCAAGTTTTACATTTCCTTTTGCAGCAATTTTGCGCATTGGTTTGTAAATCTCCTGTAGGTTTTTCTAATCTTTAAACTTTTATTTTAATTTCATATACATAGATATTTGATTTAAAAGTTTCTTATATATATATATATATATATTCAATACACAAATTAAATTAAATTCAAAATATACTTTTCATTTTGTCATTTGCAAAACACAGAAGAAAACTACTTACACAGTGTTGCCAGATGACAGTGTTGCGCAACTTTTTTATTTAATAGTCACCAATAATTTTGAGAAGTGATGTTTGATATGCATAATACGCAAGCGAAGTGTGACGTCACTGACCGTACGTGAATGCAAGGAAAAGATTTCCCATGTTAATCACCCATTGGATTTTTTGTAAAAAAATTATTAAAGATCGAGAAAATATATTTCCCGATTTTAATCCCCATATTTGGATATAGATATGTATTAGTTATCGCGTGCATGAGTTAGATTGAGTTATTTTGTTGTCAAATTGACAAAATTTTAACTTTAAATTTCAAAACTGTCACCCTTGGTGTTTTTTGTATTTGGCGATCAAAAACGTAATACGAAAATATGCTTGCCAAATGTATACTTTCGTAATATGTGTTGTACGAAATATTTTCATATTATTCGTTACTCTCTTAATATAAATTGTTAAAATAACCATGATTTTTGAAAGGAATTAAATATGTTCGCCAGATAATTTGGTGATTTTTTTTCCACCAAGGATGACAGCTATGAAATCTATTCCGCTGTAACATATGAGTATCTTAAATCAGACACTTTATTTAGACATTTGAAAACAAATTTGGCTTCAAATTGTGATAGAATATTTATAATTTTCCTTTTAATTAGTATATTAGTTGGATATTTATTGTATAAATATCATACTTTGAAATGAAATGTTTATGTTTTCAATCAAATATGGAAGTTTGCCATTTTCTTTTCTAGAGTTTTGAAATTTAGAATTCAATTTTTATCAATTTAACAGCAAAAACAACTCAATCTAACACATGCACACGATAACTAATACATATCTATATCCAAATATGGGGATTAAAATCGGGAAATAATTTTCCTCCATTTATAATAATTTTTTACAAAAAATCCAATGGGTGAATAACATAGGAAATCTTTTTCTTGCATCCACGGACGGCCAGTGACGTCATCACTTCGCTTGCGTATAGGCGATTAATCGTCGATTATTATGTACATTAAATATCACATCTCAAAATTACTGGTGACTGTTGAATAAAAAAGTCGCGCAATCTGGCTGCAGTGTACTTAGATTCAAAGGAAACAATTAACATTTCACAAGCAGTAAAAGTTTGCGACAAAAACTCTAGTAACTTCATAGAAACATAAATTGCAAATTGCAAAAGATGTTCTTTGTGGTTGTTATTAGTGGATCAATTTATACAGTGATTAAACAATAAAAAAAACTATGAAGATGGATCAATCGCAAATCGAAGCAAATTACGAAATAATACCTTGTTTAGTTTTACACAAATTTTAAAAATTATGATTAATAGTTGTATTTACGTTGTTTGGTGAAGGAATTAATTTTGTACTTTTAGGTGCAACTTTCTATTTCCTTTCACAACATTTTTTATGCTATTTAACCCTCGCTTTCCCAAGATGGGGTCATTTTGACCCCATTTTGAAGTTGAAATTTAGTTAAGCCTGCGTCATTCAAAAAGTGCGCTGATTCGCCAGAGATAGCAAACGTAACCAGTGGAATGTTGCAACTTCTAAACGTTACAAAAAAGCGCATGCTGGTGATTTTCGACAAACGTGCTAAGCGGCACATGAAAGCAGTTTTCTTGCAGTAACGTCCTGATCTTGGGAAAACGAGGATTAATGTAATTTGAATAATAAATATAACTGCTTTTTGGAGTCTTTTCTTTTTTAAGTTTTTATTTAGATATTAAACTCATTCTTCCACATTTAACTATATGAATAACTCAAACTATGTGAAAGGACAAAAACTAAGCTATTGAATAAAAAAAAAAAAAAAAAAGGCATGCAATATGTGATACTTACTATTGCATATCTCCCACCAACACATGTGGTTATTTAACTGTCTAAGAAAGGAAAGTAGTTTTATTTAGGCTGAATTTTTCTGGAAATCGACCTATTGCAATCACTTAATTTATTCATTAATATATAATGGAAAATTTGATCACGATAACCGCGAAATATGAACCAAATCAAACCAAAGTTGGATAGGGGACTTATCTTACAAATGAAGTAACTTGAATGAATTTTTTAATCAAGTTGCTCTGCTATTTCATTTGAAATTTTCAAGTGTTGGTCATTTGAAATTTTCAAATCCACATCGTAAAAAGCATATTTAAAACCATCTTTGCTTAAATTTTCATATATATATATAAACCATATAAGTGTCTCTATTGAGTTTATTAAAGAACTTGATCTGCCATTTTGTTTCAAAATGATGGATACCCTAAATTAAAGGGATCATTTGAAAATTGGCTGCCATTTGAAATTAGGGTATCACTTGAAAATTTGTCATCATAACTTTTGAAATACTGAATTAATTCTCACTAAAGTTGGACATCGGACTTATCTAACAAATATCTTGGATGAGTTTTTTGGACAACTTGTTCTGCCATTTTTTTTTCAAGTGGCAGCCACTTGAAATCAGACTGCCACTTTAAAATTTGTCATCATGATAACTTTTGAAATACTGAAATAATTCGAACCAAAGTTTGACAGTGGACTTATGTTACAAATATTTTGGATGAGTTCGCTGGTCAACTTGCTCTGCTGTTTTGTTTCTAAGTGGCGGCCACATAAAATCATGCTGCTACTTGAAAATTTGAAATCTTGATAACTTGAAATACTGTGTTATTTAGAAACAAAGTTGGACAGTGGACTTATCTTACAAGTATCTTTGATGAATTTTTGCCCAACTTTCTCTGTCATTTTGTTTTCAATTGACAATTACTTGAAAATTTATCATTACGTTATACTGAATTAAATCGAACCAAATATGTAAGTAGACTTATCTCAGAAATTTGATATGTTCATTAGCCAACTTGATCCACCATTTTCGTTCCAAATGTCGGTCACTTTAAAATTTCAAGTTCATATGAAAAAAGTATTGATGAATCGATTTGTTGCAAACTTCCAATGTACAGCCGACATCAGTACCTCTACCACTTTCAAAATGATGGCCACTTGTTGAAAAGAAAGAAATCAGTTTACTTTTGAGCCAGAAGGACTTTTTATTATTTTTTATTTTTATTTTATTTATTTATTATTTTTTGAATGGTGCAAAATGCATGCCTTCATTTTTACTAAAAAAAAAAAAAAAAAAAAAAAAAAAACTGGTAAAAATAATTTTTTTTTTTTTTTTTTTTTTTTGCATTCACCACAAATTATGACTTTTTAAAAATTGTTTCAGCCCAAAAAAGTTATTGCTTTCTGTATGCAATAAAAACGTTGTCATTTTTTAATTGGGCTACCTGCCTTAAAATAGGATGAAAAACAATCATATGTTAAATAAACAAGAAAGTAAAGTCATGCATCACTTCTAAATTATGAAACACTTTCCTATATTTATAGGGGGAAAAGGATATTTGGGAGCGAATATACTAGATCATAGGAGATTTTAATTTTACTTTCACACACATTTACTCCCACGCACACACATACATGCATATGCACGCATTTGCGAGCGCCAACACATATGTACACGAAATGCATATGCATACGCACACTGTAAAATCATATGTCATTCACAAATTATCTAATACTTTCCTACTATTTTTTTGTGAAAAGGACACTTTAAAACACGTATATTTAGAAACATATTTAAATAAAAGACTTATTTATAGGTAAAATACATTCAAAGTTTTTCGCCTTGATCATCAAGGCAGCATCGGAAATTATTTGTAATAACTGTGTTTCTGTGTCTCTATACGTGTTTTAAAAGTTTTTTTTTTTTTTTTTTTATAAATTTTAGATCTATACACGTGTTTTTAATCAGTACCTATTTTATGAGATATGACTTTTACTTTCCTATTTTTCTAAACAAAGGAATGACCATTGTGGAGATATTACTAAAATCTATAGAAGATAGATTTCAATTTTTCTTTTCAATTGCTTTAATTATAACCTTTTTCTTTTTTTAATATATAATTTCCCTTTCGGATTTGACTGAAAAGCAATACCTGCTGGAGGCATGCAAGTAAAAGCACAGCCATTGTTGCAACATTTATGTTCTCTTCGGCAGTGAGCATCATCTCTGCATCCGGTTTCACAGTCTTTGGGTCCGAATACCACACTTATTGATGGGCAGGTACCTGGTTTGTTGACTGAAAAATAAAGAGGGAAAAAAAGTGGATAAAAATTTGAATTTCAAAAATTTAAAAAAGAAAATCTTAAAAAGTTGATTGAATTTTTCTTAAGAAATTTTCAAAATTAGTTATTTGTGCTAATTAATAACAAATAGTTGCAATACATAATATTAATCTTTAATCTGAAAAGCATAGGACTCTGATTTGTATATTTTTCATTATGTACACATGCAGCGCCCTCTATCGATGAAAATTATAACTATATATATTTTTTCTTTATACAAAAAAAAAGTAATAATAATAATAATAATAATAATAATAATAATCCCCCTTTACGATAATAACTTTTCCACAAACCGCGTTCATTTCTACCGATTCCTTCAATTTTTATGAATTTTTAAAATGTCTACAGACTTATAGGACACCCTGTATATATATAAATGAATGTTTTACATTATAATTTATAAATAAAATATCATCCAAAATGTGTTTTGATAAAACTCTTGAAAAATTCTGCAATAAATTAATAATTTCATTTTCTAAAAATTCGTTTTCAAAGAGTATTAGTTGCTTTAGATAGCAGCATTAAATAATTCCTGTTATTTTTATCTTTCAATCACTGTTATATTTTGTAAGAAACTGGTCACGGTGGTTGCACTTGGGTCCTGTGCATGAGGAGAATGTCCTCCAAGGAGGGTCTTTCTAGTGGATCCCAGCTCGTATTTACGCGAATTTGGGAGAAAATACCGAAAACTCTGAACTGTTAAGTCAACGAGTCGCGAACGTGTTCTGGAATCGAACCCGACACTCCCCATTTACCAGCTTCGGGAGCAGAACCTCTCAGTTACTTGTGGAGTAGCTTGTCACTGTTATAACCTGAGATAAACTTGTTTCATGTGCGGTGTAGCTTAATCGTAAATTGGAAATTATTTATGTTTATTATCTTTTTTTTTTTTTTTTTTTTTTTTCTTTCTAGTAAACTCCAATATTTCTAAAGATGATTTTAAAATAGAAAAAAGGAAATATTTGTCATGTGTTTTTATAATATTACCATTCTTCTCTTCCTATTTAGGGGATTTTGCTAATAATTTGTGTATTGTAACATTACATTTCTACTACGTTTACATTTTCATAGACTTTTCATACAATTTCTGTTGGAATTAGATCCCTTAATAGGCCAGACATTTGTAACTTACTTCGACGACAGACTGGCTCTGTTCGAACTCCATCCCCTGATCGGACAACATCGATAGCACATCGGCTTCCCTCTGGGCAATGATGAACCTGAAAATAAGTCATAGGGGAGAAAATAATAATAATAATAACAACATTACCGGTTTTATTAATGAAAATAATTCAAAAGTAAATCCAACTTTGTTTTTATTTTCTAATTTAACTAAGTAGTATTTTTTAAATGAATCACTAACTTTCCTATTTAAAAAAAAAAAAAAAAAACTTGTATGTTGAGAACATTACAAAACTTTGATCTATATCTTCCTATACAAATTCACTAAGTGCAAATAATTTATTAAAACTGTTATTTATTAAATTTATCTAACATGATAAATGCAAATGATTTTTATCTTAGAGAAAACTAACACTAAATATCCAAAGCAAGACATTATTATTATCTATAAATAACATCTTTAAAAATGAGTTATTATAATGGTTATCTCACGCATCAAGTTTTGTACAGTTGTATGCCATAGAAGAGTAGATATAACCTTACCATCTACATATAAATTTATATGCAATTCTGTGCAGTAGTTCTTGAGATATGGCCTTCCCTTAAATTGCGGAAATCGCTGTGTAACAGCGCCACCTGTAGACCGATAAGCATTCTGACTATATCATAATAATGTCTCATAAAGGCCTTCTCACATTTCACATATCAAGTTTTGTTTGATTATATGCACTAGAACCTGGGATATAGCCTCCCCTTACATTGTGAAAATCGCTGTACAGCAGCTGCCCCTGTTGAGCGGTTCACACCAAAAATTGATAGGCTCTAATTTTGGTCAAGGTGCATCTACGTATAAATTTATATACGATTCCAGACCTCTCAAAACGTGTAAATCCGTCGAAAAGCAGAATTCGAAGTTTTTTTACGGATCCAATACTTTCTTCTATTGAATATAGAAGAGAGTAAAAATATTGAGATTGTATATAAAAAATAAAATCACGAAAATAAAGGAAAGAAGAAAATACTACCATCGATATTTAATGACATTAAATATCATTAATTTCTATTATTATTATTATTATTATTATTATTATTATTATTTACATTTATTGCAGAATTTGTGCGCTATAAAAAGAACAATTAAGATGTTCTTAGCAGTTTTAAATTTTCATGCCATTTAATTTTTTTTTTTTTTCATTCTTCATTTAGAGTGTTCTTCAGATTTCAATAAGATAATAAGGATAGAAACATTTATTTTTTAATTTTCTTCTCTGTTTGAAAATACGCTTATAATGAGTATCATCCCTGCCACCATTCTTAAATCTTTTGGCACAATTTAATTATGCTCATTTAGGATCAAAAGTCATTGGAATTTACGAGCAAATTTATAAGAAAAGCTATAAATGAATTTTTTACAATAGTTATAAAAGTAAAATTTTACTGAAAAAATCAGGGGGAAATTTTCGCAATTGAGAATTGAAATTAGGTGGTTAGTGTAAGTAACCACTGCTTTAAAAAATGACTGTAGTAAATAGCATTTCTGATTCTTACCTCACATGGGTTAGAACATCTGCATGATGAGCATCCATTGGTATCAAATGTTTCTTCTATGCCAAAAGGACATCGAATTTCGGCACAATTTGATGGTGGACAAGGTGTCGGGGCAATTGTAGTTGTAGTAGTTGTTGTAGAGGGCGTAAAGTAGGGTGCTTCCTCTCCAGGTTTCGCTAAGATAAAGTAAGTAATTTTACACTTAAAAAATAATTATCAACATCTAAATCTATTGACTAACTATTGTGCTCTAGACTTATATTTTAAGTTAAAATGTAGAAATTTAAACAGTGAAATACAATGCATAAACAAATTTAAAGCAAACACTATATTTTTGAAAGATTTAATATTTCTTTATGCATAGAACAAACAAGAGTGGTAGGATAGACTGATAAGCGACAGGACAAATCTTGAAAATAATAATAAGCAAATTCGGAAAGTGAAGTTACAATTGCGATATGACAAGACCAGAACTATTTTAAAATAGTAGTTGAAAGTAAAATTTCAGATATTTTGTCTTTTTTTTTTTTTTACATGGGATTAGTATGAAAAAACATCCAAGAAATTGGATTTGATAATTTCAAACTTAAATCATACTTTATCTTCATCATATTTGAACTATTGGATCTCCTCTTGTCTTTCTAATAAAACTTTTTTTCTTTTAGTCTAATATCTCATAACATAAGGCCTTAGGCTCTCGCTAAAAAGTTAATTAATATGTACGTATATCAATTATTACAATCAATACTGATTGCTTCTTTATGTCCATAATGGATACATACCTGATTAAGATTTGGATTATTAGTTATTTTTATATAGTTGATAGCAATATAATACACTTTCAAAACTATGTGATATTTAGGGTATATAAAATAAACATGTAGAAGTTCTAATTTTTATTTACTTATTTTTATTTACCAAAATTGACCATGCAAACATATTTTTATACTTTTATGTCATATATTGTTTGCATTGCATTTAGAATTACCGATTGCTTCATAGCTTCAAACATATAGTACGTAATGTAGGCGACATAATTTACAGATACGTCAAAAAAAAAAAAAAAAAAAAAAAAAAAAGACGTGTTTACAAAGCAGCGAACTTTTACTATAACTTTTTTTCATTGTATATTGTACAACATTTTAAGCATTGTTCACCCTCCAAAGCCATCGTTACCATCATTTCTTCCATTTTTAGAAAGCCTTCTAGAACGGAACATACTTTCTAGGATTGTGCGCAGGTCTATTGTCGCCCTGTCCCAAATCTCCTCCATGGTTTAGAAACGACGTTCTTTCAATATAGTTTTCAACTTGGGAAAAGGGAAAAGTTTGCTAAAGAATTCTAGTGCGTTTGGGGAATGCTCTGTGCAGGAAAAGATCTGAACCAGGCTTGGATTTTGCATCATAATAACGCGCTAGTAGATAGAAAACACCGCTCCTAGGCCAGGAGGGTGAGGCACTGAGGCACTGGCAAGCCGTGCGGGTGTCACGCAGAGTGCGGAGCATGTTCAATCATGTTCACGGCAGCTCGGAGCATACCCTCTGACTTAATCATGAAACGTGACGAGGGTGTTAATTAATGTTGTTAATGAGGAAATTTTAATGAATGGCGTGAAAGATGATGATGGTTTTAAAAAGAGAATTTTTGTGAACTTATGTGAAGGTTATTGTTTATGAGTAATAAATTATAAAAAATTTTAAAAATTTTAAAAAATTAAAAAAATTAAAAATTGAGAAATAATAAGAAATAAATAAAAAAATATGAATTTAAGAAGAAGAATGAATGATTTTGTTGCAAATATATTACGAAAGAAATAGAGAGGATTGACTGGGATTCGAACCTGGCACCTTGCATTAAAAAATATTTCCATAAGACAGTAGTTTTCGCGTATGTGTGAGTGATTTTTTTATTATATACCTGCACAAATATTTTTTAACCTAAGAATGCAATTGTTTGAGAATTATTCAACCATTAAAAGGATACTAATTTACAGAATACTAATTAAAAAAAATATTAATTAAGGATTTTCTTGTAAAAGATTGCAAATGTTTTATGAAAAATGACAATGAGAGTAAAAATTAAGTAGAAAGAATGAAAGAAAGTGTAGAAATAAAGATGATCGGTTGGGATTTGAACCCAGCACGTGCATGAAGTAAAGAAACAGTAGTTTACAAGTACTATAACCACTGTTCTATAGAAATATGACCTGATGAATCTATTTTAAATGAGAATGCTATTGTTTGAAAGTGAATCAATCATGAAAAATTATATTTATTAACGGAATAATAATTTAAAAAATATTAATTAAAGATCTTCTTCTAAAATTCACCAAATGTTTTATGAAAAAAAGATAATGTACATGAAAATTAAGTTAAAAGATGATTAAAATCTCAAATATATAAGTGAAATTCGAACCAGACGTCTGCCTTGAGTTATTTCACAAAACCTAGCACCCCTTCAATAATGTGAAATTACCCATCATCCCTATTCAATAAATGGGATAGTCTACGAAACCTATCATCCCTTTCGATAGACGTGGAATGACCCATTTTTTATCTTTAGTAATTAAAACAGTGTAATTACAAAACTATTAATTATGAATTTTCTTGTAAAAGATTACAAATGTTTTATGAAAAATGACAATGAGAGTAAAAATTAAGCAAAAAGATGATTGAAAATTCTTCAACATGTCTGAAATTCGATTAATTGACAAATGTCTAATGAAGAGTCTTTGCGAAAGGTAATATTTTTTTTTCTTATTCAATCTCCCCTCGTTATCAGCTGGGTTGGTATGCCAGGGTCAAATCTCCCTTCCGGAACCTGTTTTTTCCCCGAAGAAGTTTGAAAACTATTGCATTCCCAATGGTATAAGATTTTTTCACAAATTTATTTAGATTTCCTCTTCTTGAATGTTAAATGCATTTACCTTTTTTCACAGTTTAACAATTTTTAAGTTTAAAAATATTTTTTTCATTAAAGTTAGTTTTTACTTTTTTTTTTTTTTTCCGACTCACTACAAAAAATTCATCACAACTTCAGAAAATTGAAAGTTTGTCAGGCTGAAATTCAAACTTTAATGAATAATCCCTCACATACTAGGCTAATAATCACTTAGTTCAATGTATTTTTCTGTCTGAAGTTTAACCATTTTTACTGTAATTCCCTTAGATTTCTTCAGTGTAAACCTGTGAAATCTTAGCGATAAATTCAGAAATATTATAGTAATTAATAAGAATTTAGCATGATTTTAAATCAATTTCAGGATATATCTACAAAAATTTTAAGACATTTGGCTATAAGATATTTCGGATTTGGCAAGAAACAATTAGTACTAATTTCGAGTGAAGGAAAATTTTGTCACTTGCTAACTTATTTTTGCGGAGTGAAGACGTCTATTTTTTAACCTGAATTCAGTGTTACATATTGGTAATTTTAATTGGTGTAAGAGATGGATCTATCTGCGGAGACACATAATTCAAATCAACTGTTCACTCAGTCGCGAATAGATGACAAGAAGTTGTCCAAACTCCCGATATGTTCAACTTGTAATAAGACTTTTTCTAAAAAGTCTAATTTAATTCGACATTTGAGGGTTCATATGGATGTAAAGTCTTTTATTTGTAATGTATGTCAGAAAGCATTTCAATGTTCAGACGATTTGAAAAGACATTTAAAAATTCATGAAAAGACTCTTACAGAATTGGAATGTGAACAATGCAAAGAAAATTTTAATCGCAAGTATGATTTATCGATTTATGTTAGAAAAAATCATAAAAAGACTTTATCTAAGCATGTTTGTGATGTATGTAGTGAAATCTTCAGATGGAAATATGAATTATTGAAACACATAAGAAAAACTCATCGGAAACCTTCACCCCAACATTTATGTGAATCATGTAATGCAGTATTCAATAGTAAAATAGATTTGTATTGTCATTTACGTACTTCAGTCATGCATCAGTCAACACCAAAGACTGTAGAGAATTCTTCCCAAGATCCACTTAAGGAGAAAACTAAGTTTTTTAAAAGACAAAGTGCTCTTAATTTACATACACTGTAAAAAATGATGCAGGAAAATTATGGGCAAAGCCGGGCAGCAGAGATTCCAGTCAAAGCCCGTAAAAATACATTTAGACGATGAATGATGTATCGCCAGTAATTTTACGTTGTGATGAAACATAATACCAACTTGCAAAAAAAGTAGCATTGACCGTAAAATTAAAAGTTAAAGTTTGAGTTTCTCGAATGCTTTAAAAAAGTTTCTTGCAATCATTACACATGCGAGCAGGGAGAAATCCACAACACTAAAAAACATATTTATTTTTTTTTTACTCGCAAAAGCTAATTTAATAATTTTCATGTGAAGCAAACCGACTTGGGTAGACCGGGATTCGAACTCACAATCACCTGTATCAGAGGCCAGCGCTTCGCCAACCGCGCCGTTGGGATCACAGACAGTTTTCTTTACAAAAACAGATAAAGTCAACATCAGAATCTGACTAGTTGATAAATCTTGTCATACGCACCAAAAGATTTATGGAAAAAATTTTAAACCGATTTACAGCACAATGTGAAGTAACAAATCTTCAATTATTTTTACAGAACTAGCTATACAAATTTACAGCAACCTATGCTGTATTTATGTTTAAAAAAAGTGCTTTAGTTTTACAGAAATTTTTAACAGTGATGAAATTGTTAACGTTCAAACTACGCATAAAATTTATTTTATTTTAAGACTATTTTAAAATCTAAATTTGCTATTTTTGAAAAAAATTAAGAAGTCAGTTAATTCTCATATTGAAAAAACAAAAGTTTTTTTGTTTTTTTTTCTTTACCCTATAAAGACTACGATACTGAATTTTGTGAAAGAAAATCTAACAATTTTTCGAAAACATTTTTATTTGTAAACGGACTGGATTGGAATTGGGAATAAGGCCGATTGACTGCTGTAGGTCCTAGGCCTGAGGGGGAGTGCCCTCCGAGGGGTCGTTCTGAGGGGTCCTATCCCGTATTTACACAAGTTTCGGAGGAAACCACGGAAAACTCCGAACGCCTAGGTCGATGAGCGCGACCTGTGATCGAGCCCGGCACCTCACGTCTACCAGCTTTGAGCGCAGAACCGCTCGGCCGCTGGTGGGCCTTTTTTATTCGTAAACACTAGCACTAAAGAGGTAGTCTTATTTCAAGGTTCTCATTAGAGGTAAATAATAGGTGAGAATGTCTCACCTTTTTCAAAAACAAAATGAAATTTTTGAAAACTATGTGAGATACCTGAAAATTAACCGAGACGCAGAATAAACTTTGAATAATAATAATAAATCTTTTACATAAATACAGAGAATTTGTATCTCCAATTAATACGATTTTGTTCATGGTTTTCGATTTTTATGGTTTCAGTAGTGGGTGCAAAGAAAAAATAACTAGAGCCTAATTATTATTCGTCCAAACAGGTTTTCATTATAAGGCCGATTTCAAACTGTGTTTATGAAGTGTTAGGCGTATTTGCACTTTTTAGACTAGCAGAAGAGAGTTTTTTTTCTAAGCTGTATTCCATTGAAGGGAGCCCACCAGCGGCCGAGCGACTCTGCGCTCAAAGCTGGTAGACATAAGGTGCCGGGTTCGATCCCAGGTCATGCTCGTCGGCCTAGCCGTTCGGAGTTTTCCGTGGTTTTCTTCGAAACTTGAGTAAATACGGGCTAGGACTTTTAGAAAGACACCTACGGAGGGCACCCCCCTTCTGGTCTAGGACCTATAGCAGCCAATCGGCCTTATTCCCGAAATCCAAATCCTTTGAAAGAAGAAAGGACTGAAGTTTTTCGAGAGCAGAACCTCCTACATATGATGTAATGTACATATCTGATGGTCATATTGAGATAAAACAGCTTTGTTTTTAACAGTGAAGATCATACATAATAATCATAAAACTAACCTTGAAATGGTTAATTACATACTCATTTTATATTGAAATAAACTTTATTTTAGCATATTGTAAAAAATGCATTGTGGAAACAATATTAAAATTTTCCTTTTACTAAAGCTTAACTAAAGGGTTAAGTTAAGAGCAATTATAATGCTGAATGCTTAAAAAAAAAAAAAAAAAAATTAAAATATGCGTTTAGTGGATAAAACAATTATTAGGTTGTAGTTTGTGTTTTAGAAATCTGGCTTCAAATCAAGAAACCATTTTAGCTTTCTTTTTTAATGTTTTCGTGTTAATAGACAAAGAAAATCATTTTCATCAATATCAATTACTCAGTTTCAGTCAGATGGAAATTTTTTGAAGTAAATTAAGAAAACAATAGCTTATTAAAACCAATGAATGTTTCTATGCGTCATGCGTGCATAATTAAACATATTCAATTAGTATAAATAACAATCATAGTTTCAGTTTGAAAATGGAAGAAAATGGAATTCTCTCTTGATGTCACTGAAATGTTAGCATTTGAAGAGATTTTCTCATAAGAAAATGGTTTGGTGAAAGATAAGTGTAATTTGCGTAGATTAACGGTTTTTTCTCGTAAAAATTCAAAAAATTATACTTTCGAAACATCAATTTACGGGCTACGACCGTTTAGATAGCAAAACGGTCATTTCCCGTAAAATTATACGGTTATTTCCAAAATTATGCTTCCAAAACATTAATTTACGGATTATGACCGTTTAGGTAGCAAAACGGTCATTTCCCCTAAAATTATACGGTCAAATACCGTGATTTTACAATTTTTTTTTACAGTGTACATCCACTATCTTTGACAATGAAAATAATGATATGGATTTGTTATCATTTTTTAATAATTTAAGAACTAACATTTTAACCGAATTGAACTTTCAATTAAGCGATAAAAAAGGAATGAAATGGTTTATAGTTGTTAAACTCACCCTTAAACGTTCTATGGAAGGTAAAGAAGAATTTATTTCCCATCATTTGCAATCAAAAACCTTTTCTACATTTTTATCAAGTGATTTGAATAATGATCTTCAAAATGCTTTCAACAAAATGATAGAAAGTTTTGAAGAATTTACTGATCAAGAATTAGGTTGTACTTTAGTTGAAATTAGCAAATTACAACTTTGTATGGTAAAATTTTAACTCATGTATCACCTACCTCATGTTTTTTCATTATATTCAATAAATTGAAAAACAAAAGTTCCTACATAATTTGTTAAATAAAACCCAACATTAGTTTATTTTAAGGTATATTTCCTAAGAATTATTCAACGATGTGTGTCAAATAGACTTCCCAACTACATTTTTTACTACTTTTCACTACTTTCACTACATAGTGAAATATCCCACCTCATATGCTACCTTTCACTCAATTTTTCTTTACAGATAGCAAGTTTGTAAATAATGAAAGCTAACTTTGAAAAAATCCAGAGTTAAAAAATTATTAATATGTTTTATAAATGCATTCATGTTCACAGATGTATACTTAGATTTTCTAAAGTGTATTTAAACATTCTTAAAAAATATTTTAAACAAGTATTGAAGATTACAAATATATGTATACTTTAAAAATTTTACAAAGTTTTTAGAAATTAAGATAACTTATTTTGGAATAAAAATATAAGAAACTTATTTTTACAATAATAAGACTGAAAATGTATGATAAAATCACAAAGTTGCTAGCTTAAGAGGCTGTAGGTATTTGAAAAAAATCACGAAGTCAACAATTTTAGTGTTAATAACACATCTTATTTTACAAAGTACTAAGTTTTTGAAAGTCAATTATTATTAATAATTGACTTTAAAAAACTTATTAGTTTGAAGTTTTTCAGACATATGCTTATAAACGAAAATTTTTGTAAATTGAAAGTTTTTACGCAAAGTATTTTAGAAAAAATATCATCTCAGAAATTAATTAACTTATTTTTAGAACAAAAATATCAGAAACTTATTTTTTTCTAATAATAAGAATGAAAATGTAAGATAAAATCTCATTCTTACCAATTTAAGAGACTGTAAGTATTTGAAAAATTATGAAGTATGGAATTTTAGTGTTTCACATGTGTTAATAACACATCTTATTTTACAAAGTAATATATTTCTACGTTTTTTAAAGTCATTTAGTTTGAAGTTTTTATGCTTATAAACGAAATTTTTGTAAATGAAAAATTTTTACACAATTTATTTTAATACAAATACTATCTTAGAAAAATTAACTTTTTTTCCTTATTGTAAATGTGAGATAAAATCTAACACTTATCAAATTTAGAAGCTGCAGATGTATGACGAAATCATGAACTTGAAACTTTAAGTATTAACAACCTATCTTCTTTGAAAATACTAAACCACATGTTTCGACAAATCTATAATCAACTGTTAATAACATAGATCTTAGAATATTTTTTACCCTAAAAAGTTTAACATAGATGCTTCATACATAAAAATACAGGGTGAAAGTGTACAAATTATCTGTTTAGACATGTTGATAAACTAGAATTTTCCACAAGATTCGAGTATTATAGCAAGGTATTATAGCAAGTATATTTTCTAATATTTAAACAATTTTCATTTTACAAAAATTAACTTGTATCCATTTCTAGGTCTTTAATAAAAATCTTTAATTTTTTTTTTCTCTCAAAGACTTCAAACTCTTCGAGATGTTTGCAGCTTAACTGCAATCCAATACTATTTGCATAACAATGTGGGATATCATGTGTTAAGAAAATCTTAAATTTTGACTAAGTTGCAAATCTCAGTGAAAGTATTTTAAGATTACTTTGCTAAAATTTACTAAGTATTATAATATTTTTCAGTTATTAAACGAAAAATTGTGTAAAATTTACTAAGTGTTTCATTAAAGAAGAGAATTACACTAAAAAGTTTTGTCAAGAAATACTAAATTCACTAAGTCACATACACGTATACATACACACATGCTTGTAATTATAATCATTATGAAATATAGTTAAATATTTTTTACAATCTAAAATTAACAATTTTTAAAAAAATTTAGTTTTTTCAATAATGTTTTTAAAGGTTTCTCTTATATTGTGTGTTTACATCCACGCATGTGACTTAGTGAATTTAGTATTTTCTGACAAAACTTTTTAGTGTAATTCTCTTCTTTAATGAAACACTTAGTAAATTTTACACAATTTTTCGTTTAATAACTGAAAAATATTATAATACTTAGTAAATTTTAGCAAAGTAATCTTAAAATACTTTCACTGAGATTTGTAACTTAGTCAAAATTTAAGATTTTCTTAACATATGATATTCCACATTGTTATGCAAATAGTATTGGATTTCACTTGAGCCACAAACATCTCGAATAGTTTAAAGTCTGAGAGAGAAAAAAAAAAATAAAGATTTTTATTAAAGACCTAGAAATGCATACAAGTTAATTTTTGTGAAATGAGAATTGCTTAAATATTATAAAATATACTTTGGTATAATGTAACTTAGTGATATTTAAAACAAATACATATCAATTCATGTTTGTAAAATATGATTTGATGTTTAGGGAGAAAATTTTTACTTCAAAGTGTATAAAAACGGCAAAGTTTTTTTTTACAGATCATCGATTTAATACACAAAGTAAAATAATACAAGACAGGAATTATGGGTAGACATAAGTACTTTTTGTTAAATTATACATTTGTGACGCAGTGGTAAGGGGGAATTTACGTCACAGGGGTTATGATGTCAGCAACAGGTTTTAATGTTTCCTCAAGATTGTCTAATCATGCCTAAACTTGCAAGCATATATATATATATTTTCTTTGTTATTACTTCGCATATGGTTTTTCTTATCTTATAAGTTTTATCGACAAATTTTCTAACTGAATGTTTTGTGTTAGCAATCCTACTAAAAAGAGTTAAATTTATCTAAGTGATGTGACATAAAGAAAACATTTGACAAAAATGTTCAAACTATATTAAACAAATTTTTTGTAAAATTTCACAAACTTCTAAAATTAAGCTTTCACAATTCTTACAAAATATTTTCTGTATTCTAAAAATAAAAAAAGTTAAAGTACAATCGTGAACGTATCTATATATAAAAGTTTAAGTTGTTACTCTAAAATTATTTTTATACTCTTTGGAATAAAGATTGTGATTTTAGTTAAAGTACAAATCACTTTGACAATGCATATTCAAAGTAAGATTCAAGTATCCTCCTGGCCTAGGAGCGGTGTTTTCTATCTACTCGTGCTGGCTCACGCTCCAAAATGTCAGCAGTAATATCATAATCCCGTTGTGCTCCATCTACCGTATTCTCCGAACCTAGCCCCGGCTGATTTTTTCCAAATTAAAAGTACATCGTTTCCAATCCATAGAGAATATTCAGAACAATGCGAGAGCAAACCGGTGAGCCATCCTAGAAAGTGTGTTCCAGGAGGCTGTTCAAAAATGGAAGAAATGATGAAAAAAGTAAATTGCCAGTACAAAGGACTATTTTGAAAGGGATTGTGCTGAAAATGTTGTTCAATAAACAGTAAAAAATATTAGCTTTTTTTTTTTTTTTTTACACACTTTGTATATTTTATTTAAAGAATCGATTCGTCTAAAGTTACATGCTTTCAAAGCTAGTTGTACTTACCTTTTATTCCACTGCAGAATCTCAAGCAAATATCGGGCGTCTTGTACCTGTTCTTATTTCCTTCACAACCACCATAAACGAAAGGTAGACAGTTTTGGGATGTAGCATCGTAGAACCACCTAGGAAGTTCTTCATTACAAGGCCCTGGTTCAACAGGTAAACGACAGACATCTGTCCAAAGGAAAAGTGTGAATTAATTACAAAAACTTATAAGGATGAAAGAATCGACACAATGTCGATCTTAAAAGTCTGTTACATACACATACATACACACACATACACAAAAGAATCATCATGTAATTCCACTGAATTCTGCAAAAATCATCTTGTGAACATCCAATGATTCATTAAAAGCCTGGAATGACATTTCTCGACTTTTCGAATATTAAGTAATTAAAGATTTTTAAAAGAAATTAAAGTAAAAGAAATCGTTAAATAAACAAAAGAGAAAATTATAATAGGGTGTTTGAATATTTCCCCCCAAATAGTATGTTGTTTAATGGAACGTAATATATCCAAATTCTTTTGTGCGTCCTTGTAAAAGAGCGATAATTGGTAAGCTTGAAATATCAGAAATTTTCCATTTTTTTCCCTTAAGTTTTAAATAATTTATTATTATTAAAGCGAAATTTAAAATGTTTGATCCCATAGACACCGCAGTGTATAAAAATTCTATTTTTATAACAGTAAAAAAAAAAAAAAAAGAAAAAGAAAAACTTGCAAGTCCTAAACTTATGTGAATCTGTATGGTTCTTGCGTTAATTTCTTATAATACAGTTACCAATTTCTATCTTAATCGAATGTAGAGTTTAGACGCTAGCGCACTTCAAATAATTCGTGCCTGTAATTCGTAATGATAAATAATTTCTTTTTGTGTCCCTACAAAATAATTATAAGTTCTAGATTCACCAAAACCTGTGCAATGGTGTCCTATAATATATATATAAATTTAAAGCTCAATCGAATAAAGCATTTAGACGCCATCCTACTTTAAATAATTTCAACCATAGGCCATAATGTTACAGAATTTTTCGTTGTGTCCCAGTTAAAAAAAAAAAGTAAAAAAAGTAATGCTATATTTACTAAAATCCATACAGTTGATGCGATGTAACCTATACATGTATATAAGTTTTCAGTTCATTCGAATGAGATATCTAGAGAGTTTAGATAATTGCCCATAGGCCAAAAGGAGAAAGAACTTTTCTTTGTGTCCCAGCAAAAAAAAAAAAAAAAAAAAAAAAAACACTGTAAGTACTAAATACACCAAAATCTATAGAATCTCGTGCTATGTTGATCAATATAACACATGTACAAACTTTCAGCTAATTACAACAAAGTGCTTAGACATTGTGTTGACTCACACACATACAACACCATAAAAGTAGCAAACATAAACTTAGGGTACCTGAAAAATATAAATACAACAAGATCTCAAAGTCAAATTTTCGTCATGATTACAATACTTTCTTTACACCTGTGAATTCGGAAAGTATAAAATGTAATCCCTCTTAAAGATTTTTTTTTATACAAGACAAAAATGGATCCAAGGTCTGTTGTGCATTTGGGTCCCCCTCATCGATTCCGCAACTATACCACCAGAAGAAAAAATAAATAAAAAAAAAACTATATTAAAATACGTTATATGCACTTTTATCATGTGTTTATTTATTTAGTACTTTTAAATTTCTTCAGAAAGCATTTCCCCCACACTCTTTGAAAAGCTTTCTTTCTTTTTTTTTTTTTTTCCCTTCACTATTTCATTGAAAAATTCATAATTAACCAAAATATTGAACTTTGTGAAAATTATGCTTTTAAAGTAAAATTTGATGTGTTTTTAGGAACATCATTAGATGTTTTTGACTGAGCTTTTTCACAAAGCTCAAAGCTTTCAATTTCATTAATTTAAAGTGAAAATAAAATTTTGAGCCCCCAAAAATCAAGGGCCTCTGGGAAGTGTGCCAGATGGCTTACGCGTTAATCAGGCCTTGTCTAACCTGAATAATTAATTTAAAAAGCCTTCGTTCAGAATTCTTGCTTAGATGAATTACTGATCAGTAAAAGCACCGTCGTCGTCGCGTACTTAACCCTTTCTGGGGCGGTGATGCCACTACAGCATCAACTGCAAAAACTCAAAATTTTCAACTGCAAAAACTCATCCCGGAAATTTTTTAGAAAAATTTTACTTTTATAACATTGCAGAAAAGGCCGTCAATTTCTTTTCCTTTAATTTTGTTCGTGAATTCCGGTGGCAATGTAATTTAAATGATACTAATTACCTTGCGCCGCAAAGGGTTAAAAATTAATTGCAGTATCGAAATGGTGGTCATGAAATCCGGGGTCAGTTTTAAGATTATCTATTCCGCATAGGCATTTTTGGTTATACATTACATTCAAATTTGATAAAATTTAATTCGCAGCTTCACTTCAAAGTTTTTGTCGTTTCGTTTTACTTAAATTGAAATACAAGAGTGAATTCATTAAACAAAATCACAAAGTTTGTTACCCATTATGTAAAAACAAAATTTCATGACTCAACTCTCAAAAATCCACATATCGTTTACGGTCACAGTGTAATCAAACATTGTCACAATTGATTTGTTGATTAGTGAATTGTAAAAATTCAGAATTTGGTTTAGGAGATAAAACTATTATTAACTTAAATATATTCAAAACACTTTAAACACAAGTAAATTTAAATTTTTATTTAAAAGATGTTAAAAAAAAAAAAAAAAAAAAATATCCAAAGCTTTTTGCTTTAATAGTAAAGCATCATCAGGGATATTTGATTATTCGTTTCCAATGAGCAGTTTTAACTATGTTTTCTTTTCACAGTCAACAGTTAAGTCTTTTAATAACGTGAATATCAGAAAAGGCTCGGTAGAGGTTGGATCAAGGAGCTAAGAAAAATAAGAGAAGCTGGAACTACCGGACTTCAAATTGCCTTTTCTGATATTCACGTTATTAAAAGACTTAACTGTTGACTGTGAAAAGAAAACATATTTAAAACTGCTCATTGGAAACGACTAATCAAATATCCCTGATGATGCTTCACTATTAAAGCAAAAAGCTTTGGATATTTTTTTTTTAACATCTTTTAAATAAAAATTTAAATTTACGTGTGCTTAAAGTGTTTTCAATATATTTAACAAATGACACGTGTTCAATTTAACTCTCTTTTTCTCTTAGAGATTATTTATAATTATTAACTTATGACTTGTGTCGATGATTTACCAATCAGTCAGCTTTACAGAAGCCTCAGAAAAGGAAATAATAAGTGGAATATACAATCGTAATAAATAAATAAATAAAAAAATCATATAATGAATTAGAGGGAGAAGGGGAAATACTTTGTTTTCTGAAAGGATTTTCTCTCGTGGAGATAAATATTCAAAATATCTTATAGCACAAACTTATATGATTCCAAGAACTGCTGAATGTTTTGCAAGTTAAGGGGGCTCTCCACTTAATCGTCTCCGAAAGCCGAAGCCAATGTTATTTAATGGGAAATTTTGCCCCATTACAATTTATTAACTAATACGTATTTTTAAATTCTGTTTTCACTTTTCGAAAATTCGCAACTGTTAAACAATTTATAGTTTTCTAAAAATTGTCTTTTTTCATTTTTAAGATTTCGTATTTAAGCTCGAAAAGGAAAAATTTCACATTGTGAAAATTTTTATTTTACAACCTCAAAATAAAATATTAAAAATTTAAAAAAATAATTTTTAGAAAGCGATAAATTGTTTAATAGTTGTGAAGTTTCTAAATGTGAAAACGGAATTTAAAAATACGTATTAGTTAATAAGTTATAATGGGGCGAAATTCTCCATAGAATAACATTGGCTCTGGCTTCTGGGGACGATAAGTGGAGAGGCCTCTTAAAGGAAAACTATTTGGCATAGCTGGACTCCGCGCAGTTCCCCATCACGTATTTGTTTCCACACATTTTAATTATTGTTAAAAACTGTCAAAGTAAAATTGACATATCGCATATCGGCAAGAAAAAGGACACAACTTAAAATGCAATATTTGAGAAGAATCAACTTATAGATCGCATAAAGAAAAAACTTGGCTATAATAAAACTAACATGAATGCCTCTCAGGTGGATGAATTGAGAGTTATAGATGCGACATTTTCCGCGCTCATTGGGGAGCATTTTATATGCACTTTTCAAAACACAAACACAAATTTGCCATTTTAGGTTGATTTCTTTGGAAATCGAAATATTCCAATCACTTCGTTTATCTCTCTCTCTCTCTCTCTCTCTATATATATATATATATATATATATATATATATATATAATCGAAATCTTATGATCATGGTAACTCCCGAAATAATACTCCAAATCGAACCAAATTTGCACAGCGAATTTATCTTATAAATATCCTTGATAAGTTCGTTACTTGACTTCTCATGGAAAAATGTGTGCCATTGCCTCGGAGAGGTTGGACTTCTACCTGTTGGTCCGCGGAAGGTATTTTGACTAATGACATGAAAATGCAAAAAAGTATAGGAGCAGGAAACATCGCTTCTAATTTTACTTGCGAACTAAAAGCAATTCTTGAGGCCTTACAAATGTATATTTCTCTGAATGATACTGATAAAGCTAGTGGACTCGCCATTTTCTGTGATTCCAAGGCTGTCCTGGAAGCGATAGAGAATGGAGACTCCAGGCTTGCACAAGATATCCATCACTACTTAGAGGAAATCTGCCACCTTGGGAAAAGCTGTACTTTACAGTGGACACCTGCACATGTTGGTATTGAAGAGAACGAGGAAGCAGATAAGCTTTCGAAGGAGGCGAGGGACCTAAACATGGAAATTTGCAGCACCGTAACTTTAGGTGAATCTAATGCAGTTACTAGATACAGACTGAAAGAAAAACACATCAAAAAGGAACATCAACTATGTGTTATCAATGCACACAGGATGATTACCAAGACTATCTCCAGACTTAGAACCCAACACTCTGGTGGAATGACAATAAATACAGATAGCACCAGAACTTACAAATCATGTAGGAACTGCCTGGAGGAGGAACTCACTCCAGTACACATTTTCAACTGCCCGGCCATCATAAGAAGCTTACAGGCCTTTGAAGAATTTCCCTTTCAGGGAAATCGCTATAGTGACAAATTTGTGGACATTGCCAAGGCCGTGATTTTGGCACATGGAATAATTTGATTTGACTTCAATTGGACACGACACCAACCAACCAACAATAAGTTCGTTAACCAAGTTGCTCCAAAATTTTGTTTTGAAGTGGCGATGTATGCATAGACCATATAAGGGTCTCAACCAAGTTTATAAATGAATTTTATCTGCCATGATATTTCCAATCTCTTTTTCTCACGAAAAATTCCCTAACTCCAAACTTTCATCAAAATCACTATGTCCAATTTCGTGTAAACCATATTTCTGCCATACGTTGCAATTGGCCTTTAAAGGTTTAACAGCGAACGCGAAAGTTTCTGAAGATGAAAATATTTCCAATCATTTATGTACCCCTAAACTTTCATCCAAAATCTCTATATCGATTTCCGAGTAAACCCAATTTCAGCCATATGTTGAAATTGGCCGATAAAGGGTTAACTGAGAACGCGAATTTTTCTGAAGATGAGGGTAAATCCAATCGTTTTAGCACCTCTCCGAAAACACTTAATCCCGAACTTTCAACAAAATCGCTATTTAATAAAAAAGCACCACAAAACTGGCGTTGTAAAAAATATTACTTACAAACTTTGAATAAACACCATAAAATGCAATAAACTCGCAACAATTGTTTCGGGTCGAAAAAACACGCGACCCTTCATCAGGCGAATAAAGTAAGCACGAGTGCTGCAGTCAAAGCGGCAACGCATTTTATGGTGTTTATTCAAAGGTTGTAAGTAATAAAATCGCTATATCCATTTCCGAGTAAACCCGATTTCTGCTGTATTTTGCAATTGACCGATAAAGGTTAACTGTGAACGCGAATTTATCGGAAGATGAGATCCAATCGTTTTTTCTCATCAAAAATCCCTAACTCCAAACTTTCATTAAAATCACCTTCTCCATTTCCGTGTAAACCCAATTTCTGCCATACGTTGCAATTGGCCTTTAAAGGTTTAACTGTGAACGCGAATTTTTCTCACGACGAGGACAGTTCCAATCGTTTAAGCACCCCCAAAAGCACTTAATTCTAAACTTTCATCAAAATTCCTATAACCATTTCCGAGTAAACCCAATTTCTGCCATTTGCTGCCATTGGCCAATAAAGGGTTAACAGCGAACTCAATTTTTTTCTGAAGATGAGGGTTAATCCAAGCACCCCGAGAAACACTTAACTACAAACTGTTTTGAAAATCGCTATACCAATTTCCGAGTAAACCCAATTTCTGCTCTAATTTACAATGGGCCGATAAGGGGTTAACAGCGAATACGAATTTTTCTGCCTTGCGAAATTTTCAAAGTCGCATGTTTATAGTTAATGATGTTCATCCCGGCATCAAAACTGATATTTAAGAGCTGTTCTTACATCTTTACGATAAAAATATTTCTTTTCATGCACGTTTAAGTGAAATTCTTCCCTATTCTCCCATGTTAAAAAAATCGTAAATTTCGAATAACTTCTGAAGTTTTTTAATTAGAATGTTGCAAATAAATAGGGTTCATGCGAAAGTCATAAATATTTTCAAACTGGTCTGACCTCTCTGCGACCATTTGTTTGTGAGATATCGTGTAAATAGACTAAAAACTAACGGACTAACACACTAACAAACTAACAGACACCCTACAGACGGACACCATACAAATTTTGTCATTTTCGTATTCCTCACGCCTGAAAACTTATAAAAAAGTTAAAAAAAACCGAGGTCGAAAATTTTCACGATTACCTAAGTTCCCCATACCTATAGTATGATGGGGAACTAAAAAAACTAAGAGATAAAATGAATGACCTTATTCTACTATTCATGAAGTTCTACAAATATCTATAGAAAACTTGCGACAATAATAAAATGAGTAAAAATTGTTATTTAAATTAAAATTTTTAATTAAATATATATATTTTTTATTATACACACTTTTTTCAGCATTGTATTATTTATAACATAAAAACTGTTTCTTAATGATTTGGTACTTAAATGAGGTATTGGAATGTAAATGAAGAAATTATCATAAAATCCGCAAAATTCCAGAAAACTTTTTGTTCTAAGTAAGCTGTGCAGATTTTTAGTTCCCCATCATGCTATAGGTATGGGGAACTTAGGTAATCGTGAAAATTTTTTAGTTCCTCATCATGCTATAGGTATGGGGAACTTACGTAATCGTGAAAAATTTCGACCTCGGTTTTTTGCCTTTTAGTGCCCTATCATACTATAGGTATGGGGAACTAAGGTAATCGTGAAAAATGTCGACCTCGGTTTTTTTACTTTTTTATACGTTTTCAGGTGTGAGGAATCCGAAAATGACAAAATTTGTATAGTGTCTGTCTGTAGGGTGTCTGTTAGTGTGTCAGTCCGTTAGTGTGTTAGTCCGTTAGTTTGTTAGTCTGTTTACACGATATCTCACGAACAAATGATCGAAGAGAGGTCAGATCAGTTTTAAAATATTTCTTTCGATACTGGCTAGAACCCTATTCATTTGCAACATTCGAATTAAAAAACTTCGTAAGTTATTAGAAATTTACAATTTTCTTAACATAGGAGAATATGACAAAAATTCACTTAAACGTGCATTAAATGGAAACTTTTTACTGTAAAAATGTCGGACCAGTTTTAAAATATCTGTTTTGATGCCGGAATGAACATCAGTAACTATAAATATGCTACTTTGAAAATTTCGCAAGTTATTGGAAATTTACGAATTTCTTAACATGGCAGTATAGGGCAAAATTTCACATAAACGTCAATTTTGAGAGATATTTTCATCGTAAAGATGTCAGACTACTTTTGAAATATTATTTAGAATACTGGCATGAATATTAATTGCTATGAATTTTCCAAAATAAAAATTTCGTAAGTTATTGGAAACTTACGAATTTCTTAACATGGCACAATAGAGCAAAATTTCGCATAAACGTCAATCTTGAGGGATATTTTCATCGAAAAGGTGTTAAACCACTTTTTAAATATTATTTTGGATACTGGCATGATTATCGTAGACTATGATTTTTCCAATTAAAAAAATTCGTAAGTTATTTGGAATTTACGATTTACTTAACATGTCAGAATAAGGCAAAATTGAGCATAAACTTCCATTTTGAGGATCATAAATACATTAGACAACTTCAAAATTACATTTATGATATTTGTTTGAACATGATTGAATACAAATATTTTAATACGAAAATTTCGTAAATTATTCGTAATTTACGATTTTATCAACATAGCGAAATTGTAAATTTTTCATATAAATATTAATTTTAAGGATTATTGCAATGGAAATAGTAGCATGAAAACTAAACAACAGAATTGATCCTGATAAAATAAATTAATAGATTAGAATAAGATAAATATATCGAAGTGAACGGTGGATAGCCTATTAGGCGGGGATTTCATTCTGTCACTGTATCAAGCTTTGGTCAAATTCATTTCTTTTAACAAGATTATAATATGTCTCGCACAAGAAATTTATGAGAACATAAATATGATGGAGAACTGAGCAGAGTCCCTAGTTTTTTTTTACTTTTTTACACGTTTTCAAGTGCAAACGAGCCCAAACATCAATACTGTTACTGCAGTCAGCCAAATGGCAGATTTTATTTTAAAATTTTATTTAATTAAGTGAAACGATTGAGTTAAAAGAAAAAAATGAGGAGTTATTTATAAGTCAAAGATTCTCATATTGACCTTCAGTCGATTTTAAAGAGAAATTCGGACAGCTAACTTTTCCCATATCCCCCAACCCCCCACGAAAAAAAAAAAAAAAAAAAAAAAAAAAATCTAGTATGTTGTGTCTATCACAAGACTTTCTTCTATATTTTTTCTATACAAATTCACTAAGGGCAAATAATTATTAAAACTGTTATTTTTTAAAGTTATGTAACATGATGAATGATAATGATTTTCATCTTAGAGAAAGCTAACACTAAATATCAAAAGAAAGACAGCGTTATTGTCTATAAATAACATTTTAAAAAATGCGTTTCTATAATGGTTATCTCACATATCAAGTTTCATACAGTTAAATGCCATACAAGTTGAGATATAGCATTCCCGTTATCGAGGAAATTTCCAGTATAGCAGCGCCATCAAGCCTATAAACACTGGCCTATAAGTATCCAAATTGAATCAGCATAATGTCTCATAATGGCCTTCTCACATACCAAGTTTTGTTTGATTATACGCAATAGAACCTGAGATATTGCCTTTCCTTAAACTGCAGATGTCGCTCTGAAGCAGGGCCACCTGTTGTGCGGTTGACACCAAAAATTGATAAGTACTAATTTATGTCAAGGTGCATGTACATATAAATTTATATGCGATTCTGTGCTGTAGTTCCTGAGATATAGCCTTCCCTTAAATTTCAGAAATCGCTGCATAGCAGTGCCACCTGTTGGTCGATGAGCGTTCAAATTGAATCAGCGTAATGTCTCATAACGACCTTCTTACACATCAAGTTTTCTGTGATTATACACAATAAAACCTGAGATATAGCCTTTCCTTAAATTGCGGAAATCACCGTATAGCAGCGCCACCTGTTGAGCAGTTGACACCAAAAAATTGATAGCACTAATTTAGGTGAAGGTGCATCGACATATAAATTTATATACAATTCTAAGCCGGAGATAGAGTTGCCACAAGATGTTTGTCACACACACACACACAGACGGATAGACAGGCATTTTCTAAAAATGGTCAAATCGTGTTCTAGACCTCTCAAAACGGGTAAATCCGTCGAAAATTTTTACAAATCTAATACTTTCTTCTATTGAATGTAGAAGAAAGTAAAAAAAAAATAAATAAATAAATAAATAAATAATAATAATAATAATAATAATTTTATACTACGCTTCTGAAAACTACTTTTCATCGCACATATCATCAATTTAAAATAGCTGTTTAATATTATTCTGATTCTAAGCATATTATGTTTGACAATCAGAAGTAAAATTATTGATACATTAAATATATATACATATATATACTTTATTTTAAGGGAAATTTAAATGAAATTATGAATAAGCTTTGTGTCCTGTACAAATTTAGTGCCCAGAGCATAGGCCTCGGGTGCCAATGTAATAATCAGGCCCTATACTATCAGAAACTGAAACTGAGGGATATGTATGTATAAACTTACGAAACATAAAAATCATATTTCAGCACTTATGTATGATAGGGTTGCTAAGAGTTGTAAGATTTCAAGATGGATACGTACTTTGCGGGGATGAGGATCTACGTGAGCCGGAAAATCGTGTCTGGCGTTTCTGCCGAGAATTATTGATATCTGAAAACAGAAAGAACGATTATGATTTATTTTTTAAATCTCCAATACATAGACTGGTTAACATTACTGCGTATTTTTCTATAAATAACGAAGGTAAATTGGAAAATCTATAAATATTATAACAATTGACACATAAAAATCTGGAGTGACTCCACTCGACTTTCCGAACATTGAGTAATTAACAGTTTTGTATATAAAGTAAAGAAAGAGGAAGTGTTAAACAAACAAGAGAGAGAAAACCATAATACAGTGTTTGAGTATTTTTCTCCATATATTACACGATGTTTTATTGAACGCTACTGAACTTTGAGCCCATAGATCATAATGATAAAGAATTTTTCGTTGTGTCCCTGTAAACACCTATAAATGCTAGATTCACTAAAATGCTTATAGTTAGTGCAACAGTGATTTATAATATTTATATAAATTTTCAGCTCAATTGAATAAGGCGTTTAGATGCTATCGCACTTTTAAAAATTGGGTCCCATAGGCCATAATGATAAAGAACTTTTCTTTGTGTCCCTGTAAAAAAACTGTAAGTGCTAAATTCACCAAAATCTATACAGTTCGTGCAACTGTAACCTATAACATGCGTACAAATTTTTTGCTCAGTTTAATAAAGCGTTTAGACGCTATCACACTTTTAAAAATTTGGCCCCGAAGGCCATATAATTAAAGAATTTTTCCTGATATCCCTATATAAAAACTATAAGTGCTAGATTCACCAAAGTCAATAGGGTTCGTACTATGGTGACTTACAACATACGTACCAACTTTCAGATTGTTCGAACAAAGCGTTTAGACGCTAGCGTGTTCACTCACAGACATACACACACACACACACACACACACACATACATACATACATACATACATACATCATCCTAAAAATAGTGAAAACTGACTCAGTTGACCTCGAAACGTATAGAAACATCAAAATCACAAATTCGGATTTTTGACATGATTACAATACTTTCCTCACTATAGTGTTCGGAAAGTAAAAAGTACTATAAAACAAGTTTTCCCCTCACCCGGCTCAGTGAGAAGTGAAGTTTGATTTCTGTGCTCATTTGAAGTGGCCACCATTCTGAAACAAAACGGCAGATAAAGTTAGTTTATAAATTTAGATGAAACTTTGATAGGGGCTATACATAACGAGTTTCATGCAAATCGGTTCGTAAACACACTTTTACATGGTTTTATTTAACTTTGTATGTACTTTATTTATGTGTGTGGTTCAAATTTAAAAATTTAATTTTTACCAACTTCCTATCATCAGATTGGGCTGAAATTTTGCAAACACGTACAACTCCGATAACAATACACGATTAAGTAGTAACGGATTTTGAAGTGACGGTTTGTTGGCCCTTGGCCCCCAAATCCAAGTTTGTTTCGAATTTTGATTCACTTCCTACTGTCCTATGCATACATGCATAATTCGAATGACAATACACGTACATGCTTAAATAGTAAAAAACTTAAGTAGGGGGATCTGAGAGCCTGTTCCCCGAGCTACAGTTTAAAAAAAAAAAAGTTTTTTTTTTTTTTTTTTTCAAATTTTAAACTATTTTCTATTGTTTATTTGAGCTGAAACATATCTAAAGACGTCGGCTACTAACTGCACTAAACCAAATGAAACGAATATATATATATTTTGTAATAGAGATAGTCAACTGGGAAAAGAATTGTGTGTAGGAAGTCCCCCCTCGAGGGGAGTAAATTTTCACGATGGGTATCTTTCAAAAGAGCTCGCCAATACCTTTAAAACGAATAGTTGAACCATCGATCTGCGATAATTTAAAATAAAGATATCGATTTTTTCCAGTTTTAACAGTTTTAACAGTTTTTTTTTTTTTTTTTAATGTAATATTGAGAATAAAATTGACTTTTTTTGGATATTTAGTGTTATGATACTTGTCTAATATGGAAATCGTCTGCCTTATCATGGAAGATATTTTTTTTAAATAATAATTTTAATAAATTATTTTTACTGAGTGAATTTGTATAGGAAAATATAGAAGAAAGTCATGTGGTGGCCACAATATACTAGTTTCATTTTGTTGTCAGTTCTTATATTAAATATATGTACTCGCTTCTTATATCAAAAACCGTTTAGTGCCCCATAAGTCTGTAGACATTTCAAAAATTCAGAAAAATTGAAAGAATTGATAGAATTGAACGCGGTTACGAAAAAGCTATTCTCGTCAAGGGGAATTTTTTTTTTTTTTTTTTTTGGTAAAGAAATTACTATATTAGTTACATTTTTCATCAATAGAGGGCTCTGTACGTGAGCAAATAAACATTTCTGTGAAAAACTAGATTTATTTGCATACAAATATTTACAGGCGTGTAAATTCCATTCTATGTGTCTGCCACCCCCACAAATTACAGTTCGCAAACAAGTTATAACACCGATAACTGCGGCTTCAGTCGGGTTTCTTGCTTGAGGTAAAACATCTTTACCCACCACGTCAACATGGCAATTAAAACTTCATGTGAGCACAAGTAGGAGACAAAATAAGATATAAACTGTGTTAACCCATTTGCATCTTTCAAAAGTGTTGGAAATTGGCCCACGTCGCCAAACTGTTCAGATATGACGAATATTTCAATGCTCTTGTTCGTGATCCAATAATTTTGTAATGTAAGTTTTTGAACCAGAGATATCAATATCATTAGCGAAATAAATTTTCAATTTCTATACCAAAATTTCTTTGAAACTCGGATCGGTTTGGTCCAATTGATTAGTTTCCACTACAATATGTCCAATAATTTCCTGCGTTGAAAATAATCCGCAAACGGTCTTTCTAGTAAAATTTGTAATATTATTTACACCACTAACAGAATTAAATTTACGCAGCTTAAGTTGATCCTATTTTTTTCTTTTCATTCAAAATTATTTGCACTGTGATCATTATAGTCTCTGTCAGAAGATATCGCAATAATACATATATATTTTTTGGATTTGTTTATTTCTTCCCTACTATTCGAATTAAAACCTCCCACTTTTATCAGTTTTAGAATTGTTTTTTCCAAGAAAAGTGTGTTTCCAATCATCACTTTAAACTACCGCGCATATACTCGTATGCGCTCCGGTGATAACGGCCAGGAAATTTTGGCGAATACATGAGCTTATGATTCGAATGGGTTAACCGTAAAACTGTGCAATTTACAGGACTCTGATCTGAATATTTCTCGCTACGTATCCGAGCAAGTGCCCTCTATCGACGAAAAATTTAAAAATAATTTTTTTTCTTTATTAAAAAAAAATAAATAAATAAATAAAAAATAATAATAATTCGCCTTTCACTAGAGTAATTTTTCTCAACCCACGTGCAATTTTGCTAAAATCCTTCAATTTTTATAAATTGTTAAAATGTCTACAAACTTATGGGACACCCGATAATCGGTATGCATTAGATATATAGATATACTATGGATAAATAAGAGTTAAGCCTAAAATTTATATAATTATAGGTAAAATTATATGTATTTTTGAGATAGATGCATTATTGCTATAAGAACAGAAAACCATGTGAAACAAGGCAAAAGCCAAACAAATAAATAAATAAAAATAAGAAGGAGCAGAAGTCACAACGGCTTAAGACGGATATAGCAGGTTGCATATATATAAATGATAGATATCGTAATAAAATTTAATCTTAAAATTTAGCAATTAATAGATTCAAAACAATACCAACACACACACACACACACAAAAAAAAAAAAAAAAAAAAAAAAGAACTGATTTTAATTTATTGGAAAGACTGACACAAAAATGTTGCGATACGGATTAAGAACTAATAAGAGACAAAACAATTTAAATTACTTACGCCGACATGAATGATAATAATAAAAAAAGGACCATTAAACTTAATGACAGAGAAAATAACTAAAGGACCACAGAATTGGATATTGCTTTAAATTAGAAGTAAATACTCATCAGGGGGCATGTACTTCATAAAGCTGTGAAAGCTGCATCGATTTCGTAAAATAATATAGCTAATCATAGCAATTTACATTGTTCCAGCCCCGATCGAAAAAGCAAAACCATATTGAATGAGAAATTAAATAAATTATTAAATTAATTCTTCATGGAATCCAGAGAGAAAACTAGAAAAAAGCATAGTAGCCACATGCAAAACATTATATATATATATAAACACACTATACATTAATAACATACATAATATATTGTATACGCATTTTAAAATACATCTACAAACAATAGAACACACACGTAATACAAAATACACAATACGCAATTTAGAATTCGAACACACTCTCACCTATAAAATTATTTATTTTTTTTAATCAAGTTCTCCCGTTTAATCAAAAGGAAATGGACTTACTTTGTGAGCAAACATGTCCGTCTGGACATTCAGAGCAGAGATTATATTCTTCTTCACAATGTTCCCATTGCGTCATCTCTGTACATAATTCAGCATAACTAGTTGCATTTGGTACATAAACTCTAAAAATAAATTCATATCAGAACTTCTAGGGGAATTGGACGGGGGGAGAGAGAAAGAAAAATCGTGCACGATTCACATTGATTATAAAACCTCTTTAAAGTAAACAGTACATTGTTTAATATTTAATGCAGTTTAGCTTTCTGATGACATTTTACTACATATTTAATTTTAGAGGAACAAATCTCACAAAAATTACCTTTATATTTGAATTTAAAAAAAGGAATCATACCATAGATTGCGCTCGCGTAAGCCTGTACAGTGACTAAAATTACATATGCGCCACAAAATGTTCTAAGTATTTTAGTAAAAAGTAAAAAAAAAAAAAAAAAAAAAAAACATAATACTGAAATGTATTTCGAACTGCTTTCGATTATATCACATACAATGTATGACAATAATTTTTGTGTTGCCCAGTAAATCGATTACTAATGCCAAATTTATTAGACTGTACAAGAAATGTACTTTTGTAATTTTTAATAAGATATTTCCGTTATCTTAAAATTTTTCGCAAAATAAAGCGTTAAAGAAGTATTGATATATAGTCGAACAATTTGGATATTAGAACATTTTCTGTAATTTCTAGAGAAACACTTCAGAGATTCCCTTGAAACTTCAAGGATGTATATAACATGTTAATCATATATTTCAGAGATCCCTTTGTGTCTTTGGGACATTTGTCCCGACGGCAAACGGGGAACACTAACAAATTTAAAAATAATAATGTTTGGAATCACTTGCTCGTACAAAATGCCTAAACAGAGATGTAGATGTCGTATATAAATTTCTTTTTAATTGTTTATATTCATTTGCATAAGAATAACACTATTTCATGGAGGTATAAAGTTTTAGTACGACAGGTCTATTTCTTTCAATCTGGCATTTTGCGTCGTTACCAATTTATAGTGTTCCACTTCGAAAATGCCTGCCAATATCCAATTTTACCATTTAATTTCTTACTCTATCTTAAAATATTTTGTGAAATTCGTAAAAACTGTTATATATATTTTTTTCACTTCCCATCGGTGAGGATCGAACTCACAACCTTCAGGTTCGTAGGTGTGTACTCTGACCATAGAGCCAACGGGTCTTGACCAAATGTTTCCTGATTATTTAGAATAGTGTTTTCATGTATATTTCCCCCCCCCCTCCAAATTTTTATGTACATACTGTCATTCACTACGGTATGTTTGTGAATATCAACCAAATAAAAAATGCGCCTCTATTTTAAGGTAAATACAAGCTTTTTCATTTGTCTCTCCGTGGCTCAGTTGGTAAGAGCGCCATGTTAGTTATCCGGTGGTCTCGCGTTCGACACTCTGAAGGTCCGGAGTGTTAATTTTTGCACACAATTAGTAGAAAAGACGTCAATTGAAAAAACAAAATTTATCGTTGACTACACAGTATGTATTCTAAGAATTTTTGAAGAGTTTTTTTAAGAAGCCTTTTCTTACATCTCTTTTTAGAAGCAAAAAAGAATTTTTTGTGCACTACAAGCGCCCTCTATTGGGCGTAATATTCACTAAAATGTCAATGAAACAATTAACAATACAAAATAAAAATGATTAGGAAAAACACATAAACATTAACCAAATCAGAAAAATGTTAAGTTATAATATAAAAGAAATAATAAACTAAAATAATAATAAAAAGGTGCCTCAAACGAATAATTAAATTGCAGATATTGGCCCTTAATCAGAAAATGAAATCACAAAACTTATAGGCAATCGTGTGGTGCTACCATCTGTTGTGAATTTTAAGAAATAATTTCTCTTCTCATAACACAGTTCAAATTTCCCCAATTTTGGTTAATAAACAAAAAAGTCACATTTTTTTTTTCTTTTCTTTTTTGCAAATTAAATTTTATTCTAACTTGGAAAAGATTTATATGATACGCTATAATAAGAATTTGGGTTTAATTTTTTTTTTTTTTTTTAAATAGATTATTTTCTCTTCCCACAGGTGAGGATCAAACTCACAACCTCCGGTGTCGTAGTTGTGTACTCTGACCGCAGAGCCAACGGGTTTTGGCTGAATATTTCCTGATTATTTAGACTAGTGTTTTCAGATATTTTTAGACTGAAACTGTGAGATTTATTTCCGATTTTTAGGATGAGTATATTCATATTAATTAAGTTTTTGAGAAATTAATGGATTAATATTAATTAATCTGTGATGAATTTTCAGTATAATTTAAATATCGAATAATTGTTTTATAGTTTTATTATTATTATTATTATTATTATTATTATTATGTTTTGTTCTGTAGAAATTGAAACTGTTAATTATTAATAATAAATACGAAATTGTTATTAAGATTATTTTACTAATTAAAATATTTAGTAAATGAGCATTAAGCAATTAGGGGACGATACTATGCAATGAATGCATTCAAATTTTATTAATTTATTTGAAATTAAAAATCAACACGTAATTTGAATATGTGTTTAAGAATTTTACTGAGGAATCTATTATTATTATTACTGTTATTTGAAAGAGTGTTAAAATACAAATATAAGTAATCCTGCCGTACTAAATTACATTCTGTCATAGACAGAATTTCATCCATAGTTTTAATGCTCGCAAAACGAGAACACATCGAGGTACTCACCACTGCAGTACATATTTTTTATTTACTTATTTATTTATTTTATTTTGTTTTATTTTATTTTATTTGGCTTTTAGCACGATTTTTGTACTCATTACGTGCAGGATTCTAGAGCTGATTCAATGACATTTTTAGAAGACATATTGCAGTACAGACAACATACTGTAGTGGGGTTAGAAAGTGTTAATGAATGTAAAATAGATATGTCTGTATGGGCGGAGTCTTTGGTATAAATATGCAATAATATATTTTCGGTTATATGACAGTCTATGATAAATGTTTCTAAAAGAATATTTTAATATGTTTATACTACACAAAACAAAACATTTTTCACATGCATAAAAATAAGTTTCCTGGACTAGAATATGTTTGATACAGGTAAATGCTTTACAGGATTACAAAAAAATTGTAAAAACACATTATGGAATACAAGTGGAAGAGATTTATGATATTTTCAGTTTTGTTATAAATTTATATACCGGGTGATCCAAAAGTCAGGATAAACTTTAAAAATGAATAATTCGAAAACGAATCAAGATACAAAGGTACGGTTTGCACAAAACGGATGAAAAAGAAGCCGGGTTTTGTGTGGCTACGAAAAAAAAAAAAAAAATAGTTCTGTTGGCGACCAACAGATGGCGCTGTCGGATTTCTGATGTATAATTATGCAAAGCAACAAACGATATTAAAAGGAACAACTACAGCAGGTAATGGTAGTCGAAGCTTATAGGCATCGAAATATCGCATTCTCAGTCGCTACTTTAATCACGCATGGCCTCCAAGATGTCCCGATCTGACACCCTGTGACTTTTACCTGTGAGGATTCTTAAAGTCAAAAGTGTACCGCGACCAACCGGCATCACTAGCAGCACTGAAAGAGGCCATCCGCCAAAATGTGTCTGCCATAATGCAAGAAATGCTACTAAATGCTGTGAACGATATGGTGAATCGTCTCACATCTGTACTCCTGAATGATGGACATTGAACAGTTACTGTAGTATTACTAATTAACTGTAATTAAGCTGACTTGTAAGTTGGCAACATTTTTTTTCATTTGTAAATCATCTTTTGTTAAAATAAAACACTATAGCGCCATCTGTTGGTCGCCAACAGAACTATTTTTTTTCTTTGCCACACAAAACCCGGTTTCTTTTTCATCCGTTTGGTGCAAACCGTACCTTTGTATCTTGATTCGTTTTCGAATTATTCATTTTTAAAGTTTGTCCTGACTTTTGCATCACCCGGTATATATATATATGTGTGTGTGTTAGTGCACGATACTCTACATGTGCAGTTCTTATAAAACATATTGGGGTACACAAAACAATCTCCTTTATTTTTTCAAATCAAAATTACACTATAAATACATTTTTTGTGAGATTTCCCCTTTTCTAATTAAAAAGAAAATATATTTTGAAAAGTATCATCAGAGAATTAAAATACCTTGAAAGTTAATTGGTACGTATTGCTGGAAATTGTCTTACAATTTATGCTAACCGCATGAATTATCTTTTATGAATTCTAAGACTGAAAACTAACAACATTGATATTTTATAACAAATACATTGCTTGTGTGAAACTTACGTAATGTTTTTCCCTTTACTTCCGCAGGTACAGGTAATGGAATCTAAACACTCGACTGCTTGTGCTACTTTAACTGCCAGACATATCAGAAGAGCTGCAATAACAAAGAATTTCAAAATAGACATGAAATCATTACATTAATCATTACATTAATCCATAGATATAGTACTTTATATAGATCTATCATTCCCATTTTAACGAGCAAAGGTTTTTGATGCCGAAAAAGTTTTTTGGCATCAGCCATTAGAGAGTGAAAACTCTAAAACAGTAATAGAATAGAATGGTAATGAATTTTGAAAATGCCGAAATATTGCGCGGCTTTTAAGTGTTCTAATAAATATCTGAAAAGAAATGGGGTAGGTTCCATAAATAAGTTATATTCAAGCAATTTATGAAAAATATAATTTTTATAATAAGTTGCTTCGTTATTATTATGAGATAATTACTGTTTTCATATTTAATGGAATACTTTTTTTAAATTTTAATATTTTTTAATATTTTATATTAGTAAGTGATATGGAATTCTCAAAATTCTTTTAAATGTAGCTAGCAGCCGCGAAAGTTTTAATATATAACTAATATGTTGTGGCCACCACAAGACTTTCTTCCATATATAATCCTATACAAATTTAAGCAATACAAATAATTTATTAAATTATAATTCATTAAAATTACTTTTCATGATGAATGCAGACGATTTTAATCTCAAAGAAATATAGTAATAATAAATGCGAAAGAAAAACAGTTTTGTGCAGACATGAGTATACCAGAGTATAGTAAAAAAAAAAAAAAATAATAATAATAAAAATAAAAGGAAAGGAAAACGAAAAGAAAGAAAGAAAAAGGGGTATCTGGAGTTTTTCATTCTCTTTTAGTGCATAAATTTTATTTGGTAAATTACCTATGTGTATTCCCATGTATATTTACTCGGGGAAATGTATCCATAAGAGAGTAAAATGGCTGTCTTTTCCCGATTAAAAAAGGTATCACTTTTCCCCTTTCAATGATCAATCTATTTCTCATTACTATATCTATGCATTAATCATCAGATTATAACCATCACGAAGATTTTGGTGATTCCTTTGGCCACGACTTGATTAACAAAAAACACTCGCGAAGCCTCAAGCTTCCCCTCTAAAATTTAATAAGGTTTCCAAAATGACTGAAAACAGGTTTTCAAAATTCCACTTTCAGATTTTTCATACTGAGACTTAATTATTTTCTCCGCCTAAAGTGAAATAATATACAGACTATTTTGGCAAAGTTTTATTATCTGTACACAAAAACCTGAATATCTGTATTAATAAGATATTAATACAGATATTAACTAAGCGTATGCGATCTGGATGTTATGGATCGAAACTGCCCAGATATGCGAATGAAAAACACCTATAAGGAAAGCCACTGATTTTTAGTCTTAAAATTTTTATTTATATATTTTTATATGACAATTTGGGGGGGGGGGGGGGTTAATGGGAATTATGCTAAGATACTCATGAGAATTAAATATGTAGCATTAACAAGTTCGTTTTCATGTGCGTAGAGATAAAAAAAAAAAAAAAAAAAAACTTTCCTGAAAAAAAAAAAAAAAAAAAAAAAAAAAAAAAAAAAAAAAAAGGAAGCGGGGTGAAATAATATTGAGCTTCTATAGCTTCAGAGGTTCGCTCTACCTGCGGTAAACAACGTTGCGGTGACTTCAGACGGCAATCAAAAACTATGGTGATGTGGTGTTGGAAGTTGAGGCCGATTGCCGACACTTGGGACCTGGATCTGGGTGAAATGCCTTTCGTTGGAGGGGAGGGGGGTGTCTAAGGTGCCCTACCCAGCATTTACGTAAAATTCGTAGAAAACCACGGAAAACTCTGTAGGGTTAGGCCAACATGCGCAGCCAGTTAGTCACCTTTGGTCTATTATCTGAAAGAGAAGCACCTTTCGGTTATTTATGGGCCGAAGGTTGTTGGTGAGAAATATGCCCAAGAAAAATTTAATTAAAAACTTTTTTTTCATATTAATCCAGAAATACATTAGTCTCTAAAAATTAATTTCTTATAATACTCACATTAAGGAATTTCATGACGCTTTATTTTTAGTTAGCCATCCTATGGTTTTATATGATATAGAACCATCCCATGTCGTGTGTTCTTGAATCAGTTTAAAAATGTAATCTCAATGTGTAAGACGTGGGATTTTGATTATTCCCACAATATTTCTTATTCAAGCAATCCTATTATTAAAATTAAATATTAATCAAGCATACAGATAACTGGTTTAATTACTTGAATACACAATCTTACAAATAAATAATTTTTCAACACTTTTTTTTTCAGTGTAAGAATGCAGCACTATCTAACGTAGAAAGAAGATTAATCTAAGCAGTATATAAGTCTCTAGAATATTTCTATGGAATAGCACCTATGGACACTATGAATCAAAATAAGTGGATTAAACTTACCTTATATATTTGCAAGACATATGTTTATCTGATATTACAGTGATTTAAAACAATAAATTTCCAGTCAAATTAATATAGAATCCACTCCTTCTGCAATAAAGTTTCATAAGGTTCTTAAGAAATTGTTTTACTGATGGCCTTCTTGTTAAGACGCGAAAAGGTTTTGGTGTCTGTCTGTGTGTGTGTGTGCGCGCACGATACTGGCCACAACAATCACCTGATTAACTTGTAAATTGGCACAAATGTTCATACGCCATACAGGAAAATCTGAGATTTTTGGTGTGTATATTTTTTATTGTTCGTGGACAACGACACAACAAACTATTTCTTACAAGGGAAGTATGAATGAGTAAAATTCCGATTTAAACAAAACCAAGCTTAAATTAAAGAGCATGGTCGAAAACATACGGTAGCGTAAAAATTTGCTGCAACAACCCCCCCCCCCCCCATCCCCATGGAGCGAGAAAACGACCAGTTTTAGTTGTTTCTGTAAAAACCTACGAAAGAGACTCCGTAAGCAAGACGGTGTGGGACAGTGGTTAGAGTATTCAATTCCAGTGCGAAAGGAAGATTGAACCCAGGCGACTGCTCGTCTTTTTTTTTTTTTTTTTTTTTTTTTTTTTTTTTTATATTATTATTAATATATATAAATGAAATAAAACAAAATATTAAAATAAATGAATAATTTTAGAGAAAATAATTATGAAATTTAATTATGAAATTAAAAATAAATATACTCTATACAAAGGCATTATTAAGGAATATAGGGTAAAATTATCTCTTTACGGGGAGAAAAAAAAAAAAAAAAATATATATATATATATATATATATATATGCTTAGATTTACAAATTTAGTGTCAAGTTAATAATGACTATGAATAGAAATAAAAAAAAAATGATCAAAACATAAGCATTTTTCAATTTATAAGCGCAACGTATAAACGAAAATTTATCACAATAACGGCTATATAAGTAAAAGTTCTTTCTTTTTCCGCATGAAAAATAATTCAATTAAAAGCAGACGATCAGCTTTTGGAAGCGCTTTATGCTTTAGCAGCGTTGGCAAAAAATATTAATTAAGAATTTATGTAAAGCAGAAATAAATAAATAAATAAATAAATGTAATATTTTTCTTTGAATTACAGTCCCTCTAATCGCAAAAATTTTGTCCAGAGGTTCTGCGGATTATAGGAATTTGCAGATTAGAGGTGATTGTCTTTGTTTACATTTTTCTTTTACTGATACAAAGTCAGTTATTATTATTAATTCATAGACATCAAAATGGAAAGACAATCTATAATAATAAAAGGAAAGGTTTGTCTGTCTGGCTGTCTGTTCTTTTATACGTTCAGCCCCTACTGAACGCAGAAGTACAAGAATTGACATACTGATGCACTGGAGCCTTTCCGAGTTCCTCTTCGAAACAGAATTTAAAAATTTTAATTAGTTGTGGAGATATTAATTAAAATGTCCACTAATGTCTAATCTAAAAGCGATCTCAATGACAGAATTCACCGCCATTGCATAAAAAAAGATATTTTAACAGAATTAAAATTAGAAAAAGTGGAAAATAAATTAGAAATATTTGTCCGATCGTTACGATTTCGGTACGAAATGAAAGGGGATTTTTTTTCTGAATTTAAGTGAGCAAGCGGCTTATCGGTACAACAATTAGATTTTTTAAAATTAACTAAAGTATGAATTTTTTGTGGCAACATCATTTCAAACGCCAGACTGTCTGAGATGAAAAGGGAAATGATTGTAACCGATCAAGATGTCACGTGTTTTCTAGTAGGCAAAAAAAAATTGCAATTTTCAATTTTTTTCAAATTTTCATTCACGTTACATTTTAATTAATATTCGGCCTAGACAGCATATTATAAAGCTACTGTTCGATTATCATGAAAATATCTGGATAA
Organism: Salticus scenicus; assembly: GCA_963930645.1. Taxonomy (NCBI): domain Eukaryota; kingdom Metazoa; phylum Arthropoda; class Arachnida; order Araneae; family Salticidae; genus Salticus; species Salticus scenicus. Next base: position 244,646,839 of record OZ005659.1, read on the forward strand.
ACAAAAAAATTAGATTAAATTTTGTATTATATTTTTACTTTCTTCTATATGTAATATAGAGAAAGTATTGGATTCGTAAAAATTTTCGACCCCGGGTTTTTGATGAATTTACACGTTTTGAGAGCTGTAGAACACGATTTGACCATTTTTAGAAAATGTCTGTCTGTCTGTCTGTCTGTCTGTCTGTCTGTGTGTGTGTGTGACAAAATTTTGTGGCAACTGTATCTCTGGAACTACTGCACAGAATTTCATACAAATTGGTATGTAGTTGCACCTTGACATAAATTAGTGCCTATCAACTTTTGGTAAAAATGGTCTTACAGGTTGCGTTGCCATCCCGCTTTTTCTAAATTTTTAACATGGTGATATAGGACAAAATTTTGTATAAATGTGCATAAAGAGAATTATTTTTTAGTAATCATTATGAAATTTACAAGAATTATTTATAATAGAGATAGTCAACTGGGAAAAAAATTTTGTATGCGTAGGAACCTTGCCACCCCCCCCCCTGGGGGGAAGTCCCCCCTCGAGGGGAGTAAATTTTCAAGATGGGTATCTTTCGAAAGGTCTCGTCAATACCTTTAAAACGAATGGTTGAACTATAAATCTGTGATAATTTAAAACAAAGTTATCGATTTTTTTTACTTTTAACAAAAAAAAAAAAAAAAAAAAAAAAACTTAGAAAAAAATCGTTTTTTTTTTTTTTTTTTTTTTTTTTTTTTTTTTTTAACGAAATTTAACCAGACTTAGTATTTAGTTGGCCCCTGACATAAACTGATGCTGATTAGATTTGGGGATCAATCGCTCAACAGGTGGCACTGTGATCGTATTTTTTCTAAACTTTTAACATGGCAGTGTGTAAATTTTCACGATCGGTATATCTTTCGAAAGGTCTCGTCAATACCTTTAAAACGAATGGTTTAACTATAAACATGTGGTAATTTAAAACAAAGTTATCGGTTTTTTTTACTTTTAACGAAAAAAAAACTTTGAAAAAAATCGTATTTTTTTTTTTTCTTTTTCAATATTCTTACTGCGTGAATTTGTATAGGAAAATATAGAAAAAAGTCTTGTGGTGGCCACAACATACTAGTTTTAAATTGAGATATGCCGTTGAAATTTCGTAATATTTGGTTTTAACACCCGATAATTCGATTCTGAATATTTTTGAAAGTGTAGAATTATTAGGAAGGGCTTGAGGGGGAAGGGAGGGGGCGAAGGGGCAAAACAAAAAAAAAGAGTTACAGCGTTTGAAATTGTTATTATTACGTTTTAAGGAAAGATAAATCGATTGCGAATATTTTCAAGTGTAAAATTATTAGAAGGGACAGAAAGGGGGAAAGGGGCAAAAACGCAGAAAAGGAACGGTTGTTTCGGAGAAAACAACGAAAAACCCAGAACGCTTTTATTCTTTTATATTTTGAAGAGTTTCGAATTCTGATACTCCTTTCACATTTCATACTATGGATTTTTAACAGTATTTAGACCGGAATTACGCAAGTTACGGAGAAAACCACGAAAAAGTCAGACATAAATCGTTTTATAATAGTGTTTATATCATTATTGTATCTCAGCTTCTAATTAGCATAATTTAATAAGTAATATGTCATTTTGAAACTTATTTAAATTGAATTTCAAGAGTAGTCGCCACAAATTTCTGTCACCTTCCATTAACCGACTACCGTAAGTAGTGGAATTCGAGATTTCACGTGATTTACACGTTTTAAGGTCTCCTGATTAGGTTTTCTTTTGTATCTCAGCTACTAATTAAAATAATTTTACAAGTAATACATTATTTGAAAGCTTTGTTGATTTAGAATTGAATAGTAGATTACAGAAATTTCTACCGCCAGATATTTTAAAATTTCAATATTTCAAATTCTAATTAAATTATTTTTAATACATCATTCGAAAGATATTTTAAAGTACTTTTATATTATCGAAAGTGGGATTCGAGATTTCACCTGATTTACACGTTTTGAGGTCTCCTGAATCGGTTTTCTTTTGTATCTCAGCTACTAATTAAAAGAATTTCATAAGTAATGCATCATTTGAAAGCTTTGTTGATTTGGAATCGAAAAGTAGATTACAGAAATTTCTACCGCCAGATGGCGCTGTAATTTTTTAAAATTTCAATATTTCAAATTGTAATCATGATTAAATTATTTTTAATACATCATTCGAAAGATATTTTAGAGTACTTTTATATTATCGAAAGTAGGATTCGAGATTTCACCTGATTTACACGTTTTGAGGTTTCCTGAATCGGTTATCTTTTGTATTTCAGCTACTAATTAAAATAATTTCTTAAGTAATACATCATTTGAAAGCTTTGTTGATCTGGAATGGAACAACAAATTACAGACATTTCTACCGCCAGATGGCGCTGTAATATTTAAAAATTTCAATATTTCAAATTCTAATTATGATTAAATTATTTCTAATACATCATACGAAAGATATTTTTAAGTTCTTTTATATTATCCAAAGTGGAATTCGAGATTTCACCTGATTTACGATTTTAAAGTGTCCTGATTAGGTTTTCTTTTCCATCACAGCTAATTGAGTTAGACCGTTGAAAATTGGTATATGTAGGTTAATTAGGAGGGGTTAGAGGAGTGGGGAAGGAATAGGCGCACGCAGCGAGCACGAGACTGCGATGCCGAAGGCAGTGGGGATCCGGTGCGACTTTTTACCTGATGAAAAATGATTTTTTAAATTTTCTTTTATTTAGAATAAAGGTTTGATTTCAGAATAAGTGCGCGCACCGCACGTTATTTTTACACGTGCGCGCGCAGCGCGCATGCGTTTGCGATCCGTTGCGAGTTTTTACCTGATGATATATTTTTTTTTTTCTGAATAATAAAAGTTTGAGTTGAGAAGGAATTTTCGTGCACAGCGCACGTATATCCTCACACGTGCGCGCGCATGGATCTGCGCTGCCTAATGCAGTGGGGTCCCGGTGTGAGTTTTTACACGATGCTAAATGATATATCTTTTTAATTCCTTTTCTTAAGAAAGAAAGTTTATGAGTAATAACATGGAATTTTGAGAAGTCAAAAGGATGGTGAAGGGATACGCGCGCGCAGCGCACGGGTCTACGCTGCCGAAGGCAGTGGGGACCCGGTGCGACATTTTTCCCGATCAGAAGTTTTTTTTCTCTTTTTAACAACATGATAAAAAATTAATGCAATTTTGAGAATTCATTAATTATTGTGATTCCTTTAAAAATAGTGACCAGCGAAGCGGGCGTAGCCTGCTAGTTTCTAATAAATTTTAAAATAAAATATTTCTTCAGTATTAATAAAACTAATCAATCATATTCATATTTGGTGGTAAATAATTTAAGCATATTTAAATAATATGTACTAATAAAATGTAAACAAACTTATTTAAAAAATACAAAAGAAAATATTTTTTAAAGTAAAAAAATAATATTCACCACTCATTATTTTTAATTTAGTTAAATATTTGATGTAATAGTGATTTGTTTTAAATTTTTATATACTTTCTTGACATTCTTTGTCTTGACTTAGCACTAGTCTGTATGAATTGCAGGATAATAAATGCAAAAATGTTACTGTTTTTTTTTCTCCCCAATTGCTTTTCAAAGCAATGATTGAGCTAAAAATTTGATTTAAAAAAAATTAAAAATTTGAAAAATGTTGCAATTTTTTTTTAAATATATGAGATATAAATTTCTTTGTTTACATTAAAAAATCAATTGCGGATTAGAGGAATTTGCAGATTATAGGTCTGTGGATTAGAGGGAGTTGACTGTATTCATTTATTTAATTTAGAAAGAAAAATTAAAAGCACTTTTTCGCTTGAAATAAAATGTTTTAATAATTTAATAGAAATACTATTCATTTTTATGTACGAAGAATAACAAAATTAAAAGCAGACGATGGTCATTTGCTATTAGCGGCTTTGACGTAAAATATTGATTAAAAAAATTAACTGAAACTTTAGGAAAGAAAAAAAAAATGTGTAAGTAAAATTTATTTTCTCTTAAACTCGTCATTTATATAAATTACAAAGAAAAATTAAAAATATTTTTTTTTTTCAGTTAAAAAAAAAATGTTTTAATAATATAATTAAACATATAAATATATTTTTTAATTAAATTTAATAATTATTATCTTCCTTAATTTTTTTCCTTTATTTTATTAAGAAAAAGTATACATATAATATATGTGTATATGCATATTTGGCAAAGAAAAAAAAAAGTAAGCGTTCCGTCGAAGTTCGAACGCAGGTACTACGTAACACGAATCCAACACCTTGCCACAGCACCACGCTTCTGGAAGATAAGTCTTCTTTTTTCGATTTTGATAAAAAGCATCTAAAAGTTTAAGGGTCATTTCTTGCCCCCTGGGGAGTTGTTTCAGCAAATTTGAACGCTATCCTATGCTTTCGTCTATGCTCTTTAATTTAAGCTTGATTTGGTTTAAATCGGAATTTTACTCATTCATACATCCCTTGTAAGAGACACAGGCAAACATCAAACGTTAAAAAACTTGACTTCGGTAATCAGAAAGCCTCAAAACATGTAAATATGTAAAAAACCAGAGATGAATATTTAGCTTAAAAACAGACATTATTTACCATATGTCAATGAGGAATTCATTTCTATTCCTGGCCAGCTTTCCTGGAAATGGTAAAATATTTTAGTATAGCACTTCCAGTAACAGTAATAAAGAAGGTTATCACTTAAACATTTGCAGCCCTGTATATCATTTGAAGATTGTGTACAGACCACATGATGCACCCAAATATAATCCTATAGCAGTATGAACACGACATAATCTGAAATACACTTCTATTAATTTTCAGCTATTGTCGCACTATAATCTAGTTCTTTTGTGTAGCCCTGTAAATGAAAAGTGGATGATTTCCTTGCCCTATTCTACATGAGACATGTTTTTAAGCATATAGAAAATATATATTCGTTTCATTTTCTTAGTGCAGTTTGCAGTTTATAGATATTATACTCTAATTACCTGCACTTTCCCCTCATAGACGTAATGTATATGAATTCTCTTGGGTATCACTGTACACGAACCATTTTCTTCATCTCAACAAAAAGCTTAGTGTAGCATTCCTATATCATACACATTTAGAATACCAAGTTTGGACTTTCTACTACTGTTTGTTCTTGAGATATGCTAACACACACACACACACACACAGACCAACCGCTAAAAACACGATTTTCGGATTCAGGGGACCTCAAAACGTGTAAATATAACAAAAACTCACGTTCTAAAGTTTGACCCTAAAACAATACTTTCTCTAGCTTATGGGTAAGAGAAAGTAAAAAGGAGGGGAGAAGGAAGCTTAGTGTAAAATAACGCATTACCTAAGATAGCTGCTGTACAGCACAGAACTGATTTTCTTTGGACATTTTGCATTATCCTTTACTGTGATGAAAATAATCTGCATTTCTGTTGAAAAACAATTTTGATAAACAATAATTTTAGTTATTAATACGTACTGCAAGAAATTGTACAGGAATATGTAGAATAACATACTCATTAAAAAATTTCTGCATACCTGTATCAAAAATTTTTTGGTCGCTGTATCTCACGAACGAAATTTAACCAAACTTAGTATCCAGTTGGACATTAACCTAAAATGGTGCTGATTACATTTGGGGATCGAGGCTCCTTTGTTTTAATAATTTTTAATATCGCAGAAAAAGACAAATTTTTATATAAATATACATAATGAGAATTATTTTTAACAATTTATTGTGTAATTAATAAGAATAAATTCGAAAAAAAAAAATTGTCTGTAAGAGAGTCGGATCCCTCCAGGGATATGTAAATTTCTCAATATGGGTATCTTCTAAAAGAACTCGTCAATACTTTTAAAACAAATAGTTGAACCATAGATCCGTAATAATTTAAAACAAATTTTTTTCATAAAAAAAAAAGATATGTGGGTACAAAATTGACTTTCTTTCGGCATTATACTTCTCTGAGATGCAAATCGGCTGCATTCATCATGGAAAATAATTTTGATAAATAATTGCTGAAACGTGAGTGAAGTCCTCCATGTGGAGACTCGAAAAGATGTTGGGCTTTGTGTGTCTGTGTGCGATAGCGGCTGCAAAAGTCAACCGATTGACTTGCAAATTGATACATTGTATATTCACGGGGCACACTGAAGTATAGTGCGACCACGTTTCCTACGACTAGCAGTGAGACCGAGTCCAAAAGTTTGGAGGGATGCAAAATTGGCCGAGAGATAGTTATTTGGCAAACATCCAGTTATTCGGTGTTCCCTTATCGCTTGTTTTCTCTCAGTCACCCCTATTTTAACACTGGACTCGTTCAATCCGCATTTGCGCAGAGGCTTACATGGTCGCAAGAAATGTGGTTAAAGAATAGCTGTATAGTTTTTGGCGTGTATATTGTTTATTGTTCGTGTACAAGGACATCCCAAAGTATTTCTCAATACGGTCTACAGAAAGCATTTCGTTTAGACGCATTTTAACACGTTTACACTGCATTTAACAAATTCATACTTTTGAGATGCTTAAAAGTAAGTTTTCTGTAGAAAAACGTGTTCTTAAGACATAATAATTAATGCAGAGGACCTTACAAAAGTGTTTCGACAACGTCACGTACACATCCAAATTATGTTAAATTTCGAACAATTATTCAAGAGTTTCATAGGATAAGTTGTATAATATATTATGTTAAGTAGTGTAACGTCTATGGCTCGTTTACATTACAAGTAAACACAAAAGAATTTCTTGACATTAGAGTCAAAGACAGATTTTTTTTTAAGCGCATATTAACGCGTTTATACAGAATCCAACATAATGGAATTAACATACATTATTACAATGCTTAAAAATGTATTTTCTCTAAAAAATAATATGGTGTGTCACTCACACGACTTTCTCTTACCCTGAAATTTAATTCTATAAATACAGATTTGATATTAAGCGGTAATATTATGAGTACTATTATGCAAACCTATGTTAAATCAATTCAAATTAGGCTTCGGAACATCTTTATTTGACAAATAATTTTATGTGAGGGGGCTCCCCCGTTTTATAACTGTCTCTACAGTCGGTAACAAAAGTGTCCGAACACTAGCAAAAATTCCTATGTAAAAAAAGTACACTTCATACGGTTTTGTTAAATAAATTCTTGTCGAAACCTGTTCTTAGTCACTGTAAGAACATGATTCGATAAGGATTTATTTAACAAAACCGTATGCAGTGTACTTTTTTTACATAGGAATTTTTGCTAGTGTTCGGACACTTTTGTTGCTGACTGTGCATTTATATAGAATTCAAATCTGTTATTAAATTCAAAAGTTCGTTTAAAATTATTCAGACAATTTTCACACGCAATAGTCCTTAAAACTTATCATTCTTGATCAAACTTTTCTAATAACAAACGTATTTACTTCAAAATACAACATTTGGGTCACCTGAAATTATTTGCTTCTAATTTACTCTAACAGACACAGACAAATATCAAACGTTTAAAACTTTACTTCGGTATTGAGGAAGACTCAAAACGTGTAAATATACAAAAAACCAAGTGATGAATATTTAGCTTAAAAAAAAGTACATTATTTGCTATATGACTAGGAACAATTAAGTTCAATTCCTAAACAGCTTTCCTGAACATGGACAAATATTATAGTTAAGCACTTTCGTTAACAATAAAAAAGAATGTTATGGCTTAAATATTGGCAGCCCTATATATCTTCTGAAAGTTATGTTCCTATCACATGGTGCACATAAATATAATCCCATATTAATAACACACGGCACAACTTGAAGTACACTTCCATCAATTTTCAAGTATTGTCGCACTATAATCTAGTTCTTTTGTGTAGCCCTGTAAACGAACAGTAAATGATTTCTACACCATATTCTACATGAAACATGTTTTTACGCATATAAATACACACACACACACACACACACACACACACACATATATATATATACTATTAATTTGATTTAGTGCAGTCTATAGATATTAAACTCTACTTACATGCAATTTCCCCCATAGATGTAAAGTATTTGAATTATCTTGGGTGCACCTGTACACGAGCCGTTTGCTTCATCTCAACGAAAAACTTAGTGTAGCATCCCTATATCACTCACATTTAGAATACCAAGTTTGGACTTTCTGCTATAATTTGTTTTTGAGATATGCTGATAGATAACACACACAGACACACACACAGACCAACCGCTAAAAGCATGATATTCTGATTCAGGAGACCTCGAAACGTGCAAATAAAACAATATCTCAATTTCAAAAATTTGACCCTAAAACAATACTTTCTCTACCTTATGGGTAAGAGAAAGTAAAAAGTATATATAAACAATTTATTTACAAGATCCCACAAAAGAATTCCGATGACTTTCTGCAATCATCCAAATGATGCCAAATTCTGTTCAAATAATAATGAGTTATAATGTATTAGTTGTATATTTTTATTGGTGTATACGTAACTGTAGCTCGTGTACAGTAGCAACCAAAAAAATTTCGTACAATTACATTGTATTACATTGTCCCACGTACCATTGTACCGTTACAGTATTTCTTTATAAGTGCATTTTAATACTGTAGCACTCTATTAAATAGAATGAAATAAATATATGTTATTATTAGAATGCTTAAAAGCATGGTTTCTGGGGAAAGTGGTAAGTATAAAATTGGTAATTACTTTAAAGGGCTACACAAAATTATTCTTATAAGTTATGCAATCATATGCCATCAAATTTGGTACAAATATTTATGAGTTACAAGGAAATATATATCTACACATATATAGACAGACAGATACAACGGGGTTGGGGTCTGAGGGGATGGTAGCCCCCTCAGAAACGCATATAGTTATGTAGCGAGTTACTCATATATATATTTTTACTTTCTCTTACCCATAGGGTCGACAAAGTATTGTTTTAGGGTCAAATTCTCGAACGGAAGTTCTTGTTATATTTATATGTTCTGAGCGAATGTTTTTAGCGAATGGTCTGTGTGTCTGTTACCAGCATATCTCAAGAACAAATAGTAGCAGAAATTCCAAACTCGGTATGCTAAATGTGTATCATATAGGGATGCTACAGTGACTTTTCGTTGAGATGAAGCAAATGGCTCGTGTACAGGAACACTCAAAAGTATTCAAATACATTAACGTCTATAGGGGAAATTGCAGGTAAGTAGAGTTTAATATCTATAGACTGCACTAAATCAAATGAAACGAATATATATTTTTTGTAATAGAGATAGTCAACTGGGAAAAATTTTTTGTGTATGTAGGAGCCTCGCCTCCCATCCCTGGAGGGAAGTCCCCCCCCCCCCGAGGGGAGTAAATTTTCATGATGGGTATCTTTCAAAAGAGCTCGCCAATACCTTTAAAACGAATGGTTGAACCATCGATCTGCAATAACTTAAAATAAAGTTATCGATTTTTTTCATTTTTAACCAAAAAAAAAAATTATTTTTTTTTTTTAATGTAATATTGAGAATAAATTCAACACGTTTTTTGGATATTTAGTGTTACACTACTTCTCTAATATGGAAATAGTCTGCATTAGCATAAAAGACAGTTTATTTAAATAATATTTTTAATAAAATATTTTTTTTAAAACAGAATTTTTTTTTTAATAACCGAATTAAATTCTATATAAATGTAGGTGCATTAATGAAACAGGAGGTTGAGGGGCGGTAACCCCCCTCACACAGAACTAATTATCATATAAAACTCTTTCGAAGCCTAATTTGAATTGTTTAACATAGGTTTACATAACAGTACTCGTTATCTTACCTCTTAATCTCCAACCTGTATTTATAGTATTAAATTTCAGGGTAAGAGAAAGTCGTGTGAGTGACACACCAGATTATTTAATAATATAGAATAAATAAAAATGATCTGCTTAATAATGAGTGATGCAAACAGGACGGTAAGAGCGGTGATGTTGATACGTATAACTGATACATTTTTGTATAAACAAATTTGTAAAAGAAAACAAATCGATAATATTTTGAAGGAATTATTATAATGAGGGGTCGGGGAGTTCACTTGCTACAATCGTCCTTATCAGAAAATTGCATCCATCGATTCGATCTCATACAATTTTTTTTAAAACATTAATTATAAAAATACATTATACGTTGATATGCCTTTTCTTTTATAGGCTGTTTTATTTCATTATCTTGAAAGACGTGTAAGTAGTGCTTTTTTGTATAAACTTTATAAAAGCAAGCAAATCATTAATATTTTAAGAAAATTATTGCAAGAAGAGGGGAGGGCAGGTTACCCTGTTACTATCGTCATTATCTCCTATCAGAAAGTTGTATTAATTGATTCGATCATGTACATTTGTTTCAAAACATCAATCATTCAAATGCATTACATGTTTATATGTCTTTTCATTTATAAGCTATTTTACTTTACTATTCTGAAACACGTATAAGAAATACTTTTTTTGTTTAAACAAATAAATTTATTAAAGGAAACTAATAATTACTATTCTAGAAGAAATATTTTAATGAGTTGAGAGGCACGGGAGGGAAAAGGAGGGTGTGGCGGTTTAACTACTGCAATCCTCATTTCTCCTTATAAGTAAATTGTATTAATCGATTCGATCTTATATAATTGTTTCAAAACATCTACCATAAAAATATATTATACGTCTGTATATATTTTTCATTTATATGCCGTTTTACTTCACTCCCTTGAAAGACATATAACTGTTGATCTTATATATAAATAGATAAATTTATAAAAGAAAACAAGTCATTAATATTATAAATAAATTATTCTAATGAGGGAAGACTCACCTGCTACAATTGTCATTATCCCTTATCAGAAGGTATCATCAATCGATTCGAACTCATACAGTTATTCCAAAACACCAATCATAAAAAAGAAAATGAAAGAAAAAACACTCGTCATACATCCGTTTGTTATCATCCAAGGAAGTTCGTAGATGCATTATGCAAGTTTAACTAACCTGTAACTCCGGTGAAATCGTCTCGATTTTCAGACACGAAAAATGCCCAAAGGTCATATTTCGACCCTGAACTTGAAGGTTGATTTATAAATACTAAAATGCGAAGAAAATTAAAAAAGAATTTGCTCGCCCATTTGTTCTGTGATTGGATTTCATTCAGTTATTCCCTGATTAGCTATTCTAATCGTAGAAAAACCCAGTAGCTTACTGGATTCCGGTTTCTAATATTTTCTACTACAATATTAAACAGAAGAAAGTGTTGGATTCGCAGACATTTTCGACTTCCGGTTTTCAATGTAGTTACACGTTTTGAGAGGTCGAGCGAATAACTGAATAACAACTTGACATAAATGAGTGAGTGCTTGATAACTTTTGGTGGGAGAAACTCGTCAAATAGGCTTTTAAATTTCTCCAAATCAGGGTTTTTTGCCCCGAAAAAAAAAAAAAAAAAAAAAAAAAATCCTCAACTTAAATTCTACGAAAAAAGTGAATTAAAAAAAAATAATAATAAATAAATATTTAACAGATTTAAACCCAAAATTTTCCCCAAATGAAGCTCATTTAAAAAAAAAAATCCCCATATACAAAAATAACTTTTATATTACACACTAGTTATCGTAAAATTTTAAATCTACGTAAAGTACTCTACTCTAGTGCTATGGATGTACGCAAGAAGTACTTTCATCCTCAGGATGTCCTGGGGAGAAGGGTTACCTTCAAAATTCCCTACATGCTAAAGAAAACTGTTAAAAGTCCCTACGCGTAGGGACAAATTACCACAGTTAGCAATGCTGTAAACTTAACAGGTAGACAAAAATATGTCAAAGAGTTAAAAAATTCCCTATATTTCTCCCCAAAAATTTCAAAAATTCCCTCGAAATTCCCCACAAACATTCGGTCCCCAATATTGCCCCCAGTAGCCCAAAAAATCCTCAAAATGGGGACAAAATCCCCAATCTGGCAACACTGGCTGTCTAACAACTTTTGGTGCAACTCGTCAAACAGGAATGCCGGTGGCCTTCCGTTATATCATAATTTTTAATATGGAAGTATAAGATAAAATTTCGTATAAAAGTAGACACAATGAAAATCATTTTACCATGTTTTTATTAACTTTGACTCATGTTTGTTTGTTTGTCCGGTACAAATCTTGCAATCTATTTTTAACTAACTTCCCTTCTAGCTAGACATTTGAAACTTTCACAGCAGCTCAGAATCCGGTGCCAACACAATACTTCGAAGTCAGATTTTCGAATTTTTAATTAGTTTTCTTTTAATTAATTAAAATATGAAAATAATAACTTCCTAATCTATATATATATAAATGAATTGCTGTTCGTTAGTCTCACTAAAACTCGAGAACGGCTGAACGGATTTATCTTATCTTAGTCTTGAAATGTTCGTGGAGGTCTAGGGAAGGTTTAAAAGGCGAGAAAAAATCGAATAATTTCCGGGAAAACCCTAAAAACAGCCCTTTTCTATCTATATATATAAAAATGAATTGCTGTTCTTTAGTCTCACTAAAACTCGAGAACGGCTGAACGGATTTATCTTATCTTAGTCTTGAAATGTTCGTGGAGGTCTAGGGAAGGTTTAAAAGGCGAGAAAAAATCGAATAATTTCCGGGAAAACCCTAAAAACAGCCCTTTTCTATTTCCCATACAAACGTTTTCTAGAGTCAATTTGAACTTTATTGCTAGCAATTTTGTAAGCTAATAATAGCAAAAAAATTTATCCATAATCTAATTGTTGCCAAAAAAAAAAAAAAAAAAAAAAAAAAAAAAACGAATTTATTTATTTTTTTCAACAGGAAAATAAATGCATTTATCTAAACGTGAACGATAAAAAATTATAAAAAAAAAAAAAAATATATGCATCTCACAAAAATTCACGTCATTTTTAATTAAAAATTTCTTTTACACATTGATAAAGTGCTAATACGCAAGCGAAGTGATGACGTCATGCCGTTCGTGTATGCAAGAAAAATATTTCCTATGTTAAACGTCCATTGGATTTTTTGTAAAAAATTATTAAAAATCGCGGAAAATTATTTCCCGATTTTAATCCCCATATTTAGGTATAGGTATGTATTAATTATCATGTCCATGCGTTAGATTAAGTTATTTTTGTTGTAAAATTGACAAAATTTGAATTTTTAATTTCAAAACTCTAGGGAAAAAAAGAAAAAAAAATGGCAAATTTCCATATTCGATTGAAAACACAAGCATTTCATTTCAAAAGATGATATTTACACAATAAATATCCAACTAATATACTAATTAAAAGGAAAATGATAAATATTCTATCATAATTTGAAGTCAAATTTGTTTTCAAATGTCTAAATAAAGTATCTGATATAAGACACTAATATGTTGCAGCGGAATAGATTTGATATCGGTCATCCTTAGCAGAAAAAAAAAAAAATATCGCCAAATTATTTGGCGAACATAATTTAATTCCTTTCAAAAATCATGGTTATTTTAACAACTTATATTAAGAGAGTAATGAATAATATGAAACAATATTTCGTACAATGCATATTACGAAAATATACATCTGGCATGCATATTTTCGTATTACGTTTTTGATCACCAAATACAATAAGCGCCAAGAACGACAGAGTTTTGAAATTCAAAATGAAAATTTTGTCAATCTGACAGCAAAATAACTCAATCTAACACATGCACATGATAACTAATCTATACTAATATTATAAATGCGAAAGTTTGGATGGATGTTTGTTACTCAATCACGCCACAACGGCTAAACGGATCTGGTTGAAATTTTGTTCAGAGATAGATAATAGTCTGGTCTGGAATAAGACATAAGGAAAGGGCACGTGACGCCACTCGCAGTCAAGTTATGGGTAAAGTGGCATAACATTGGCATTTCCACCAATACAGGTTGATCTTTTGCCACTCGAGAATGGCAAAGATTGATTGATGGAGCGCTTGTTTGTAAACATGCCCTTTCCTTATAGGCTACTATTTATACCGGAAAAAATGTAAATTTTTAATTAATCTTCTATATAATACTAGCAGACCCGGTCACGCGTTGCTGTGACTAAGTTATACGTTGAATTATATTGCAGTAAACTATTTAATACAGTCAAATTATTATTTACGAATAAAGACGAAAACGTTGTAGCCGATGTAAAAACCCACAGGATTGAGATTTGAACCTTAGGTCAAAATTTGGAAGCGAATGATAAAAATTTTCGTAGAGTTGATATTAAGCACAAAAGGGTCTTATAAATTTTAATGGAGAAGTGATATATATTATTTCTAATGCTACTTAGGATAAAAATGCTAAAATGACTAATATATAAATTAAATTATATTAAAATTCTATTAAAATAAAAGTATAAAAGAAGCGGACGATTTTAAAATAAATTTTTATGGAGGAGTGAAATATAATATATGTTATAATGGATAATTTTACTATAAAATGACCTCATCATTTTAAATATTTTAAAGATGGCAACAGCTGTAGTTATGAAAAGGAAAATAATATGACTAAACCAGAAAAATAAGTAAATTTGATAAGTATTTTAAAACTTTAAAATAGGACATCTTATGAAATATTGGACACTTAAAGTAAATACATATGTTATTTTAAATAGAAAAAGATTTTGGAACAGTTTAGTATATTTTAACGAAGTGATGAGAAGGTTTTGAGTATGTTAAAATTTTAATAGTAAATTCAAGTTAATAAAGATGGAAAACATTGAGGATTAAGATAAGATAAAAAAAAAAAAAAACTTTTTATATACCATGCTTTTAAATTTTAATATACTAATAATATACTAATTAAAAGGAAAATGATAAATATTCTATCATAGTTTGAAGTCAAATTTGTTTTCAAATGTCTAAATAAAATATCGGATATAAGATAGTAGTATCTTGCAGCGGAATAGATTTCATTTCTGTCATTCTTGGCGAAAAAAAGAATATCGCCAAATTATCTGGCGAAAATATTTAATTCCTTTCGAAAATCATGGTTATTTTAACAACGTATATTAAAAGAGTAATTAATAATATGAAACAATATTTCGTGCAATACATATTACATGTCATACATACGTACAATGAATAATACATTCATACAATACATACATCTGGCATGTATATTTTCGTGTTACGCTTTTGATCACCAAATACAAAAAAAAAAAAAAAAAAGAAAAGAAAGCCAAGGACGACAGAGTTTAGAAATTTTAAATTAAAATTTTGTCAATTTGACTGTAAAATAACTAACTCAATCTAACGCACGCGATAACTAATACATATCTACATAGGCGCCGACTTTTGTTTTTCACTACGGGGGCGAGATTTATTGCTTACAGGCGGCTGAAGATAGTGTAGGAGGGGGGGAGGGGGTGTAAAGTACCGGAATAAATTAAAAAATCCAATTACTAGAAATTAACAACGATACTGATGCTGCTAATTATATAATAATTAATTAAATTTCATTCTTTTACAATTGCTTTAATACTTTCAAGGAATATCATAATTTAAAGTAAACTAAGCTAATATAATTACACTTTAGCCCCATATGTTTAAGGGAACCCACCACTTTTTAATTTTTTTTTTCCCCTTATAAACTTATATTTATCTCATATTCATATGTGTATTATGAAATTTTATTAACAAGCAAAGTGATTTTTACAGGAAAAATAAATAAATAAAATAAAAATAAAGAGAATCGCATATATATATATATATATATATATATATACTTAAAATTTTTTACATTCTTTTTCTACAGTTTTCTGTATTTTTTCACCAAATTTTTTGTTGTAGCCATAAGAATATGTGTTATAACTGTAGGGCTGAATTTTGAAGTTTACTAATTAGTTTTGAGACAAAAAATTAAAAATAAATGTCTACGCAAAAATTTGAAAATATATATATATATATATATATATATTAATATTTTTCTTGTGAAAATGTTACAAAAAATTCATCCCTAACCCTATTATTCATTCAAATATATGCATTAGATCTGTTCTTAAATATCTGTAGAAGTTATACCATTTTGAAGATCATGAATACAGAAAATTGCAAACTGAGAAAACGCAACTGAAAATTTTAAAAGCGTTTTTACTATCTTTATAAAGATCTAATAAATTTTAAAATTTTAAAATTCAATTGAATTTTTTCCTCAATCATATTAGAGATGCCAAAGTAAATTTTTAGCGAAAAAATGAAAAATTAATATTTTCACTGATTTTTTATTTTTGAAATGTCCAGAAACAATCGTAAATTAGTGTAGAAAAATGCACCGAAATGCTGTTCAGAAAGGTAATGAATAAAATCTCTGCGATCACAATAAAATTTCAGTAAGTCGTTGTAATCGTTTCGAATCGAAACAACTGAGCACAACTTTTCATTAGGCGAAAAGATATAGAAACAGGGCAGGATGAAAGCAGAAAAGCATTACCTTTAGAACATCGCGTTCAGCCCATTCAGAGGGGGGAAAAAAATATCCCGAAAGAACTTGTGTTTATTGCATAATGAAGCCTGATTAAGGGTCAAATCTAATTATTTCGATTCGAAACAACAGTTGCTTGTTTTTGTAATTCATGGTGTTAGCGTACATGTACAATGCTTTCTTTAATTATACTAATTTAATGCTATTTCTAAAATTTTCTCTTTGGTGTCTTTTTAAAAATTATAAAACTTATAATTTAGAATAATGAAAAATTATTTTAAAATAACGACAAATAAATTTTCTTGTGCACATATTATATCCACTCATTATTTTACCACTGACTCATTTATTACTATCATAGATCTATTTTTTCATATCTGCAAGTTTGCGACATGTCCAATTTTGAAGATCATGTATTATTTTTTTTAGTTTATTTTTCTATTTTTGTTATGAAGTTCTAATGAAGAATGAAGTTTAAAATTTACGATTTATAAGATTTCAAAAAGAAAAAACTCATATGAGTTATTCTATATTTTTGTTTTTATTTTTTATTTTAATACACATTTCCTGTACAGGAAATTAATAACAAATAAACTGAATTTATTTATCAATTTACCGTTCTTAAAAATAACTTTTAAAAAATGTAAAAATATCAGATTTTGAAACTTAAATTGAATTAAAAATTTTCCAGTATTTTGAGTTTTCCACCAAAAGTCATCCTTTAAAAAAAATGGAACATAAGGAAATAAATATAAAACATGTGACAAACTTATTGTGTTTTCTCTAAAATAAATTTCTTACTACAGCAGCAAAATTTTAAATTTTGGGAACAGAATTTTCTTTATTTTATTTCACATTGATAACTCAACAATTTTCATTTATTAAAATATTTTCAAAATAAATTTATAGCCACAAAATTCAAATTTTGTGAGGGGAAAATAAATCAGTTTATATTGATTAACTCTATAATTTTGATTCTCAAAAAGCTTCAAAATACTTTAACCAAATTTTCAAAATACTTGATTTTTTTTCCCCTGAAAATAATAACAATAATAATGACTAATAATTAATAAGTGTATAAATAATTCAAAATATCATTTATAAACTTCCTTAATAATTAACCTGCTGATAATAATGCACTACTTTTTTTTCTAAATCCATTTTGTAATTCTGACAACTTTAAAAGCATTAATGAATTTTTCAAAAATTTAAAGGATGCACAAACCCCTACGTTTGCGTCTAGAATTCCTCAAAAAAAAAAAAAAAAAAAACATTGGAAAAGCTTACCTTGTTTTTCAACTTTATTACAAGTCTCCGGTTTTTCTTTAAAAGATCCTAGAATACACTTTTAACTGTCGATGCAGTAGGAAGACACTCGCAACTCTATCTTTTGGTTCAGTAGTAAATAAATAAATCGAAGAATATAAAAATTTTTGAATTCATTAGATAAAATTTTAAAATAGTTTCCACTACTTAGAAAGAAGAGTTAAATTTCAGTTAGTCTTTTTGTTTTAGAAGTAGGATGAAGATTCAATGATTGAGACTTACAATGAAGATAATTTCAAAAGAACCGTTGCCCGAATTTGTCTCCATTAGATATAACCGAATAATTTGGATAAGCTAAAAGCTAAAAAATAAATAAATAAAACACGGAGGCCCAGGTCTAAAAATTTCTCAACTGAATTCTTCTTTTCATGCTTTCCATCCAAGTAAACTTCTTTGGGATGTGTGTGTGGTGGTGGGGGTGTTGGGGAGATAGACATACA
Organism: Salticus scenicus; assembly: GCA_963930645.1. Classification (NCBI taxonomy): domain Eukaryota; kingdom Metazoa; phylum Arthropoda; class Arachnida; order Araneae; family Salticidae; genus Salticus; species Salticus scenicus. The sequence goes on from OZ005659.1 coordinate 244,665,037, forward strand.
GACGATTCTATTGTAGTCCTCTTCTTTTATCCATAGAATTTATTTCGATTTCGAAGGTCTTTGATGTGTTGTGTTTAACACTTTAGTTAATCCCCATCCTTAAAGAGCAAAGAGCTTATAGTACCACCAGCCTATGTTAAAGATATGAAAATTGAAAACTATCCCAGATCCCACCCCTTCTTTGTGTGTTTTATGGTTTACACTTTACAGTAAGGACTTGTACTTAAAAAATACATGATAAATGATATACCCATAGTTACAGAAAGTCATAAAGTTAACAAAAGGAGACGTACAGAAACCTTAACAAAAGTTTAAAATAACTGTCGCCGACCGGAGATATTTTTCAGGGAATTAAATCACATATGTTATTGTTTACTTTTGTTATTACGTTTAACTTGAACAAACTGTAGCAGACTCATTTTTAAAAGGTGTCGCCGGCTCTATTTTGCGGCGAGATGAAGGGTTGAAAATTGAAAAAGGCTTAAATTCTCAACTCATCCTGTCTGTGAAGAGATACACCCTTTATAAAATGTGAAGGTTAGCGTTGCTTTTCAAATTTTTAACAGGTGCATTCCTAAAAGGTCAATGCATGCACCTTTTAAGAGGAATGAGACAGCAGGTACATATTGCATTTCCCTATTGAAAATACATCTTAAAAATATCCTGAAACAAGCAAAAGGAGGGTGGAGTAAACGGAAAGCGGGAAAAAGATATAATCACTAGACATTTTCTTGTTTCATGACAGTATAAAATTTAAAATTTTTTAATCATAAAATTAAATCCCGTTAAAATTTTTATCGACTTTATAAAATTTCGTATTATAGGCATCTTTGTAATTTGTTTTTTAATTGTAATTTTGTTTCTAAGTTCATTAAAAATAATAATAATTATAATTCTCAATGAATATGAGGCCAGGCCCAATAAAATCTGTCATTAAAACAACTTTATTTCACTACCATTCTTTTGCTTTATCTGTAGTTAAAAAGAAAAAAGAATTGCTAGAATATTGTAGCCATCTCAAAATTTTCTATACCAATTCACACAGTAAAAGTTATTTATTAAATTTATTTTCCATGATGAATGCGGACGATTTTCATCTCAAAGAAGTATAACACAAAATAAAAAAAGAAATCAGTTTTGTGCTGATATCTAAAAACCTAAACCAGTATATTTTTTTTAATTATCACCAATATACGGTTAAGCAATTGTTTTAAATGTATTGAAATGTTCTTTAAAAAGGTATCTATGTTAAAAATTCATGCTCCCGAGGGATGTCGGGGACGATACCCCCACATAAAGAAAAATGTTTTCTTTGGTTAATTATTACTATTATATATGTAATTTTATATTGAAAAGTTAAAAAAGTAATAAGTTGTACCTCAAGGGACTAATGTGCAAGTTGCACCGAACGAACAAACTATTTCTTTCAACGAAAATGCCTACTAACCCTGAACGATAGGTCTAATATATCGTATCGTATTTATCGTAATATAACTCAATACTTATTTGGCTTCCTTCTATGACTCGTTTTAATACGCATTTTTTATATGCATGAGCAGCCCCCGAAAAACAAAAACATTAAATCATTAAATTCATTTTTTTACTTATTTTTATTTCATATTATTTCGCGGGCACTTTTTATTTCCTAATTCAAAATTATTTAAAAAAAACTTTTTCGATATCGCTTGTAACGATGCTGATTATTATTAATTTTCTTTTCTTTTTCTTTCAATAATAATAATAATAATAAAAAAGATTTTGATGAAATTCTGGCAAAAGCAGAATTTAGTTTACGACGAAGGACTATTAGATTTTTTTTTTTTCCTTTTTTCAAATTATAACATCGCTTTCAAATTATTCAATTATATTTTCGATAAATTTTAGATTTCGACAAATGTACAATTATCGAAATCGACAACGCAGATTGAGACTAATAGGCCCTCAGTCCTAAAAAAAGAAAAAAATGAGGTAATCAATTGTTGAGCAATTAATTCCCAAATCATTGATTTCCGAATTAGGTTTAAATTCAGTTCAATTTAATTCAGTTAAAAACACTAGTTTAAGTCAAGATCTAAATAAATATTAAATTTGGTTAAATTTCGTCTATTAGTTCGAGAGATACACTGACCAATTACAAAATTTTTTATACATACACACAAGAGAAACACACAGACATTTTTGAAAAATGGTAAAATCGGGTTCAGATTTAGAAAATCCCAAAACGAGTAAATACATAAAAACTAAAAGGCGAAAATTTCCACAAATCGAATACTTTCTTTTTATGTGTATGTGTAGAAAAAATTTTAAAGATAAAAAAAAATTACTTATATATATTACGTCTTCTATTTCAAACTTTACTCTTAAATTAAATGTTATGTTGTTTGTTATTCCCTTTCTTCAAGGTAATTTTCAAAGAATTTTTTCAGATTTATTTTTTTCCAGAAATGAATTATTTAAGTTGTACTGTGTTCTCTTATTTCATTTATCGAATTTATAATGAATAAGAAAAGAATTCCACATCCATTTCTTATTAATGTTTTTTTTTTTTTTTTTTTTTTTTTTTTTAAATGGACGTTGCTGTTATTTATGTCGAAAATATGCAAGAACAACAGAGAATCTGAAATTCAAATTGTTTACATGTATAATTATATGTGAACAACTTAATATGTGAACAACATATTTAGAAAATTAAAATCAACTTAGATATTATAAATTTTTATGACATATTTCAATTCACGCATTTCCCTAACAGCACACTTATCCCTAGTACATCTTGAGAATATCACTTAGACGTACTTTCATCCATAGGATTATCCTGATGATGTCTTGTGGATGAGATGAGCTGTTAGGGATATTTATTAAATTCATAAATTGATTACCTAAGACGTTTTGTAAAAATTTGCCGTATTTACTTGTCCACTAAATGTTAATTATGAGATGCGGTTTTCTAAGACAACACTTTTTAACCAATTATCATTTTTAACAACTCTTCCTCTTTCCTGGCCCCACCGGCAGCCAAGTACTTCTGCACTCAAAGTTGGTAGACGGGAATTGCTGGGTTCGAAGTTGGATCCCAGGTTGCTTTCGTCGATCAAGTCGTTCGGAGTTTTTCATGGTTTTCTCCAAAAAATCGCTGAAATACGGGCTAAGACCATTTAAAAATAATTCCATGGAAGGCATTCCACCTATAGCTCTAGGAATATAGTGTAGTCAATCGACCTTAATTTTAACAACTAACCTTCCTCTTCCCCTGTCTCGTGCAAGATTGTTAATAATCAACATCAATAAATTCAAAGATTTACAAAAAAAAAAAAAAAAAAAATAGAAGAAGAAGAAGATACATACACAAATACCGATAAATTTAAAATAAATAGAAACATAAAATTCTGTGTTTTTAACAGCATTATAATTTTTGTGTTATGAATAGCAAATGTTCAGAACAAAAGCTTTTGCATTTAATACTTGTCAATATGAACACTTTCTTGAGAACTGGGACTGTCGGACTTCAAATGGACATGGACATTAACATGAAAATTAGTCTTTCTGCGTCAACCTACCTTTTGACTATAGAGGGTCAGGGACTGACTTTGAAAAGTTGTTCTCTCAATCTCGGTCAGTTTCTGTCGCGCAAAAAGAGAATTGTATAAAGTATATCCTGTTTTTTGCTAATCCGTCAGTAAAGAAAGGAGGAGAGAAGAAAACAATAAATTTGCAATGTGAAAATGTTCATTAAAATTCAAATTTGTGATAAAAATTTTTTTTTTCGTGTTTGAAAATCCCGTTGGAAGCACGGGGGCGAAAAGATACTTTCGCCCCCGTGAAAAATTACAGCGGGGGCGACCGCCCCCGCTGCCCCCGTTAAGTCGGCGCCTATGCATATCTATATTATATACCCAAATATAAGGATTGAAATCGGGAAATAAATTTCCTCGATTTTTAATAATTTTTTACAAAAAATTCAATGGGCGATTAACATAGGAAATCTTTTTCTTGGCTGCACAGACGGTCAGTGAGTCACACTTCGCTTGCGTATAGAACTTATAGGTATAGTATAGTATATATAGAGTGATCATTGGGGAGAAAAAAAAGTTATTCCTTTTTACTTAGGAAAAGACGACGTTTTTACCAAAATATGGCCGCCTTTCCCAGAGTGAATACACACGGGAATACATATGAATATTTTAGCAAATAAAATTTGTGAATAATTTATTTACTAAAGGTGAATGGAAAACTCCAGATACATTTTTTTCGGCATCAAAAATTTTTGTACGATAACATGGGGATGATGGATCTATATATATTACTATATCTATGATAGAACTACATTAGCACTTTATCAATGTGTATAAAATCTTTAAATTGATTATGACGTCAATTTTCGTGAGATGCATAATTTAACTTTTTATAATTTTTTAACGTTTACGTTTGATTAAATGTATTTATTTTTATGTCGAAAGAAAATGAACTCGAAAAAAATGATTTTTTTTTTTTTTTGGCAACAATTAAATTAATGGAACTCACAGATATTTTGGAGCAACTTTAATAAAGGTCTATAATTAACAAATAATTGCAATAAAACAATATTGTGACAATAAATTGAAATAAAAACTATCCTATCTCTCAAGTTGGACCAAACTGCACACAGTGTGCAAAATTTCATTAAAATCGGTTCCTTAGTTTAGGAGTTTACCCCGGACAAACATCGTGACACGTAATTTATATTATCTTCTATATAATATAGATATTTCTTCTATAGTAAAATTTTAAAATAATTTATTTTAATTTTTAATTGTTGCCAAAAAATATTTCACGCGAATAATAATAAAAAATAATAATAAATATTAAATTTGCTTAGGCACATAACGTCATTATCAAAATTAAATAATAAGAAAATGAAAGCTAATTCAGATCTGTATTAAAGAGCTTTATTAGTTGATAATCCTGGGTATATTTTTAATTTTAATACTGAAGTAGATAGGACATTTTACGCCAAGGACTCTATTTTTGTGACAGCAACCTTAAGTCAAGTAGTCCATAAAAAATATAAACAAATCTGTACATATAGATATAAAAGAGTAAACTCATTGATTCACTGACTCAACACTGCCATGACGATTCTGTGGGAAAGAGGGTCACAAATTTTAGTGACCAGGTTGGTTTTCGGAGCCTGACCCCCAACTAAGACGGAACTTTGCAAAATACCCCCCTGTCCCCCTTGGGGGGCAGAAGGCTTAACTCGGCTCCAAATTACTTAACGGTGAAGAAATTGCAGATGGAAAGACCAGACTTGAGTACAAAAAAATTATTTTCTGCGATTTTGGAATTTTGGATTTTTAAGGGGGGGAGGGAAGAGAAAAGGTTTTAGAAGAAGGGTACTCAACACACGAGGAAATCGAACTGAACACACACTACAAAGGGATTTTATGAAATTCCACCCTACCGCCCTTTGGAGAATGGGGGGCAAAAACATGTATTCATACGTAACGCTGCACTAAATTACCTAAGGTTGGAAATTTTTTATGTAAGGGACGATTATATGTATCTAACTCATAGTATGAAGAGATTTTGCGAAATTCCCTCCTCCTTCCCTCCTTTAAGAACGGGGGAGAGATTAAAAAAAAAAAATAGTTTTAAAGCATAGCTCAGCTTTAAATAATTTCAGGATCTCAATTTTTTGATGTGTCGGTTAGGTATGTGTATGCAACATGCAATATAAAGTAATTTTGGAAATTTACCCCCCCCCCCTTCCTCTTGGGGCGGGCGGGGCAAAAACCACATTTTGAAGCTTAAATCCGTCCAAATTACCAAAGAATGGTGAATTTTGGTGTGTGGGTGTTAATTAAGTGTGCGAAATATGCACTTTGATGAGATTTTGTAAAACTTTCAACTGTAACCGCGAGGGAGGGGGAGTAAAAAGCAGGTAAGAGACTGCCGAAGACATTGGGGCTCCAGACTCGACTGTGACGAGCGGGAATACCGCGACAGAAAGTAGCAGGAACTTAAAATTAGATTTTGACGGATTTCAATGATTTTTTTTTTTCTTTTTTTTAAAGATATTTTATTATTATTAATGATATGCTGTTTTGGGGATTCATTTCAATATAATGACCAGCGAAGCGGGCAAAGCCTGCTAGTAGCATATAAATAGCCATTAAAATATTAGCTATAATTTAATTGTTGCCAAAAGAAAAAAAGAAAAAAAAAAAAAAAAGAGCTCATTTTCTTTTGACATAAAAATAAATTCATTTAATTAAACGTGACCGTCAAAAAATTGTAAAAAGTTAAGGGCCCGCTTCACTCACCACCGCCGGAAGCCGAAGCTAATGTTATTCTATGAGAATTTTTTCTTTACAAATAACTTATTAACTAATACATATTTTTAAATTCTGTTTTCACATTTAGAAAATTCCCAGCTGCTAAATTAACGGACTTTAAAAAAAAAAAAAAAAAAATTTTTAATTTTTTTGTATTTTATTTTGAATCTGCAAAATGCGAATTTTCAATATGGGAAATTTTTTTCATTTTACAGTTTCAAAATAAAATATTAAAAATTAAAAAAATAAATTTTTAGAAAAGGTCCGTCAATTTAACAGTTGGGAATTTTCTGAATGTGAAAACAGAATTTAAAAATATGTATTAGTTAATAAGTTATTTGTAAAGAAAATTTCCCCATAGAATAACATTGGCTCGGGCTTCCGGCGACGGTAAGTGAAGAGGGCCGTTAAATTATGCATCTTACAAAACTTGATGTCATTATCATTTTGAAAATTTTATTTGCTGTAAAATTGATAAAATTTTAATTTTAAATTTCAAAACTGTAGAAAAAAAAATATTTAACTTCCATTTTCAAATGTAAACATAAACATTTTATTTCAAAGGGTTATATTTACACAATAACTATTCAACTAATATACTAATTAAAAGGAAAATAATAAATATTCTATCATAATTTGAAGTCAAATTTGCTTTCAAATGACTAAATTAAGTGTTTGATATAAGATATTAATATATTGCAGCGAAATATTTGATATTTGTCGTCCTTGGCAGAAAAAAAAAATCGGCAAATTATTCGGCGAACACATTTATTTCCTTTCAAAAATCATGGTTATTTCAACAACGTATATTAAGAGAGCAATCAATAATATGAAACAATACATCGTGCAATGCATATTACGAATATATACATCTGGTATGTATATTTTCGTATTACGTTTTTGATCGCCAAATACAAAAATCGCCAAGGACGACACAATTTTGAAATTTAAAATTAAAAGCTTATCAATTTTACAGCAAAAGTAACTCAATCTAACACATGTAGACAATAACTTATGTATAACTATATACAAATAAGGGGATTAAAATCAGGAAATAATTTTTCTTAATTTTTAATAATTTTTTACAAAAAATCTAGTGGATAATTAACATAGGAAATCTTTTCTTTTCTTTTTTTTTTTTTTTTTTTTTTTTTTTTGCCCCACTGACGGTTTGTAACGTCACACTTCGCTTGCGTATAGCTAGGATTCAACGATTCAACAAAAGTTTAAAAACACGGTATAAAGGAAGGGCACGTGACGTCACTCACAGTCAAATTATGGGTAAAGTGGCAAAACATTGGTATTTCCACCAATAGAGATTGATCTTTTGCCACTCGAGAGTGGCAAAGATTGATTGACGGAGCGTTTGTTTGTAAACATGCCCTTTCCTTATATAAAAAGTTTTTTTTTTTTTTTTTTTTTTTTTAATCTTATAATTATTTAACTAATCACTGTGGAAAAAAAAAGAAAAAAAAAAGTTATTTATAATAGCAATATTTAACCAGAATTTTTTACTTCCATTACCATACTACCGTAGGTAATGGAAGTATTGTATTCGTTCCAAAAATTCGATATCGAGTTTTCACCTGTTTTACACGTTTTAAGGCCTCCTGAGTCCAAAAAGTAGTTTTTGGCAATTGGTCAGTGTGTGTATATGTATGTGTATGTGTATGTATGTGTGTCTGTGTGTGTGTGTGAGACAAAAATTTTATTGCAACTGTATCTCCGGAACTTCTGCTCAGAATTACATGTAAATTTATATGTAGATGCACCTTGACATGAATTAGTGCTATCAACTTTTGGTGTTGACTGCTCAATAGGTGGCGCTTCTATAGAATGATTTCCCCAATTTAAGGGGAGGCTATATTTCAGGTTCTATTGCGTATAATCAAACAAAACTTGATATATAAGAAGGCCCTTATAAGACATTATGCTGGTGCAATTTGAATGCTCATCGGTCGACAGGTGGCGCTGTTATATAGCAATATCTGCAATTTAAGGAAAGGCTCTATATCTGGAACTGCTGCACAGAAATGCATATAATTTTATATGTTGATGCACCTTGACCTAAGTTAGTGCCTACCAACTTTTGGTGTTAACCGCTCAACAGGTGGCGCTTCTATACAGCGATTTCCGCAAATTAAAGGAAGGCTATATCTCAGGTTCTATTGCATACAATCAAAGGAAACTTGATATGTAATAAGGTCATTTTGAGACCTTACCCTAATTCAATTTGTATACTTACCGGCCGACATTTGGCGCTGTGTACAACGATTTCTGAGATTTAATGGAAGGCGATAGCTAAGGAGCTACTGCACATAATTGCATATAAATTTACATGTAGATGCATCTTGACCTAAATTAGAGCCTACTAACGTTTGGTGTCAACAGATTAACAGGTGGCGCTGCTACACAGCGATTTCCGCAATTTAAGGAAAGGCTATATCTCAGATTCTATTGTATATCACCAAACAAATCTTGATATTTGAGAAAGCCATTATGAGACATTATGCTGATTCAATTTGGATGCTTATCGGCCTATAGGTGGCGATGCTATACGGAAAATTTCTTCGAAAATGGGAAGGCTATATCTCAATTTCCATGGCATATAACAATACGAAACTTAATATATGAGATAACCGTTATTAAAATGCACTTTCTAAGATGTGATTTACAGACAATAAAACTGTGTTGCTTTGGATATTTAGTGTTAGTTTTCTCTAAGATGAAAACCATTTGCATTCATTACGCTAGATAATTTTAATAAATAATAGTTTTAATATATTATTTGCACTTAGTGAATTTGTATAGGAAAATATAGAAGAAAGTCTTGCGGTGGCCACAACATACTAATTTTAGGTGAAAAATATTTCAGCTTTCATATTTTTTGGAGAAAATTTTACTTCCATAAATTTTAACGTGAATGAACTATAAATTCAACTTTTTTCTAAAATTTTCGGGGTGGCTTTTACCATTTCCTTTCTCTCATCGTTATACTTCATAATTCTCTTTCTGTTTGCCCGTTTACTTACTTTTAAGCGAGCAAAATAGCATAAAAATAAATTGAAAATCAATTTGGAATCATAACACAGAATTATCGTACAGAAAATTGAAATTACGTTTAAAAACGTAGAGGTTGAGAGAGAGATTACGTGATTTAGGTAAATTATATTGTATAATATTGATTTCATTAGTAACGTAGATACTAAAATAATGTATAAAACTTTTTCACAACTAATTTCAAAACATTTTTTATTAAAAATAGTCAATTAGTTGATAGAAACTGAGCTTTCGACTCAAATTCGTAGAGTCTTCATCAGAGTTTAAAAACATTTTGGTCAAAAGTATAAGATAAAAATATATAATCGACAAATATAATTTCATAAACATATACAGTTCATCTAAAAAGTAGATAAGTTTATTTAACATGTAGTAATCAGTTCGATTAAAGGTGGATTTTAAATGTCTAGTTTTACTAAAAACTAGACATTTATAATCCACCTTTAATCGAACTGACAACTGAATTCATTGTTTTAGTATCTACGTTACAAAAAAGTGAGATTACGTGACCGCCATAGGCACCGATTACGGAGAAAGGGATAACGTTTTGGGGCTGTTGCCTCCACTGAAAATTTCCAGGAGATGTTACCAAATGACAGCCTCATACGAACATTTAACAACCAAATTTGAATTTCCGGCAATTATTTGTTCTTAACTTATGCTGATCACCCACAAAAAAAATTGACTTTCGTATTCAAGTAACCTCGAAACATGATATTATACAAATAACCAGAGTTTAAAATCTAACTTCAAAAAATACTTTGTTTACAGTACGAGTATGAGAAATTAATGTTCTTTTCTGAGCAGTGTTTGTCGATTTAGTAAAATGTTGCAAAGTACTTAAATCAATTATCTTATACTCAGGTGCATAGCTTGAGGGCCCTCCCCCCCCCCCCCCCCAATGTTTTAAAAAATAGGGCGTCTTACTAAAGTTTCTGGGGGTGCTGTTTTGCGACTTGAAAGTTCATTTGAAAGTGAATCATAATTTTGTTAATTATCGTTAGTTACCAAAAACACTTACGAATTTTATGAATCACAAGCTGACCAACTGGTTCACCGACCAGCAAAAAAAAAATTGCCTTAAAATATCTGACTGTAGCAAACTCCAGTTAGGTGGAGCCTGCGGCGCCCTCTAAACTAATTAGACGCCTAAAACAGCCTGTTTGACCCTTGAAAATTCTCATCGTATTCATGACACTAAAAAAAAATCTGATCATAACAAATTCCTGTTTGGGGGCGCCTATGGCATGATTTCCCGTTTTGTTCACTTACAATAGCCTGATCGCAATTACCATACAAAAGACTGTTGAAAACCCTAATCGTATTTGGGACCCTTTAAGAATAAGTTAGTAACAAACTCCAGTTGAGCAGCGCCCTTCCCGGTTCAGGCACCTACAAAGGCATAATGAGGTTTCTGGGGGCGCTGTTTTGCGCCTTGAAGTTCATTTGAAAGTGGATCATAATGTTGTTGATTATCGTTAGTTACCAAAAACACTTAAGATTTTTATGCATCAGAAGCTGCCTTCGGCGACGAACTAGTTCCCCGACCAGCAAAGAAAGTTCGCATTAAAATGTCTGACTGTAGCAAACTCCCGTTAGGTGGCACCCTCTGAACTAATTAGACGCCAGAAACAGCCTTTTTAAACGTGTATACGTGCCTACTGTGCAAACAATCCTTGAAAATTCTCTTCATATTCATGACCCTTAAAAAAAATCTGATCATAACAAATTCCTATTTGGGGGCGCCTATGGCATGATTTCCCATTTCAAACATTAACAATAGTCTGTTCGCTTACCGTGCAAAAGACTGTTGAAAATTTTGATCGTATTCAGGACCCTTTAAGTATAAGTTGGCAGCAAACTCCAGCTGAGTGGCGCCTTTCCCTGTTCGCTTACCATGCAAAGACCCTTGAAAATTCTGACTTAGTAAATTCGCGCTCTGTGGCGACTGCGGCTCCCATCTCCCATTTCAGATACTTACAACTGACTCGTAAGTATGCGCAATCGCTTTCTCACCTCCAAAAAACTTTAAATTACGATTTTTCAAGACCTCAGCTCGAAAAAAAAGCAGTTTATTGTACGTTATGGCTATTGTATAAAAACGAAATTAGATGAGGTTTGATTTGGCTATAACGATTTCTCACAAACAATTTTTGATTCTAAGTGACCTTTTAAGCAAATTTTTTATTTTAGTTTCATAGCTTAAGGGTTTTGAAAAATTTATAAGTCTATAGAATTCAACTAGTGTTTTTTGACATGAAATAGCGCGAGGAAGCTGATTTAACGTCACATTAATAGGCACATATTGGGCAATTGGCGACGGTTTGGGATAACCGCCCCAGTGGCGGTCCGAAGATAAGCCATCCTAATTTTTATATTCTGCGGGAGGGACGGCTCCTCTGTTTCAGTATCCCTCAGAGGTATTATTTGCACGGAGCATGGAGGATATTGTAGCCACGACAGAGTTTACGTGCACCAGAGACTGACTTTCATGATGGTCTTCAATTGGCTCGATTATTGAATCCGTTATTTTTCTGTCAAGCTGGTAGACGTGAGGTGCCGGGTACGATCCCAGGTCGCGCTTGTTGGCCTAGCCGTTCGGAATTTTCCATGGTTTTCTCCAAAACTTGCGTAAATACGGGCTTTTTCCCAAACACCGACACCAAGACCTAAGTAAGATATAAATTTCTGTACAAAAAAGATTTAATTTTGGACAACGAGACATTTTTTTTTTAGTTAGTCCTTCCACATAAAGGCATGCGGTAATTGTGTCGCGTTCCTTAGTAGTGGCTACTACATTTCTTAAAATATTTTTCACACGATATGGGAAAAAAGAAAAATGTTTTTTAATTGGTTTAAATACATAAAATAACAATAATAAATAAATTACTGATTTTTTTTTTCCTTAAGAGTGAACAATACCTAATTTCATAATAAGAAAACCCCACAGAACTGGCGTTTAAAAGCAATAATTACAATACTTTGAATAAACACCATAAAATGCAATAAACTTGCAATAATTATTTCGTGTCGAAAGAACACATGATGCTTCGTCAGGCGAAAAAAGTAGGCACAAGTGCTGCAGTCAAAGCGACAACGCACAAAATCGTTTTAAGTGAACAGCAAAAATATATACAGATGAATGTAAACATAAATACTGGTGTGAGGAGAATAGTGCTGACTCTAAGATAAAAGGGCCGCCAGGGGGGGGATTCACTAAAAAGGGGCATTATTTGCATATTTGTGGTGTTCTGTGTTATGATTTTTGTACATAACAAAAGTAAATTATTAATTTTCCTTGTATATATATATATATATATATATATATATAGGCTGTATGCATTTGTTATTCCAGGAATGCTGCAGAACTATTGCTAAGAACGTTTAAAAGTCAGGGGAAAAAAATCTAAAGGCCTCTAAACATTTAAAATGTTAGAAATGGCTACTTGGTACCAAAATGTTTTTAAAAGGGCCGCCAGGTGCTAAAATATGTTGAAAAAGGGCCACAAGATGCTAAAAACTGTTTAAAAGGGCACCCTGCCAAATTAGCTTAGACTCAGCACTACAGAATTATGAAATAAAATAAGAAAATAAATAAATAAGATTAAAAAATGTAACAAAAACTAAAAATTTTAAAAATATCAAAAGTAAACGAAAATCGAACTTATGTGAGTAATTTCATAGCATCAGACAAGAACGGGGTGGAACAAATATCATTAACAAGATTTTTCGAATTTTTAAATATGTAAAAAACTTCATGGATATTCAAATGGGAAGAGAAGACAGGAAATGGAATTGTGTTAGGTTTAGAAAAATCAAAACGATGACCATGAGCCTAGCGGTGGGAGCAATAGAAGATTTAGAGATCTCTTCATTACGAACATTTCGACGGTGCTCATTTATTCTATATTTCAAACGCCTTCTAGTTTGATCAATATAAACTAAACTGCACGACGAGCATAGGACTAAATAAATGCCCGAACGCTTTTCAGTAGGAATGGGATCTTTAAGCGAAGATAATTTAATTATGTTGACGGGTTTCTAAATGACTTTAAAACCAAACGGTGAGAGAATTTTAGAAATTTTAAAAGAAAGGGATAAATAAAAAGGTAAAACGACTGGAATGAGACTGTGATCGTTCAATTTGGGATCAGAACGTTTAGGTTTCTTGAATTTATATAAAGCTTTATTAATAATACAGGGATTATAGCCTCGAGAAAGAGCAAGCGATTTTAAGTAATTAATTTCTTTCAAAAGACTAGACGGGTCACAACAAATGTGTAAGGCTGATGATTTTCTTACTCCTTTTCCAAAAATTGATAAATTTTTAATATTTCATTTTGCAGTTAAAAAAAAAAAAGAAAAAAAAAAAGAAAGAAAGAAAGAAAAAAATGCACATATTGAAAATTCAGATTTTTGAACTTAGAATTACATTAAAAATAAATAAATAAACGATTGTAAATTTTCTGAATGTGAAAACAGAATTTAAATATACAAATTAAACTTTCTCATAGAGTAACATGGGCCACGGCCTTCGGCGAGATTAGGTATTGTCCACTCTAAAAATATAAAGTTGCTTTCCTTAGCAACAGTTATTACGTTCATTTCTTAAAATTTATTTTGAAAGTTTTATGTTTTACCTGAATTATAATGTAATATCTTTTAAACTTGTTGGAAAAGAGGGAAAAAAATCTTTTTCGATTGTTCTACTTTATCTCAAACCAATACTCTGGTTGTCTTTTTTGAAAGATACTTTTGCTTAGTCTCATACGAGAATATATATATGTATATATTTCTGCAAAGCACATTAACCATATCTTTCGAACGATACTATTGTAAGCCCTTCCTTTTATTGAATGTAGGCTAAAAATGTAAGAGAAATTTCATGTCTGCGTATTAATATATAGATTCGCTGAAAAAATTTAGAATGCTCCAAAGATATATATATATATATACAGGGACCGATTTACTCACTTTGAGGCCCAGGGCACTCATGTTCAATGGGCCCTTTTCCTCATATATTACAAAAAACAAAACAAATCTCATATTTTTGATTCTGACGTTTAAAAATTTGAATTTATTTTTCATTTTATTGGTGCGCGTCTAGGATTTAGTTAGCCTGTAAAATTTTGGAATGCAGTATCAGTAGGATGTAGTTTTATTTGCGTTTAGCGAAAATATTGCAATTTTTTCAATGAACTGATAGTTTAATTGACAGATCATACCACTGATTAAAAAAAACAGTGCAGTAATACCTCCATCCATTGACGAAAAAACAAAAAACATCGATCACTATAGCAAAATTTGAAAAATTTTCATTTTAAGTATTTTTTTTTTTTTTTTTTTTTAACGTATGATGGAATTTCTTGGAGGCCCCTTCAGTGTAAGGGCCCAGGGCACATGCCCCTAATGCCCTGCCTTAAATCAGGCACTGTATATATATATAAGTTGCTAAATGGAGGAGGGGAAAAAAAGCAGCTTTTTTTTTTTTTTTTGGCACATTTTAGGAATATGCCCCGGAGAGGAGGAGGGGGGCCCGTATTAACCGACGAGAGGGCCTGTGCCCTCGATCCCAAAGATAGCAACACTCTTGAAAGTATGTGGGTGGCATTTTCAGATGAGGAATACGAAAGGGCGCCAAACGTCGGGTCTCCCCCCCCCCCAATCAAATTTTCAAGCTACGCCCCTGCGTGTGGGCAACAATCGCTGAGTGGGAAACAAAATGGAGGAGCTCTACTTCTACCCTTTCAAATAAGTGATTATAAATTGTACATCTTTTGTTATATTTTTATCCCTGTCTTACACATTTACAAAACAATTAAACATATTTAGAGTACATTAAAAAGAGATTTGGTGAAAAATAAATAGGAGCATCACAGGAAAAAAAACTACTATCAATGTCTTGAATACCAAATTAAAAATACTAAAAGAGCAGACGGTTGTTTCAGTAGCATTTAGCATACCTTCATCAGAGCATAGAGAAGCGAAAATGCCCTTATATGTAAGAAAGGAACGTGATTTTAAGATTGTTTAATAAACTAACAGAATTAGGCAAGATGTGGGGATTGACTAATAGGAAATTGAGAAACATTAGTCATGAAAAATAAAAAAATTTTAGGAAGTGTGGATTAATTGTGATTTTGCTGTACCCGCTTTGTCGGACTGTTGAATGTTTTACGCTCAATCCCCACTTTCGTAATTTTTCTACATTTTTCATGACTACTGTTTTTTAATGTCCTTTAGTCAATCCTCCACTTTCTGCCTAATTCTGTTGATTGATTTAACAGTTTTAAAATCTGATTCCTTTCTTATATATAGGAGGACTTTCATTTTGTTTCATTATGCACTGATGACGGTGCGCAAGATGCTACCGAAACAGCTGCCTCCCAAGTAGCACGGGAACGTTCTGTGAACGTCTAATAACGGTTACAGTCGTTCAAACACCGTGTTTCGTGTCAAGAGAACGTTCGATTAGACGTTCAAAAATAGTATTACTTAGAACGTTCTGAAAAGGTTTGCTTTGTACCATCTATAAAACGTTCAAGTCTAGTTCTAAGAAAAACGTTCAAGTGTATCACCGTCGTAGCACGTTCTGTCACAGTGTAATTATAACAAATAAGAGAAAATGCCTTTTTTTTTTTTTACAGTTTTTTTTCCTTATTTTCAGTTTCAAATTTTGTTGACATGTAGAATAATCATTGAAATGTAATAGAGATGCGGTGAGAAAAAATTACAAATTTTTAAACTTTAATTATATGTTATTATAATCATTATAATTATTTATAATTTTATTTAAGTTTTATGTTGTTGAATTCTGTCGAACACATTGCTCCAGATTACTTTTGCAGATATTCATTATTATTTGCTTCTTAAATTGTTAATAAATTAAGTTACGAAAAATTAATTTATTTTATTTATTTATTATTATTATTATTAATATTATTTTGTATATACCAAGAAAAATATGTTGGATAATTGGTAATTTTTTATCTCCGGTTTTCCATGGGTTTATACACTCTTGAGATGTCCAGAACACAATTCTATCATTCTTTCAAAATGCCAATCTGTCTGTTTTTTTTTTTTTTTTTTTTTTTTTTTTTTTTTTTTTTGTGTGTGTGTGTGTGTGTGTGTGTGTTATCAAAGTTTTGTGGACTCTGTATCTCACAAACCAATGGACGGAATTTAACCAAACTTGATGTTTAGTTAGACTTTAAACTTTGCTAAATATCAGGAATATTTAATTAGATATTGACCTAAATATCAGCTTTGGTGCTCATTAGCCTCTGGAATGTATCACCAGATAGCGTTCGCTTCTATTCTGTAAATTCTCCCTTTTATGGGGAGATTATATCTCAGCTTCTACAGTGCACAAATACACCAAACTTAATATGTGAAACAGATATTATGTAACACTACGCTGATTTAATTCGGGTGCATATATTGACCAACAGGTGGCACTGCTCTCCTGCAATTTAATCCCGTTAACGTAATGGCAATAATTCAGTTTTTGTGATATAAATAATTATAAATACACTGAACTTGGTATGTAAAATTAATATCATATAAAACTTTGCAGAATAATTTTTCTTGCATATCTTACAATTGGAGGCACTGGTATGCTGCAATTTAATTTTATTCAAGGGAACGGAACGCAATAGCTCATTTTCTATGATTTATATGTAAATGCTCTAAATTTGGTACGTGAAATAGATATTACGTAAATTTTACTGATTTACTTCGAGTACATATCAAATGACAGGTGGCACTGTTACGTTTCAACTTACGGGAAGCCCGTACCTCACCTTCTATAATACGAATACTTATCAAACCTTGTATGTGAGACATATATATAATGACCAAATGTGCTGCTTCAGTTTCCGTATATATCCACCGACGGATGGTGCTGCTATATTGCTTTCTGCGATTTTTCAGATATCTGTATTTCAGCATTTTTTGGTGAAAAATGTACAAAATTTCATATATAAAAATGTTAATTATAAAAACCTGTGTTGATTAAATTTTTATGATTAAATTAATAAATTTTAAAATTTTATGGATGCTGTATCTCACGAACTAATGAAAGTAATTTATTCAAACTTGGTTTACTTGGACTATGACCTAAACTGGTGGCGATTATATTTGTTAATAAATCGTTCAATAGGTGGCGCTGTCATACCATTATTTTCAGAATTTTTAATATGTGATAATAGGTCAAAATTTCGTATAAATGTACATGAGTGAGCATTGTTCTTAACTTTTCCCTGGAAAATTAAATATGTATGTATATATATATATATATATATTTATTTATTTATATTAGTAATATTTAATTTAAAAAAAAGTATGGGCAATTTGTATAGTTCATCGCTTTCGCTATTGTATTAAAATTTTCAATATTCTTGCCAAAAAAGTTGTCTATACTTTTAAAGCGAAAGGATGAACTCTAAATCTGTGATAATTTAAAACAAAGTTATCGACTTTTCACATTTTTCATTATGTAAAATACATTTCTTAAGATACATATTTTGTATACTATAAAATTGATTTTTTTGGATATTTAGTGTTATATTTGTTTGAGATGAAAATCGTATACATTTACCATGGAAAATAATTTTGATGGATTATTTTAGCAAATAATATTTATGACATCTACCTGCGCAGGAAAATATAGAAGAAATTTTTAGGGTGGCCTCAGTATAATAATTTTTAAAAAGGTTAATATTTGAACAGTATGAAAAATCGTTATTAGAAACGGGTGTTATTGAATAAATTGCTTGATCGGCAGAAATTTTCACCACGTGTAAAATGCCATCTGCTCTGTTTTTGCACAGGAAGTTGGTATTTCTTGGCGTGGATCGTTGGATCCAAAGTCCTACTGCTTGCTTTCTCATCATATTTTCTATTTACGTTCAGATTTGAATTTAACTTTCGTTCGGATACACTACAACAGCAAACAGCTTCAAGATACAGACAGATAAGTTCGTTCACTTACTTTTCCTTTTTATAAAATTTTCATACGTATGCATTGAGATATTACAAAATTTATTAAAATTTATCAAAAAAACATATAATATTTTAAAGTTAAATTTGAAATTTTTTAATTTTTTACATCTTTCACGCTAACTCCTAAATTTATTTCGTTCGATATTTTATTATTACAGTTCAACGTTGAAGTTTAAACAAACCCATGCGAATTTTTCGCACTTTTCTTTTCTTATTTACTTTTAAAATTTGAAACTCATAAATATTATACTGAATTCCCCATCTAATTAAAATTTTAATTTACCAGAAGCCAAATTATTATTAGTACCAAATTAATATTGTGCAATTGTGAGACCAAGATCATTCAAAGAAAGGTTTCAAAATAAAATTCATGGTTGAAGGCCCAGTATCATACTTTCGCAGGCTGTACAGTTATAGTATAGGATTTCCATGATGCCTTTTAAATTTTTGTCGCGATGTTGGTGATGACTTTTTATTTATTTTGGTGTATTTTGTTAAAAAAAAAATAATAATTCTTATTTTGATTATATTTTTATGTTTATGATTTTTAGTCAATTTATGACAATTATTCATATTCTGTATAATCTTTAAAGTATTTCTATGTTTAAAATGACGCTTATAAAGATTGAATAAGCAATTTTTAAAAATACAGTTTTCCATAAAATAATGTAAGCAGACAAATGTCTTAATTTTTTCTTATTAGTTCATTGAGTTGAGTCCGCATGCTTAAATATTGTTCATTTTTAAATATTATTTTTTATCCTCGCGTATTTCAAGAATTACACTACTATATCTTTTCGGCAAAAATTAATTGCAACTGATCCACGTTGAAGAAATATGTAGATAGATTTTATTATGTATGTTTACATTTTACAATACACTGTAGAAATGTAAAAGCAGGGACAAGTATTAAAAAAGAAATAGTTACTAATGTGAATCTTAATATTGCTAAATGTTTTAAATTTTGAAGTTCATTTATTTTATTTTTATTTATTTATTTGTTTACAGAATAAACTTTTAATTATTTATTTATTTATTTTCCAAAATGTTTCACCACATTTTAGACTGTTATATTTCACTGCATGTGTATGTAAAATTTATAAACTCAAAATCAATAATTTAAATAAATTTCGCATACGCATGATTTGAAATATGAAAATATTAAGTAAATTTCACGTAATCTATTTAAATAAAAAAAACAAAATAATAATAATAATTTTTATTTTTCATATTTTTAAACGTATTTAAAATACACCGCTGTTCAAAATTAAAGGAACAAACCTGCTTTCCCATTTTCTTCTTTTATGCATAACTTTTAAACAAATAAACACATGGACATAAAATTTGGATGTCATGTTCGTTATCATATCATTAATCAAATTTTACATAACTTTAGAATAAGTAGTAATTTAAACTAATAATTATTAATTTTTCTCAAAAGTAAGCTTTGGAAAAATTGAAAAATTTCAACAATTTTAGCCAAGAAAACTTAATAAAAAATTGTGTTAATGATGCATTATAAACAAGTGAAGACGCACACGCCCTCAAATGTTAAACAAAATCCTGGTTTTACTTTCTGTGTTCACTTTTCTTTTACTTTAATAACGGAATTTTTGAAAAAAAAAAAAAATAATAATAAATAAATAATAATAATTACTAATTTGTATAAACTGTGATCATTACCAGAATAATAAAAACGTCGATAAGTAATTTAATAATGAACGCCTTATCCGATTTTCATGTTTCTATGTAAAATTTTTAAAAAAAATATTCACACGCGAAAAAATGAAGAAAAAAGAAGAAACAAAAAAGTGACTACATGAAGAAATATACGGTTTTAATCTAACGCATGCATGCGCGTATATCTTTAACCTATCTGTAATGCATCTTCATGACCATTTTTAATTAAGTTTTCTTTTCTAAAATTGCTGAAATTTTTCATTTTTTCAATGTTTACTTTTGAGAAAAATTTACTGATATTTAGTTTAAAAATTATTACTTATGCTAAAGTTATATAAAATTCGATTTATGGTATTTTAAAAAAACATACTATCCAAATTTTATACTTCTGTGTTTATTTGTTTGAATGTGGGGAAAAAAAAAGAAAACGAGAAAACAGTTTATTGTTTAAATTTTGTATACTTGTGTACTTCTTTTAACTAATTTTTATTTTTTGCTTTCCATTGATTGTGCATTATTATAGTTTAAAAATAGAATATGTAACATATCTGGGCATTAATTTGAGATTTCATTGATAATTTAAAATTTAATAAAATACTTTTGTGTTCGAATGCTAAAAGTTTGCAGTAAGTTTCAAAATTTAGACATAAATATTTTTAAATTTTTTTGCTTAAGGGCCCTCTTTACTCACCGCCGCTGGAAGCCAAAGCTAATGTTATTCAATGGGAAATTTTTCTTTACAAATAACTTATTAAGTAATACATATTTTTAAATTCTGTTTTCACATTATGAAAATTCCCAGCTGTTAAATTGACGGACCTTTTTAAAAAATGTATTTTTTTAATTTTTAATATTTTATTTAGAAATTGCAAAATGAAAAAAATTCACATACTGAAAATTCGTATTTTGCAGCTTCGAAATAAAATAGAGAAAATTAAAAAAATAATTTTTTAAAAAAGGTCCGTCAATTTAAAAGCTGGAAATTTTCAGAATGTGAAAACAGAATTTAAAAATATGTATTAGTTAATAAGTTTTTTGTAAAGAAAATTTCCCCATAGAATAACATTGGCTCGGGCTACCGGCGACGGTAAGTGAAGAGGGACGTTAACTTATTAAAATTAATATCCAAATATGGTTATATTCTATAGTTAAATTATAATGATGCAAAATCTAGGGGGGGGATATTAATTAGTTAGCAGGGGGCATAGTATCTTAAAATTTTTCAAATTTTTCCAGAACTTGAATTTATTTATTTATTTGTTTTTGAATTCAAATATTTATCTAGAATATTCAAAATACTTGATCTTTTGTTATACCATATTTCAATGCATGTATGTAAAATTTTAGAATACTAATACAATTATTTATGAAAAATCTCATAATGGTCTACACAAAAAGGAAAAAAGAAAAGCAAAGATAAATAAGAAAATGAAGAAAAAAAAAAAGAAGTAAATAAAATAAAAAATGCAAAACTTTGAACACACTATAAAATTCAAGAACTCGAAGCAATTGTTCCGGGTCGAGAAAAGACACAACCCTTCATCAACCGAAGAAAGTAGGCACGAGTACTGCAAAAAATCTGCAACGTAGCTCTTGTATTTGCAGCACTCGTGCCTATTATGTTCGTCTGACGAAGGGTCGTGTTTTCTTTCGACCCTGAACAACTGTTGCGAGTTCTTCCATTTTATTATACATGAAACAAATTTTTAGCACGTTCAAAGAACGTTCAAAAATTTTTTACATAACGTTGTGAGAACGTGTGTATAGAACGTTTTCAGAACGTTTCTACACTATTTTAGAACGTTTACAGTACGTTTTCTAGAACGTTCTGAAAATGTGTAGAACGTTTTGAAAACGTTCTAAAAACGTTTAGAACGTTCTGAGACCGTATATATAGAACGTTCTCTGAACGCTTCTATAACACCGATGGTGATAGCTACACGTTCATTGAACGTTCCCTAAACCGTAGTATTGTCCATCTTCAAGATGGACAAATAGACGTCTATAGCACGTTCAAAGGGAACGTTCTTAGAACGTGTTTGCAGAACAATTTTTGAACGTTCAGAGAACGTTTCGGTGCTGCTTGGGCTACTAGTTTATTATTTCTTTTGGATAACAAGATATCTACGAATTTTTCTTGAATTTTTATATATGTTCTTTCCCCACGTTTCTCGAGACCATGGGAGCTTCTGTGCAGTTGCTGACTTGTGCAGTGAGCCCAGAATTTAAACTAGTATGACGTGGCTACCACATGACTTTCTTCTACATAATTTTACACAAAATTCATTGAATACAAATTACTTAATAAATTATTTTCCATTATAAATTCAGACGATTTTTATCTGAGAGATTTATATCTCTAAATGCAGAAAGAAAGTCAATTTTTTACCAATATCAAAAGTTTTTTTTTCGTTAAAAGACAAAAAAAAAACCCTATAACTTTGTTTTATATTATCACAGATCTATAGTTAAACCATTCATTTTAAAGGTATTGCCGAGATTTTTCAAAAGACACCTATATTGAAAATTTACTCCTCCCGGGGGTGTACTCTCCCTTTGGGGGGGGGGGGGGGGAGCGATGCTTCCACATGCACTTTTTTCCTAGTTAACTACTACTATTATAAATAATTCATATTAATTTTACAATCAGACGTTTAAAATAACTCTCACTATGTATATTTATACGAAATTTTGTCCTATACAGCCATGTTAAAATTTTAGAAAAAATGCGATCACAGCGCCGCCTGTTGATAAATTGTACCACTAATCAAATCATCACTAGTTTATGTCAAGGTTAAACTAAATACCAAGTTTGGTTAAATTTCATTCATTGGTTCGTGAGTTATAGCGTCCACAAAATTTGTGATACACACACACACAGGCAGACAGACTGCTAAGCTCTGGACTGACAGACATTTTCTAAAAATAGTCAAATAGTGTTCAGGACATCCCAAAACGTGTAAATCCATCGAAAACTGGAGTTCAAAAATTTTCACGAATCCAATACTTTCTTTCTATATATATAGAAGAAAGTAATAATGGTTGATAATCTTTGTGGTTGAGATAAAATAGCGATAAAAGAACACTAAATGACTGGATGTTTATCAAATCTCAACTTGTTGGTCAATTTGGCACCCCATCAAGCTTTTGAGATTGTCCTCAAAGCTAGGCATAAGAAATATGATTATTCTATAGGGTATATTAATTTTATTAACTTACTGTATAGAAAAGTATAGTACTGAATAGAAAAGTAACTTACTGTATAGAATAGTAGGGGAAAATCATGACCGAGACTGAACTTTCGTTCTCTTTAATATAAAATACACACACACACACACACACAAAAAAAAAAAAAAAAAAAAAAAAAAAAAAAAAAACTCTAAACTGCAAAATTAGACAATTTAAAGTTAAAACTTTAATTTGAAAAATTTCCTGTTTCGCCAAAAAATTTCTATTTTTTTATTTTGGCAATAAATTTTGAAATAACAGATTATCATATAATTTAAAAGAAAGTTTCTTTAAAATCTACACTTAAAATATTATTTTATTATTTATTTTTATTATTATTATTTTCTACATCATAGAATACAGGAATAAGACAATAATCACACAAAATAGTTATTATAATCAAATTTATTCAAATTTTTCAATAGTATGCTGCAAAATTTCATTCACTTCATTTATTATGAAATGAGAATATCTGACATTAATCAACATTTAATTTTATATAAAAAAACAGCCTTAAAAAATATATGAACATGACACATATGCAACGTAATACAAAAATTTTTACAGGAGACATTAGTTTTTCATCTTATAAAAAAAAAGTAGCAATATTCCATATACATACGTGCAGTTGACCGTGTGAAATCCGCAACTCTCTGTAATCCATGGCTCTTTCCTCGATGTAAACAATAGAAATGGCAGTTAACAGTTAAGTAAATTTTAATTACTCTTCTCAAAAAAAAAAAAAAAAAAAAAAGATAGGTAATTAATTAACTTGTTTGAAATTGTAGGAAAAACATCTGTTTTTAGCAAAAATTTTGCAAAATATACATTTTTAATTAATTAATTGCATTTTTTGCAATTGCTAAAAATCTCTGATTATTTATCCTTTATTCAATTTATTAATTTTATTATTTATTAATTTATAAATGTAATTTTCTTCTAAATATGTTTTGAATAATTTTATTTAATATGATTTGTATTTTAACTTTTACACAAACATTGCAAACTTGTATTTGGAGAGGAAAAATGTTTGTAAACAAAACAATGATCTGCAAAAGCCTTATTCCCAACAATTGCAGATTTCACAGACTCAACTGTATAACAAAAATACAAACTAATACAGATTTTTTATGCATACAATCAGAATATGGATTCTATGAGCAGAAAAGCAACTTATCCATAGAACATGAGTATAAAATTGTAGAAAAAATGAATAATCCCTGTAAATTCGACATATTCAACCCAAAATCACTGAATAATAATAATAATAAATTACATTTTATTGTGCTTTTCTTTTCTTGTAACTAACACTGTAATCAGAGAACAAATGTATAAAATATCAAATACCACGACTTACTACAATTTTTGTTGCAATAAGGAAATTCAAAATGTTGCTTTTAATAAAATATTTAAATAACTTTAAAATATTTCAGTACAAGGGTGTAAAATTTAGTTTTTCCTTATGTCATTCATTACGAAATGAACAACTGGTGTTAATAACCTTCTGATGTAAAAATGGTATTTAAAAGTACTTATAAAGAATGTGAACATGATACATGTACAATATTACAAATATATTTTGATTGAAATCATCATTACATCCAGTAAACTTAAACAATATTCTCTACATAAGTATAATACAAATATAAGTTAATTACATGATTTTGACGCACATTATTAAAATATGAATTCTATGCAGAGAAACAAATATTACTCAGGACATGAGTATAAAATGGTAAAAGAACAAATAAAGCCTGCAAAATCAGCATATTTAACAAAAAAAAAAAAAAAAAAAAAAAAAAAAAAAATGAAGTCCTTATTTCATATTTTATTGTTTTTATTTTATTTTCTATTTTTAAACACTGCAATGAGGCAAGTGTATGAAATTGCAAACATGATGACTTACTATAATTTTTGTTGCAATAACATTGATCCAAAATGTTGCTTTAAATAATCCTTTTCTTAACCTGCGAGAACACGCACTCATTTTCGAACACGAGAACTCACGCCTGGTATCTCATATCCTAGTTCATTTCTGCTATTTAAATATCAATTAATACCAGAGACTCCAACATACTAATTAATATTCCGTAGTATTGTTAGCCCCACCTTTTTTTCACACCAGTATTATTTTAGAGTATTTTTCTTCTTATTTAATCATAATTGAATTTGGAAACTATTACTCTAAAAATTTACTGGTGTGTAAAAAAGGGTGTGACTAACAACACTACGGAATATTAATTAGTATGTTGTAGTCTCTGATTAATAGTTTATAAGCAAACCTTACATAATTAAATACTACAAAATAATACATTAAAGAATTTTAGTCAATTTAATAACACATACATACATGTTTAAAGGCAATTTTGACAAACTACATATGGAAGTGAAGTAAAAAGAAGTTGAATGAAAATGGATTGGGCATGTCATACTCGGTGAGAGTTCTTGCGGTTTAAATAAGATAATTACAGAGTTAAATAACATTTAACACAATGATGCAAAAATTTATCTTTCTTTACACCATCCATTATTAAATGAATTGCATTGCAGTATCCAGTTAATGTAAAAAACAATATTTATATTAAATCAGGGTTGGCAAGGTTTCAGACAACCATGGTTTTTACCGTCCTGTCCAAAACCCTAGTGTCCTAAACTGTCCAAAACTATACTTTTCAATATAATATTATTATTTAAACTTTTTCCAGTATTTGTCATTGTTTTAATTTTTATAATATATATAGTGAGAGAACAATTATAATATAAAACAGTAACCAATATTTCTTACCAAGTCATATTTTTTACTGAAAAATTTTCAGTGTATTGAATTTTTTATTTTATATAGCAATTGTTAAATTTCTATTCATATTTAAAAATTATTTTAAAAAATAGCTAAACTTTCAGTGTAAAATGCCTTTAATTATAATTATACGAAGAATGAAGAGATTGTAAAACGGAATTTCTCTTAATTTTAGGTTTTAGACACTTTTGGACAATTTTAGACAGTTTAGTACACTTTTGGACGGTAAAAAGCACATCTTCTGTCCGAAACCACATGCTCTGTCCATCCTAAACTCCAACCCTGTATTAAATCTATTAAAAATTGCTGTAATCTAATAATTCAAGTAAAGTGTGGAAAATTTGCATATTAAAAATAATAATTATTATTATTCCTTGAACCACTGGCTAAAACATAACAAATTAAAAAATTAAGCTTTCATCCATATTTTACTGATTTTTTTCATTTTATTTATTTATTTATTAAATTTCAACTAAATAAGACAATAGGTGTATAAAGATGCAAATGCTGGAAGTAATTTTTGTTGCAATAAGAAAATTCAAAATATTGCTTTTAATAAAACATTTAAATAACATCCACCTTTAAAATATTTCAATACAATGCTGTGAAATTTATTTTTCCTTATGCCATTCATTATGAAATAAACAACTGATATTAATCACAATATTTAAAAGTATTTATGAATATAATACACGTACAATACACAAAATGATACAAAACTTGTGATTAGAGACATCACTTAAATCCAATAAACATAAAAAATGTACTCTCCGTATAAGTAAAATACAAATACAAGTTAATATGTCAATTAATTTGATACTTTCAATAGGATTGCCAGATTAAATGTTTCCCCCATGCCGTAAATTGTACGTTTTTTAAAATCTGTTTAAAACATTTTTGGTTTAAATCTTTAAAGCAAATTGAAGATGTAAGGTCAAAATTACGAAAAAATCAACTACCGTAAGTCCAATATTTGAAAGAAATTGTTGTGAAGGTTTAAACAATTATAACAATTTCTTTCAAATATTCAACCTAATGTAGTTTTTTTTTTTTTTTTTTTTTTTTTTTCCCACAGCTTACATCTTCATTTTGATTTAATGATTTCATTTTTAAATTTCTGCCACACATAAATATTACACAAATGTGTATCAAACACTCAAAAGAATTGCGACACACGATATTTTTGCAAATAATGCTGAGTTTTTATTTTTATTTTATATAATTTTATCCCGCATTAAATAATTTTTAAAATGCTAGAGTGATTTCACACTTCAAGAAAAATAATGTAAAGAAAACATTATTAGAAGAATACAGTTTTTTATAAAGTCGAATATGTCAGCTAGGTGATAAAATCAAAGCAAACTAATGTAAAAAAAAAAAAAAAATACTTTTTTTTAAGTATTAATCTGAAAATCTTGGTTTGAGATCAAATATCTATCCTGTACTGGCAGGTAACTTACTTCCGAGACAGAAGTATGGTATATTCAGGACAGAAGTATGGTATTGCACAATCAATAAATAATCTAGCAAGGTTAAATATTAAAACAAAAATCACCAATTTAAATTTTCAACAGCATTGGCTAAAGCATAACAATTTACAAAATGATTTTAAACTTTTATACCATGTGTACTACATCGAACAAGATTTATTGACAAAATTCATCTCTCATTTTTCCGAATCAGAAAACATATGTTAAAAATGAATATAGGGTAAGTGCACCAGTGATTGACACTTTTAGAGCAAACTCTCATGTTTTTAATGTTCTAGTCATCAAAAAATATTTTTAGAAATCTTAAGTTAGTGCTTATGGCATGAAAGACATTCAGAACCACATATATGTTAAAATATATACATATGATATAAAAAAATATATTTTTTATTTGGCACCCACTCAATGTTCCAGTAGTTGACACTGCCAGTTTTTCATTTTATCAATAATTGGCACCCTATGTTTCAGTGTTTGACACGGCTAGTTATTCATTTTACCCGTTATTAGCACCCTGTGCTCCAGTGTTTGACATAAAATGTTAAAATTCTTATATTTTAAAATATATGATTTTTCTTATTTATTAATTATTTCGGGATAGGTGTCAATTACTGGAGCATGCCAGTCACTGGAGCATCTACCCTATAATCTTTATTATTTAATATGCCTTTCAAAATAAAGAGAAGGTATAAACTTAAATATACTCAGAACTACATAATCTCCTTGAAACAAACTATCACAAGCCAAGCATTTTACTTTAACTGCATATTCAAAATAGAGCCAATGTTTATTAAAATTATTAATAAACTTTTTATTACTAATCATTGTTCATTTAGAGAGAACAGCATGTGTCTTGATGCTAGCAGATCACATAGAATTCCTTTAAAAAAAAAAAAAGCATAATTTGCTGTCTTCTATAGGGTAGGTGCTCCAGTGTTTGGCATGCTCCAGTAATTGACATCTATCCCGAAATAATTAATAAATAAGAAAAATAATAAAATCATATATTTTACATATAAGAATTTTAATATTTTATGTAAACACTGAAGCATAGGGTGTTAAACTAGCAGTGTCAAACACTGGAACATAGGGTGCCAATGCCTGATAAAATGAAAAACTGGCAGTGTCAATTACTGAAACATTGAGTGGGTATCAAATAAAAATTTATGAAAAAAATAATAATAATTTCTTCCACATTTTCTTTCCTTTTGTTAATTCAAACTGCCACTTTAAAAATTTATTTACAAAATTATGCTGTTTTAATATAATAATTGATGAAATGTTTACAAAATAAGTAACGATCTATTTTGTTCTTAAAATATTCCTTATTTGGAGACTTCTTATCAGACAACCAGTCTAATAACTTTACAGCTTTCTTATATTTATTTTCAATTATAAGATCTATCAAAATATTAATAAAAAACTCACTCTGCTTAAAAGTATCCTTCTCATCACTAGATACAAATATGCATTCAACAAACTGATCCAATAACGAATAGTCATCACTGATTATGAGTTCGCGATATTTGCTTACTCCACCGCCTAAACATTTGTCTCTCAAATGGGCTAATTGTGGATCATTGAATACTAATTGAAAACTAGCGAGATCCCACATATGTAACAAGTCACCCACAAAATGCATATTTCTATCCATTTGCACTGCTCTTTGTTTTAGAGTTCCTGGTACCTTGCACCACACTTCTTTAAATATGCATTGATATGTATTATTTTCCCCAACATAACCATTATTGTGATCTTCTCTCATTTTCTTTGTGACTGCTTTTAGAAGCAGACTAATTGTTTCGCCATGTTCCGGAAGGTATGACAAAACATCATCAAATACTGGTAATGAAAGCTTTTGCCACGGCCATGTAGATACCAACATTTTCAAAAATATTATTTTCATATCTAAATCTGGAGGATAAAACATACTCCACCCAGTAATTGGTAATACTCCACTTAATAATACTTTTCTATCAGCTACATTCATTTGGGTTACAAAAAACACAACTAATTCTACAAAATTCTCCATTTTATAAAAGTGATCATTTGTTTTGGTCATAGACATACAAGTAATGTACTGCATAATGGAAATGTGAGCACAATCTAACAAATTCCTACTTTTCTCCTCTTTCTTTAATTGATTCCAAAAATAGAAAGCAGCCTTGCTGTTGCCATAATATACCGAGATTCTCAACATATTCTCATTTATAGTATATTCTTGTTTATACACGAAATCTCTTGTCCTATCAGGTAATTGCATAAAAAATGGTAATAATCGAGACATATTATTATTTTTATAGCAATGCCAATAAACTAACATATAAAAATATATATCATTACAATAGTCCTCTTCTATCGCTTGTGGCACTTTATTCACTAAATCATCAATGCATTCTTTCAAAGCATAATCACAGGCAAACTTGTACACAATAGCAGCATTAAGACGTGGATCATGCAACCACATTTTTATAATCTTTACTTCATCCACAGTGCCATAAGGAGTCCAATATATTTCCCCAACAAAATGTATAGCTGCCCTATTTAGTTTCGTATTTAGTTCCATATTTACGATTGCATGCATAGTTTCACACACAATATTTGAAAACCAATTATATATTTTTCCCCCTAATTCCTTTACGAAATGAATTAATACGATTTTCAGTGTGGAAGGCAACGTAAAATCACTTAATTGTTCTATCACTTCTCGAATCAATGTGTGCCACTCATCTCTACAATCTTCTTCGCTCTCATCATATTGTGCAAAAATCTCTTTCATTCTGAGTTTGACAGTTTTCTTTTCCCAGAGTGATATGGCAACGCTTAATGCAGCTCTGTACTGCAAATTTAATTGCATGCTACAAGCCATACTTCAAACTTTATAAAGAACAAAAAGCACTGAATAAAGAACTATATTCACATATACTCAAACACAAAATATGGAGATGTATGTTAAAGTAATAAAATAAAAAATAGCGTTATTAATTATTTTAGTTGGTAGCTAAAAAGTAAAAAAAAGAAATACTACAAAGTGAAAAATAAATAAAATAATCACATATTTGCTTGATCCTGAACAGATTATCTTTACATACAAAATTACGTCTTGCACTATTCTTAACAGACGATACAAATTCTAATTTTATCTACATTTACAGAAGACTTTTATAGTCACAGGTTGAGGGAAGTGAATTACTTTGGTCTGACGATGATTTTAGTTAATATTTTTTAGTTTCATTCTCAACTAAACCATGTCAAAAAGCTGATTTTTCTCATTAAAAAAAAAAAAATCTTTGATAACATATATAGATTTTTTATTGGCACTGTGTGAGTTGTTGAGGGAGAGATTCTTTTATAACTTCAGATTCTAGAAAAGAAAAAAAAAAAAGGACAGTGTGAGAATAATATTACATAAATTACAAATTCAAAAGAAATAGTCAAAAATCAAAACTACTTCATAAACAAATTAGCCTTAATTGTGATTGGGGTTGTTGGTAAGTTTCTTTCAAGGTAGAACCGACTAGAAGAAATAGGTTTCGACCAAGTGAAAGAAATGTAGGAGAACTGTTTTATGGTGAGCGCAGAGTTCCCAACTTTTATAATTTATTCACGAGCATTTTTAGCCCCGCCTCTTTTTCATACTGGAAATTTTGAAAACTGATTTTCTTCTTATTTAATCGTTGTCACATATTAAAGAGAAATAATCTACAAAAATTCTGGTGCGAAAAAAAAGGCGGGGCTAAAAATGCTCGTGAATAATTTTGTGATTTAATCTAACAAGCTTTCAAATAGTAATAGCTTATTTCCAAAAAAATTGTCAAAATTCACCAACTTTTCCAGACTCACTTAAATTCCCAGACTCTCAGCAACCAGTGACCACTCTGTTCTATTTAGCAGACTACATCAAAGGAATATATATATATATATATATAAACAGAACACTCACACACACACACAAAAAAAAATCTAGTAAAATAAAACAAATTGGTATTTTAAAACTAAAAGTAATACCTTCAAAATATTTATTTCTGCTCATTGTGACAAAGATGGAGCTTCATTGGCTGAAAAATATGGCGTGATCTACTACGTAACATTTGTTTTGTCATCTCTCATGTAGTAAATGTTCTTTTGTGTACTATCAGTAATTTAAAAAACCATCATTCCTTGCATCGTTAATTGCCAGGAAAAAGTATGCCAAGCTGTAGCCATAAACTGCATTCCAATCTAGAGATGAAATAAACATAACAATCAATTAGGTAATAATAATAATTAAATAATAATAATAATGTAATAATAAATGGAATTTTTGATTCTGCATCCCCTAATTTGCTAAGTAAACAATTTATAATTTTATCATAAAAGGAGACAAAAATGAAATCTTGAACGGAATAGTACGTCTGAACAGGCCTAAATTTAGTCAAATATAATACATCTAAAATGTTATGGGATAGAAAAACTTTTTAAAGATCATTTGATTATAATAAAATTAACATATTTAATCTAATAATTTTAGCTAATCAAGCAAAGTTAGTTTATTAGGCAACATATATAGAAATAAATAAATATATATATATTAATCTAAGGATAATGATAACTAATAATGCTTAGATTAATTAATTGGTAGTACCATTTATATTTTGGTATACTTTTAATTAGATCTAAGTTTTTCATAAACGCAAATTTAAAAAAAAGACTGCCGATTTGAAAATACAATTTTTAAATTAGCAATTCTTTTAAAATATATTTTTTTTTTTTTGTCTTTTTGTTGCATATCACTCATACGAGAAACTTTATGATTTCTAAAATGCAATTTATTTAATAGTAATAGATTGATCGTACATCTTATACAAGTTGGCTCGGGTGGGCCCAATAAGTTTATTTTTCCCCCTCTAAAAAAAAAAAAAAAAAAAAAACGTGATTTTGCCCATTTTTGGGTTTTTTCAATTTTCTAAGACTTTCTTTGATTAAATAAGCAAAATGCTAAGCAATTAAAACTCAATTTTTCCACTTTTTTTTTTTTTTTTTTTTTTTTTTTTACAAAACAGTTTAGTTAAAGAATTAGTTATATTTTAAATTATAATTTTTACAGATAGATGATTTAACGTTCTATTTAGATGCTGACTACAGAAGTGCTTCAACCAAAACCTAGCTTGCATAGATAATTCCGGCTTAGATTTCCATCACATATTTGCTTTCATAAATATTTACTATAGAACATACTATATTCAAGATTAGATAAATGAACTCTGCTGTGCTGATGGCTATTTTCTAGTTGAAGACTGAAACCACCCACCAACTAGGCAATCCTACACCTGCTTTGACACATTTACCTTATACCGATTTGCTGCTTAATCTTATAGATATCAATTTTGTATTTAACTAAATGCAATAATTCTCATAATGTATATTCATGTAAAATTTTGTCCTATTCAGCTACGTTATAAAAATTTTAGATTTTGTATAAATTTACAAAGTTTACAAATTAAAACATTTAAATAAGAGTTCTGGCCATTAACGAAAGGGATATTACTTTAAAACTGGTCTAAATTTTTAAACATCATTCATTCTTAACCCTTTCACTACCAATATAAACTGCTCTTGAGACCAGTGCTGCCACTTTAAAGGAATTTTACATTCAATATCCACCAATGATATTTAATTGCAATGGTTGCCTAATCATTTTGAAGATATATTACAAAGAAATCTTTGTAGGCTTCCATTGCAATTAAAATTTAGTGATGGATATTAAATAAAAAATTCCCTCGATCTGGCAGAACTGATTGGGACATATATGTCCCAGTGGTAATGAAAGGGTAAGATCAGTGATAGAGATTGGAAAGGAAAGGGAAAGTGTCATACGACACCTGCTGTAAATATTTCAGGTATCAAATTGAAATTTCTAGTTGTATTTCCAAAATTCACCTTTTACATGACAAACCAAGAGTTATTCTGAGAAAAAGAATATTTTCTGAACTACACTTTAATTTTTTTTTTTTTTTTTTTTTTTTTTTTTTTTTAAACACAATTTATATATATATTAGTAATGAAACTGATAGTGATTTTGCCGGATACCAGATATTCGGAGCTCTTTTGCCTGCCGGATACGGATATCCAGCATTAGTTTTCTTTTTTGCTGTGTTATATATTTCTTTTTTACTTTTTCTTTATTTCAAAACAATAAAATATAAAATATAACCATATTTCATATACTGTTCTTTTAAAAACATTTTAAATATAATTTACTTAAACATATTTGTTTACTATTCTATATCTTTGTGCCATATTGCCATGAAGAATAAAACTTTAAGTCTAACATACTTATTCCTACACTTGCAATTTGTGGTGAAAAGCATTGTCACAAAAAGATAGATTTTGTTCAGAATTATAAAACTAAAACTTCTTATTTGCATATTTTTTACAATAGTATTTTTAAAAAATTAAACAAAATACTTTACTAATATAATCAAAGATAAAGGGTTATTTCCATAGGAAAACTAATATGTTGTAGCCATCACAAAACTTTCTTCTATATCCTGTTATATAACAGTACAAATTACTGTTTTAATTGTACAAACATTTAACCATAGCTTCTCACAAAAAACATTTTATGTAATGAGTTTGGTGCAGTTTTAATCAACAGATGCTGAGATGTAGTCTCATGAAAAACCATAACAGTAACTCCAACTGTCAGCTCGTACTAGCCTAAATAACGTAGGCATTCATTTTCATAATGGTTGTCTTGCATATTAGTCTTCATGCACTTATGTCATAGAAGTTGAGACTTAGGCTACTCATTGTGCAAATTGCAGTGCAGTATTGCCACCTGTTAGCTAAAATACACTCAAAATAAATCACCATAGTGTTTCATAATGGCCGTCTGTCTTGCATACCAAGTTTTGTGTTGTTATACGCAATAGAATCTGAGTTATAGCCTTCCCGTTAGGGGAGAAATTCCAGTACAGCAGCGCTACCTATCGGCCAACATGCACCCAAACTGAATCAGCATAATTTCTCATAATGCCCTTCTTTCTAACACAAAATTTCGTGTAATTATACGCATTAGAACATAAGTTATAGCCTTCCCCAAAATTTCAGAATGTATTGTATAACAGCACCTTCTGTTTAATGACTGGCACCAACAGTTGATAGGCACTAATATATGCCAATATGCATGTATGTATAAATTTATATGAAATTCTGTGCAGTAGTTCCTGAGATATAGCCTTTTAAGTTGCAGAAATCGCAGTGCGGCAACACCGCCTGTTGAGCCATTTGCACCAAAAGTTGATAGACACTGATTAATATCATGATGAAACTACATATAAATTTATATGTGATACTACACAGTAGTTCCGGAGATATAGTTGAACAGAATTTTTCTCTCACACACACAGACAGACACTTTTTAAAAGTGATCAAACCAGTTTCTGAATCTCTTAAAATGTGTAAATCCATAGAAAAACCAGAAGATGAAAATCTTTACGAATCCAATACTTTATTTTGAGACATTTAAAAGAAAACATTAAAGAAAAAAGCAAAAAACTAAAAGCTTCAAACAAGTATGTTATGGCCATCACAAAACACTTTTCTATATCACTCTATATAACAACGCTACATGCTGGTTAACATGCACAGATGACGCTTAATCACAGCTTCTCACAATAAAGATTTTAGATATGGAGTTTAGTGTGATTTTAATCAAAAGATTTTGAGATGTAGCCCTGTGGAGAATTATATAAGGTGTGAACAGCTGTGCCACCTGTTAGTCGATATACACCCAAATTAAGCCAGTTTTCGGTCTCGTATTATCTATCTTGCATATCAAGTTAAGTGCAGTTAAATGTTATAGATGTTGAGATTTAGCCTTCCTATTCACAGAGTAAATTGCAGCATAAGATAGCCACCTACTGATCAATATGCACCAAAATTGAATCAACATGATGTTTTACGTTAAGTATAAGATTTTATTGGTTCGAACATGCTTTTAACTACTCCGTTCTTCCATTCTATTATATATAAATTTTTAATATTTAAAAAATTGTAAACTGTTTATTTTACCAAGGCTTTGTTTATTTGTAAATTTACGAATTAAATATTACATTTTTTTTTTTTTTTTTGTAAATTTAATAAAAAATGCAAATTATGTCTTATATAAATTAAAAATTTATGCTTTAATAAACAAGCTTAATGTCGCATATTTACTATTAAAAGTTAAAAGTAAAAAATTAGCAATGCAAATGAAATTAAATGAAAAAAAAAATACAGAGAATAGGTGATATTGAAAAATATAAAGACGTGCACTTGCTGTTGTTAAACTCTATTCTGTGACAGATTTACGGGCTTTTTGAAAAAAGTAAGAAATACTAAAAAAAAAAAAAAAGAGAAGAAAAGAAAGAAAGAAAGAAAGAAAAGCTTCACTTGTCCGGTAGAACACTGGAATTTATATATTGCGGGTCCGTTGAACAGTTTTTGGTCTCGGACCAACGAACTGACCACTGTAATTTTCGGGAGACGGACAAAATCATTCTGGAAAAAAATCACCCCATAAAAAAAGCTCCCCCGGAGGAAAAAAAAAAAAAAATCATTCCGAAAGAAAACACCTCTGGAAAAAATTGGATCCCGGAAAAAATCCCTTTTGCAATTTGCAAATCTCAAAATAATAAAAAATCTCAAATAAGGATTTTAAAGAATTACTTTCAAATTACTTTTTTAGAAATTCCAATCGATTTGGTACAACATTCATTTAGTATATATCTGAGGGAAGAAGGGGGATGGGGTAGGACCAGATCGAAAGAAAATAATTGCTTCTATATCCCTTTCTTACCAATTTTAATGAAACTTTATATAATCACGTACAATTTGTGAAAACATTACAGTAAGTGTCAGGCACAATTGGGTGCATGGGGTTAAAGGAGGGGGAGGCAGAGGAAAATGAAATTTTTTTTATACCACCATTTTACCGATTTTAATGATATACTCTATAAGTATCACTTTTTATGAAGATCACAATGAGTGAATTATTAACCTGGGGGGGGGGGGGTGCATGGATGGAAATTAAATATATTCTTCTTTAAACTACCCTATCTTCTTTAAACTACTATCGATTTTAAAAATCTTTGTGTATATACACCACTTACTGTTTAAGAAAAATTACAATCAGTGTTACACATATATGGGAAAGGAACAGAGTAAAAAAACTGATTGTTTTTATATCTCCATGACTCCATAGTACCTATTTAAAAGAAATTTTGTACGACTATCACTTACTTTTTATTAAAATTACAGTGAACGTTACCAACAGTTGAAAAAGGGAGGCAAGTTGAGGGCACATGAAAAATAAAATAATATTTTTAAACAACACTTATTATCAATTTTTTATTAATATTTTGTGTAAATATCACTTACTGTTAATGAAAAATTAACAGTGGGTGAGGGAGGGGGGCTGAATAATGGAAGGAAAGAAAATAAATGTTTTATATCACTATATTTTGCATTTTAATAAAATGTATTATAAATATCACTGAATGTTTAGGAAAATTTACGCCAATTGTTATATACATCTTGGGGCAATGGAGAAGGGGGGGGGGTGCAGAAGAGTAAAACGATTGCATAAATATTACAATGTTGCCAATTTGAACTGTCACCTACTTTTAATGAAAAATTTCAAAGAGTGTTACACATACCTAGGAGGGGGTGGGGGAAAAATGATTGTTTTTAAATGACTTTGCTTTACAGTTAGAGGAAATTTTGCATAAATATATCTTATTATGCATCAAAAAGTGCAGAGAGTACATTATCCGGTGAGAGCTAGGTGGCAAATGGAAAGAATATATTTTGACACCACCCTGTTTCCGATCTAATGAAACATTGCAGAAATATTGCTTGTTTATGAAACATGACAATTACACTCTCGTTGATGTTTAGCATGTGTTTTACAAGTAGAAAATAGGAAAAGTTCCCTTTTTTTCGTACTTTTTACAATTGGTACTTGTAAAATACAAGTGTGCTTGCAAAAATTTTTGAAGGTTAAGGTACAGAGAAAAATAAAATATCATAACACCATTTTCTTTTTTTCTCCCTTTTAGAACACCTTAAATAATCTCGAGGACACATATCTTTTACAAGCAATTATTGTGAAAAGGGCCCTTGCTTCCGCGATCCGGAAAAATGGGCACTTTTCTTAATCGTAACTTGCAAAATACTTGCTAAACATGAACAATAGCGAATTTTTTTTGTTTCTACGAAGGGGTGGTGGGGGAGGGATGGGTTGAACAGATTAAACAAAAAGAATTCTGTTTTAGAATAATCTTTTTGCCAATGTTTGATATTAACTTTTTAACTAATGTCTGATATTAATAATACATTGAATTTTCGCATACTAACTTAGGAACCGAAAGATACTGCGATACGTAATCCCAGTGGCGTAATCAGACACAAATTATGGGGAGGGGACCAGTCATGCCTATTTCAAGTAATTCCAAACACCTGGACTAAAGTAAAAAGTAGTTTTTTTTTTTTTTTTTTTTTTTAACTTTACTCATATATGGTACAAAAATTATTGTTTTGGGGTGTAATTATGAACTTGAATTTTTGTTATATTCGCACATTTCGAAGTCCCCTGAAGCTTAAAATTAAGTTTTTAGCACAGTGGCGTATCCAGACATAAATCGGGGGGGGGGGGGGAGGTTTATAATGGACACCAGCTGTTAAAGCAAGATGAAAGATCGCTATGTTAGATTTAGTAGGAGTAATTTGTTTGTTTATGGAGTAATTTGTTTATTTAAAATTAAACATTAAAAAAAATATATGCATTTACCCTTATCATTTAGAGAAACAAGACAATAATAATAAAAAAAAAAAAAAAAAAAATGTTTCCTATTTATTGCATTATGAATTATATTAAGACAAAACTTTATAAATAAATAAATAATTAAAATGCTAACATATGTTAAAACTTCCTGATACACACATACACATATCTATATCTATATATTATATACCCATCTAAGTATATAACCTTGCATATGCAGATATTAATTATTAACTTGCAGCAAAAAAAAAAAGAAAAAAAAAAAAAAAAGAAAGAAAGAAAGAAAAATGAATAAAAAATAATAATAATAATAATAACTTTCCCGTTCCCCCCCCCCCCCCAAAAAAAAAAAAAATTTGATCATGAATTTTACTTATATTAAAAATCAAAATATAAAGAAAAAGGTTATATGCACTTACTATTCACAAATCGTTTTCAAATATTAAAAAAAAAAAAAAAAAAAGAAAAAAAATGGTTAAAAGGACAGCATACTTTTAAAAATGATTTCGATCAACTTTCAGAACTATAAATGCATGTTAAACACTTTTTTTTTTTTTTAATGTTAACTAGTTTCCGGGTTCGCCCAAGTGGGCCCAGCCCGAAAAAACCCGCCTGGGTTTTTCGAGCGGGCCCACTTGAAAAAAACCACTATTTTATAAAGTGGGTTTTTTCAAAAAATTCAAAATTCCCATCTGGATTTGGTCAGTTTTTTTTTCTCTTTGCATTTAGCATCGACTTTGTCTTCGCTTCGTCAATCGAGAGATTTTTCTCAACTTTTGGATTAGTTTAGAGTAAGCTACGCAGTCGTTTAGGGGTTGACAAAGCAGCAAAACTCATGAAAGTATGTCGTCATTTATGATCAAAATCAAACTATGCAGTTCCCTCAGAAGTCCAGACTGACTAAATTTTTCATTCAATAATATATCTTTTTCTGTGTTCCTGCACGCAAGCGAACTCGGCTAACCATTAAAGTTCTGAGAGAGAATGCCTTCTGACGGCTGGGTGACGTCACGGTGTCTAGGCAAAGAAATGCTTCAAGAGTGAGGAGGAGCTTTGAACGATCTTCTTCAGTTGCACTATGAAAGAAGATCCTATAATCCGTTCTCTCAGTGATTGTTGATTAAGGAAGGAGAATTGGCAGCTTCTTTTTACACTTATTATATCATAAGAGAATAATTTTATTCTTTTTTATACGTCCATACAGCATACAGTAAACATATGAAAATTTTATTTCACAATGTTTTAGTAGTAGATGTCATTTTGCAATTTTATTTTCAAAATTGCCTTTCGTTTGAATCATAAAAAAAATAAAACGATCTTATTATTATTATTATAACAAAATAATTATATATTTTTCTTGGTAAGGTCAATATGTACGTTTATCGAAACGGCATCTGAATAAAACGGAAGAAAATAAAATATTTGTCGCAAAATCAAGCTAATAAAGAAAATTAAAATTCTTTGATTCAAGCAAACGGTAAAGTTGATTCCAATAAAAAATTATCATTTTTATTAAACTTTAGTTTTCCCCTTGTATTGTTATTTAGACATACAGAAATGTGATAGTCAAATACAATGTCTGAATTAAATCATAATAATAATAACAACAATAATAATAATAAATACAAATAAAAAAGGAATTTTTTTTATATATATATTTGCCAATCTATATATTAATACGCAAATGTGAAATTTGTCGTACGTTTTTCAGAAAATTATAAGAGTAGGAGATAAAATGTGGTATCGTTCAAAGGGTTCAAATTCATGTGAGTTTGCGGAAAAACAAACAAACAAAGAAAAAAATATATAAATTTATATATTTATTTGCGACAACAAAAAAAGCATTTACACAGCAAACATTTAAACGCTCTCAATATCAAAACAATATGCCAAAATTTGAGAGAGAGAGATAGAAAGAAAAAAAAAAAAAGAAAGAAAGAAATTTATTCAATTCCGTTACCAGATAAATGATGAAAGAATATATAAAAATGAATAAAATAATATATATATTTATTTCTGTTACTAAAAGATAAATGGTAAAGAAAGTTTGAAATTGGAAAAAAGAAAAAGAAAAGAAAAAAAAAAATGCACATACATTGTTGGCAGACAACTGGCAAAAGAACTTACATAAAAAAATAAATAAATATATAAAGATGGCCAACTAAATATATCCCTAGGAGACAAAAAAGGCAAACATAAATGCTTTTATTAAGACAGTTGGACAACTGCTTTCTGACAAAATAGAACTTTAATATATATATAATTGGAAACAAGTTAAATTAAATATTAAATTTAAATCGAGAAAAGAAGCGTTCAGAAAATTTTAAGAACCGTTGCTAATGGACGCAACATCGTATTTAAGGTAAGATATCGCCTTTCTCCCTCTTACGTTTTTTGTATATTCAAATAAATTAAAGGGTGGTCCCCCCTCCTTTTTTTTTTTCTCTCTTTTCCTTGCCGAATTATTTAAAAAAGATAACATTAATAATAAAATTGAGAGAAGTCGAATTAAATAAAAATTAAGAAATGAATATGATAACCGTTACTGAGGAATACAACTTAGTTACTGCATGTCTTTTTATGGGCGAATAAACTCAAATAAAGTCATGTTGAGTTCTAATTAGATTCTGTTTTTACTATTATTTCATTACTTGAATTATTTTTCTTAAAAATCTTTTGAAAGCTATTTCAGTTTGCGCTTAATTAATCCTTTTTTCTTTAGCGTTTTATGGATATAATGCATTTGGATAACAATTAATAAAAGTAAGAATTTACAATTTTTCTATATATTAATTTAAGGCTGTACTTAATTTTACTTCATTACAGTAAAATTTATATTGTTAAAATACTGTGTACATAGATTGTTGTTAACCCTAGCTGTTATAACTTAAAAAGGGTATTTGTGTTATAAAAATTGTGTTTATAATGTATGTTTTAATAATATTAATTGAATTTTAAAGTGGAAGAAAACATATTAGTTTATAAATATTACATTTTCTAATAATATGTTATTACTTTTAAAATTTGAAAAAATATTTTTAAGCAAACAAAATCCCATGACATATTATAAAAATTAGTACTATTGCTATTTAAGTATTATTTTTATTACTATTAGGATATTACATTTTTGTTTTCAAGAAATTGAATCATAAATACTTTACATTTTAGAATAATTTTAAATACTTCTTCTGTAATTGCTGGAGTAATACAGCGTTTAATATCTAAAATGTGGAAATATTTTCAATTATTTATTATTATATTCGGTTTGTAAACAATATGTTTATTTATGCATTAAACCAATTAGCAATGTTATTTTTATAGATTTTGTTCTTTGAAAAGTTATTTATAAACATGGGATAATGTTAAAAATAAATAAAATTAAAAATCAAAAGGGACATAAAGTACGAAATTTATTCTTAGATACACGCCGAAATTGCTTTTGAAATGAACTTATTTACATTTGTTTATTTAAAATTTAAAAGTATTTCCTTGTTCAGAAATTAATGGAAAGTAATCCCTTAAATTCTTAAAGGAAAATTAATTTTAGAAATATTTAGCATAAATTTACATGTTATAATTTTTATTGCTATCAATTTATTTGTTACTAGTTATAATAATAATAATAATAATTTATAATAAATTACTTAAAAAGTAATTTCAAAAATTCTCACTACTTAAATCCTTTTGTACTCTGTTCTGCATTAAGAAATATATCTTATATTCGTAGTTATAATTTTTGTTCTCTATACTCTTTCTCTTCTTGTTTAGCTATATGAGTATTTAAATAATATGATTTAAAATATTAAATTTGTATAATAATTTTTCATTTTTAAATTGCGAACATCCAACTTACGTGCTTTTATTGTCAAAAGCCCATATTTATGCTTACAGTTTATTTGACAAATTCAAATTTCCTTTTTATTTATAAAAATGATGCTTTTATATACGATGTAAAAATATAAAGTTTCAAAATTTTGGAAAAATACTTATACTACTACAACATCTTTATTAATGCAAAAAACGAAAATTCGTATCTTGCTATGTAAAATATTAATCAAAATATATGTAATGATACTCTTATGTTACTAAGAAAATTATTTATAATCAAGTTTAATAGAACATATACACATAAATATTTAAATATATTTGTTCAGAAAAATTCTTTGATTTTTTTTTTTTTTTTTTTTTTTTTTTTTCAGTTTTTAATTGTTATGACTCCTAGCTTAAAAAAAAAAAAAACTTTAAGTAAACCTTTAACTGCAAATAAACTTGAAATTTATTTATTTATTTATTATAATTATTATTTATTAATCATAAAAGTAATATTTGCTTTCCGGAAAATCAAAAATTGTTTGGTATTTATTCCGCTTTCGAGCTTAATATTTAGTTAAATACTTGGATAATACATTACCGTTTCTCTCTCAGAACGGTAATGGATAATATCGTCAGGTGATTATTCATTTTGGCCAAATATTTATCTCTTTATTTGATTTTCTGAGTCATATGAAATCACATAAAATCAGTATCATTGCCATATTACAATATTTGTAGAATATGAATATTTATATATCCTCAATTTGACATTTTCAGGCCAAACAAGTATATATTTATATATATAAATTACTGAAAATATATTAATTTCTTATTCATATTATATTTATGAATTATTAATATAATTGTTTTAAAATTAAAAATAATCTCTTTCGTACTTTATGTCCCTTTTGATTTTTAATTTAATTTATTTTTAACATTATCCCATGTATATAAATAACTTTTCAAAGAACAAAATCTATAAAAATAACATTGCTAATTGGTTTAATGCATAAATAAACATATTGTTTACAAACCGAATATAATAATAAATAATAGAAAATATTTCCACATTTTAGATATTAAACGCTGTATTACTCCAGCTATTACAGAAGAAGTATTTAAAATTATTCTAAAATGTAAAGTATTTATGATTCAATTTCTTGAAAACAAAAATGTAATATCCTAATAGTAATAAAAATAATACTTAAATAGCAATAGTACTAATTTTTATAATATGTCATGGGATTTCGTTTGCTTAAAAATATTTTTTCAAATTTTAAAAGTAATAACATATTATTAGAAAATGTAATATTTATAAACTAATATGTTTTCTTCCACTTTAAAATTCAATTAATATTATTAAAACATACATTATAAACACAATTTTTATAACACAAATACCCTTTTTAAGTTATAACAGCTAGGGTTAACAACAATCTATGTACGCAGTATTTTAACAATATAAATTTTACTGTAATGAAGTAAAATTAAGTACAGCCTTAAATTAATATATAGAAAAATTGTAAATTCTTACCTTTATTAATTGT
This sequence comes from Salticus scenicus, assembly GCA_963930645.1. Taxonomy (NCBI): domain Eukaryota; kingdom Metazoa; phylum Arthropoda; class Arachnida; order Araneae; family Salticidae; genus Salticus; species Salticus scenicus. The sequence goes on from OZ005659.1 coordinate 244,708,773, forward strand.
TATCCAAATGCATTATATCCATAAATCAACATAATTGTTTCTTCTTATATTTGTAAGGAGCACGTGAAACGTATATCAGCGAAATAGTACTAGAGTAGAAATGATTTCAAACGCTCTTTGCAATAAAGATGAAGACTGGTTTTCTATAGAGCCCCTTAAATAAATAATAGGCCGGCGCATCACCGCCATTTTTTTGCCTCGTAAGAGGACAGCATTTCCGCTTGGCGATTTTATCGCTGCACTGGCGGTTTTAAGAAATTTTCATCTAAAAATAAAATCGGCCAAAAATGATAAGCAACACAAATAATCTGTTTCTGTTTCTTAAATACGTAATTCATAACATTTGAAAGGGGAAAAAAAAAAAAAAAAAAAAAAAAGAGCGTACCAATTAAAATTGGAAAGTTTTTTTAAATTAATTTTCTTTTCTCTTCCTCGTATATATATGATGGAGAAAGTATTATTTTTAAGTTAATTTTTTAAAATTGAGTTTTTGTCACATTTACAAGTTTTAAAGTCTCCTGAATCCGAAAATCACGTTTTTAGCGGTTAGTCTGTGTGAAGAACAAGTAGTAGCAGAAAGTCTAAAATCGGTAATCTCAATGTCTATCATATAGGGATGACGCATTATACTTTTCGTTGAGATCAAGGAAATAGTTCGTGTACAGTAATATCCTAGATAATTCCAATACATTACGTCTATGGAGTAATTTCTGATAAGCACATTAGAGGTCAGATTTACGGGCCGGGTTCGGGCCGAATTTTTTAATTTGCTGTCGGGCCGGGCCGGGCTCGGAGTCATTTTGTTTTGTGTATACTCGGGCCGGGCCATGAGGAAATTTTTTATGGGCCGTTTCGGCTCGAATCTTTTTCTAGCTTCCTCGTTAATCAACGAAAAAGGAAAATGATGAAATCTTCAGTCATTTATTTTACATAATTTTACAGGCTGGTATGTCACTTTTTTTTTTTTTTTTTAAATGTCTGTAACTTCAATTTAATTGTCTATCAGTCTGTTCGCGATCTGATTTTCTGCAAATATTTTTAGCATGTCTCGAAATTAATATATTTTATTCAAAGTAATATTAGATGGTTTCCTATTCAAAATAGAATGCTTGCCACTACTAGTTTGGTACATGTACAAACAAAAGAAATTAAATACGTTACTATGTGCCCTTACTGTGTATGTTACTTTATGTCCTATAGTCTGTAGAGTTTAGGTGGTATGAAGCGAAGAAGGCTATAAAAATCATTCCGCTTTAACTTTTTCTCTAAGGATCCTTTTTCTTTTCTCCAGGTTAATGGGTAAAAGTATCATCATTTCTAGCATGTGCAAAAGCATCTTTTTAATTGAATATGGTTAGATTAGCATTAAAGTTTTGTTTACTGGATCACATGAAAGATTCGGATACATTACAGTATATAAGAGGAAATGCTTGAAAGTGCATTTTTAGTAGTGTTAATCATTTTAAACACCTTCCTATATTTTTTGATGAATGCTAATAATTTTTATTTGACTTTCTGTCAGTCTTTCTGCCTTCTGTATGTCTGTAATAATGAACTTCTGTTTTTTATAATTATCTTGTAAGTATTGAACAGTTGTGTTAAAGAACATTCTATTGCTTAGCTATATAAAACCTCTACAAAACACATAATAAAATTATTTTGCATAAAAAATCATGATTTTTTTTTGTTGTTGTTGTTGTAGTTGTTGTTATTTTACATATTTATGAATCGCGCCGGGTCGGGCCAGATTTTATAGTTTTTTGTCCGGCCCGGGTCGGACCGTACACTGGGCCTCAAACAGACCTCTAAAGCACAGTGTAACATCTCTAGACTGTCTTAAACAAAACGAAATGAATAAATAAATAAATAAAAATAGAAAAAACATGCAAAAAACCATGGTTTTTGTTGATTGTGATATGAAAATGCTTCATCATTCGTTTACAGGGCTACCAAAAGTATTTGGATATATTGGGGTTATACTTGGAAATTGCTAGAATTGTAATTCATTTTATGTTAGATGTTTTTCATATAAAACTAAACATAAATACACAATATTGTTTATAGTTCTTATTATATTGTTCATAGACAATATACAGGCTACCCAAAATTGAGCTAAACGTTCTATTGAATGTAATTTATGGAAGTACTTTGCTACATTAACTATGTCAGCGAACTGCTCAGCAAGGTCAATTAATTTTTCATGCCCATACTGTAAACAAAGAATTCTTTAAAGTTCTATTTTCATTTTTGTTTATTTACTTATTTTTTTTTTTAATTATTATTATTTTTTTATGTATAATAACACGGTTTGAGTTGCTCTGTAACGAAAGTCTAATTTTTAGCGGTTGATGTGTATGCATATTTGTTATCAGCATAACTTAAAAACAAATAACAGAAAATTTTTTTTTTTTTTTTTTTTTTTTTTTTTAATTTACATTAGGTTGACACTTGAAAAATTTTATCAAGATTAAAAATTTTGAAGGCGAATTAATTTCAGTCTTGATTCTTAAAAAAATAAAACAAATAAATAAAATAAAATAAATATATGCACTGTAGTTGAAAGGAAGTTGAGGGGGGTTGCAGTAAGAAACGAAAAAAACTTTATTTTCTTTAAAAGTGCTAGAATGAATTTGATAAATATTTAGAGTAGTGTGTTTTTTAGATGACAATTAGATCTTAAATAACCTCATTTTCAGGATAATTGGCGTTCACTGCCAACCTGCACTCCCCCAGGGAAAATACAACAGAAACCTGATTTCGTTGAAAATAACAGGAACGATTTTGAAAAAAAAAATAAGGGGGGAGGGGGTAAATGCTTTTTGAGTTGAAAAATCGATTTGTCTTATCTTCTTCTTCAGGATTATTACAGTCGCTGGTGACCCGTGCTTCGCCGGGAAGAAAGTATAATAGAAACCTGTTTATTTAGGAATCTGCTCAAACGATTTAAAAACAAATTTAGAATTAAGGGTTTCAGATGATAATTCGATTTGAATGTTCCTTATCTCCAGGAAAATTAGCTTTTACTGTTATCCTTCGGTACATCCAGGGCAAAGAAATAAGGAATGGATTTCCGAGAAAAAAAGAAAAAAAAAACTATGTTCTAATAAATGCCTATTCATACACAGACGATTTTTTACATTCTAAAGTGGTTCAGCGACTTGTAACTGTTGAAGGCATTTTCGTTGGAAGAAATAGTTTGTTCCTTCGGTGCAACTTGCACATTAGTCCCGTCAGGTACAACTTTTTTTTTTTTTTTTTTCATACTACTGTTTTATATCGCTTTCATAACAAAACTTAAAAAAAATAAGTTGCAGTTTTAAAGGAATAAAGTTAGCAGTCATTATTAATATGAATTTATGTACAGTTACGTGATGTATATGTAATATTAATATAGAGACGTTTATTTCAATTTAATGCTTTTTTTTTTTTTTTTTTTTTTTTTTTTTTTTTATAAGCTAAAAAAAAAAAAAAAAAAAAAAAAAAAAAAAGTATGAATTTTTTAATTTTTCCCCCTAGAAAGTAGACATAAATTGTAATATGAAATAACTATCTCAAGAAAAAGAAATCTAAAAATAGAACAAAATAATTAATTAATTAATTAATTAATCAAAAGTTCAATAAAAAAATATATATTAGGTGTTTGCATAAATTCGTGCGGTTTTTTATTGCTTCATTTCATAAAAATACATCAAATCAAATGACAACTTTTAATCAAAATACTCTCCATTACTTTCTAAAACCTTTGCCCATTTTTCGGGTAACAAATGTATATTACGGCGATAGAAGCTCTCGTCTTTGGAGGCAATAAAATGATCCGCGTCCGCACGAACTTTTGCAACGACCTAATACTGTCAGGACACGGAAACAAGACAACTTTGGCGAACCAAAAAAACGTCGCCAAGACCAGGCCCGTGCTGGATACTTTAGAGGGCGGTGGACAGGTTGTCACAAGGGCGCCTTCTATGGTGAGGCGCGTATATATATATATTTCTAAAATTTGTGAGTTCATAAGAAGATTTTCACAAAAAGAGAGCTTTTGCAACGTGCTTGAAATAATTGGATCTTCTAATTAAATACGCCGCATGTGTAAAACCCCTTATGAAATTTCAACTCTGGAAAATGCTTAAAATCGTAGTCGTTCTTTTGCCGACAATTTGCTTAATTTTTATTCTATTCATATAAACTTCAGACAAAAGTTGTTCAATTTATTCAGCTTTCAACCTATGTAATAAAAATTTTTCAATCTTTCACGCATGCGCAGTAAAATAATATATATAAAAAATGCTCATATCTCAATGAATATATACACGTGTGAATTTTAATGTAACAGAACAAAGTTTCTCTAACGTTTTGTCAATTTTTCAGCAAGTTTTGTAAAATTATATAGAAATCCGTTCTAGTTATAAGCATAAAACCTGTAAAAAAAAAAAAAAAATTGTAATTTTTGAAAAGAAAATTATATCTGGCTAAATAATTGTGCAATTCCTTCATCAAAATGTACAAATATTGTACATAGTTTGTGCAACGATGTATTAAAGTTACAAATCATTTGTAGCTTTTTGTGTTACAGGGTGATCCAAAGTACTTTCGTTCTTCTTCAATTTGTGGTTGGCCCCCTGATTGCACTCTGGGCTAAACCGATAGTAGAAAATATGAGTTTTCAAATGTTGCTTGCATGTATGAATTTCAGGCCATTTCGTCTATTATTTTTCTAGATAATCGAAAAAATGTCAAAATGAAAAAAAAAAAAAAATTCTAATAATTTCATCATCCACTGTAGTTTTTATGAGCTTTAATTAAACACTTTCTCAGCTGACTTGAGTTAATGGTATAATTAATAATTACTTGTAAACTTTATAAAGTTCTGTATATTGTAGGCTGTATATGTTAAAATGAATGTCAATGCACGTTAATTACGACATACTTTGTGCATCATAAAGATATTAAATCAGGCTTTAAAAATATGCCTCTTATAGAAGGTAATGTATTGCGATTTTTTTGTAAACCCCTGTACACAAACCAATAGTGCTATTAATACCATTTTCAATAACGGATATGCCATGGTGAACCTGAATAACATACTCCAGCATCAAGTATTCCGCAAATATTTACAGAAAAGACTGAGAAAAATAAACTGAAGTCTTAAGAAATTTTCTTATCTGTTCGAAAGTATTTAAAAATATAGTGCAGCTTGATGAAGAAAAAAAACTACGCATACTCTTCTTTTAAATATGTGTTTGATAATGACATAGTACTTATAACCCACTTTTAAATCATAGGTAATGGATAATGTAGGGCAATGGTTAAGGCAATGTCAACATATTGAATTTAGGCTTGGTTAAAAGTTAAATAACTGCGGAGGGGGGGGGGAGGGGAGGAGGGGGTCTTTCTAAAGCGTATTAGACCAGATTCGCGCGAGTTCTGGAAAAAAAAAAAAAAAAAAAAAAAAAAAAAACACAGAAATCTCCGAACTTCTAGACCGACAACTACGACCTGGGTTCGAGCCCAGCACTTACCGTTTATGAGCTTATGAAACAGATCAGCATGGCCTCTGGTAGGGCTCTAAATATAAAAATCTGAAGTGACTCAACTTTACTTTCCGAATGTAAATGATTGCTTAAATAAATTAAAATAAGAGAAGACATTAAATAAACAAAAGAGAAAATTATACTAGGATGTTTGGGTATTTTTCCTCATTTAATATGTTGTTTAATTTAACGCTATTTATTGCACTTCAAATAATTTGAGCCCATGGGTCATAAAGATAAAGAATTTTTCGCTGTGTTGCTATAAAAAAAAAAAAGCTATAAGTACTAGATTCACTAAAATCTCTACAGCTCGTTCAAGAATGACTTGTAACATGTGTATAATTTTTCAGTTTATTCCAATAAGGCTTTTAGACGCTATCACACTTTAAATAATTGAACCCACAGGCAATAGTGGAAATTTTCTTTACAAATAACTTATTAACTAATACATATTTTTTAATTCTGTTTTCACATTCTGAAAATTCTCAGCTGTTAAATTGACAGACCTTTGTTTAAAAAATATTTTTTATATTTTATTTTGAAGCTGCAAAATACGAATTTTCAGTATGTGAATTTTTTTCATTTTGCAATTTCAAAATAAAATATTAAAAATTAAAAAAATACATCTTTAAAAAAAGTCCGTCAACTTAACAGTTGGGGATTTTCTGAATGTGAAAACAGAATTTAAAAATATGTATTAGTAAATAAGTTATTTGTAAAGAAAATTCCCCCATAGAATAACATTGGCTCGGGCTTCCGGCGACGGTAAGTGAAGAGGGCCGTTAAGAAATTGTGTCACAGATAAGATATCCACGAATAATAAAATCTATCCTACAAAAGCCTAATTTTGACAAGATTGAATATATTAATAATTAAAATAAAAGAAGTTTGAAAGAAAATTATATAAATATATAAAAATTATGGGTCTTTTATAAGGCCCTCTATACTGCTACAACACAACGCCTACGAAATTATTAGTAAAGAAAAAGAAGCCGACCCATTTCACTTGTGAGCCTTTATACTGTTCCCATAATAACATAACTGGTTAGATAATTAATTAAAACTATAGAATTTTTTATAGTTAACTTAATGACATTTCATGGCGTTATGACACTGATATGGCACTTCACTCGGCTTACTGAAATTATTAGAAAGGAATCCGCTCTTACTATTATTCTTTGTGCGGTGTTTTGTACTGTGCCATATTCACATATTAAAAGAGAGAAGAGAGTTGTATATATAAATAAATAATTATTATTATTATTATTTTAAGAAAACTTAAGGAACTTTTCAGTGTGCTAGACGGTATCTTTAAAGTTGGTATTGCACCCAGCTATTTATTTGTAAAGAGAGATGCCCTGTGTCCTCCTATTTCACATGATTCTGTATATATGTCCCTTACTATAATACAATAAGAAAAATATATGAATTATCAGAATTAAAAAAATATTTTATATTTAAATTATGTGTATTTTTACTGCGCTCTTAACAAACACTTTTTTTTTCACCCTTCTCAATGTAATTATTTGAAAGAAAGACAGTCCTTCTCAACCATCTTTGTAACTGGTCATTAGTGCTGGACGATATCAGAAATTAAATATCGCGATATATCACCATGTTAATATCGATATTATGTGATATATTGCGATATTTCTTTCAAGATAGGAAAAAATAGAAATTTGTTATTTTTTAAAGACATATGCACACGAATTTTAAAGTATACAAGTATAAAGTGTTTTCCGTGTATTTTCTGGTATATTACTACCATAACTTTATCATAAAAAAAAAAAAAAAAAAATGCATAAAAAGTGAATCAATATTTTGTGTTTCTTATAACTTATACTGTTGCTTTTTAGTATACCTCTGTATAGTTTGTCCTCTATTCTTCCCATTTTAAGCTTTAATTATTTTAAAATCATATTTTAACACAGCTAATATGCGATCTGTGTTTTATTTGTACCAAGTATATCAAAATTCATAATTCTACTAAAAATAAAGCTTAATAAAAATTGTCTTAAGATGTAGGTATTAAATAAAAAGGAAAATCATTCTAAATAGTTAAGAATTGCCATTGGATACACCTTTTTTAGTCGTAGAGAGTAATATTTTTTACTTAAAACTCTTATATGCATCCTAAATGTCAGTTACTTGTCATTTTTATTTTTGTATCTGCTTACCAAATCATTACAATATTTTTTAAATGTATATGTGTTCAATTCACATTCGTAATAGTTTCATATATTCGTAATAGTTTCATTATATATATATATATATATACATTGTCAGTATAAAAATTATATTATTTAAAGAAAATTATGTTAAAGTTTCATTTTGTTACTTAAAGTAACTCATTTCGCAATTACATGTACGGCTTAAAAAAAAAAAAAAAAAAAAAAAAAAAAAAGAAAGAAAGAAAGAAAAGGAAAGAGAAAAAATAAATGCTACATAAAAAAAAGTAATAAACTATCCAATATTATATAATTTAATAAAGAAACTGTCACTGTAAAATTACTGAAGATAAAACTTTATTTTACATCAGTCAGATAGCACCCTTTCTCCCTTCCCATGTTTTCCAATGGGATTTTTGTCGCGTCGTTTTATAAAAATATTTTATTAAAAAATGAACTTTTTCGAATTCTGTTTTTTTGAATATTACTCTTTGAACAGGTCGTCTTTTAGCTTAAATTCTGTTTTTTGAATATTACTCTTTGAACAGGTCGTCTTTTAGCTTAGTGAACAATTTTTCGAAAAAATAAATTTAAATATTTTACTTAGAGATCCACACTTTACCCATAATTTACTTATTGAGTCCATAATTTACTTATTGAAATAAAATATTTAAATTCATTTTTTCGAAAAATTGTTCACCAAGCTAAAAGGCGACCCGTTCAAAGAGTAATATTCAAAAAACAGAATTCGAAAAACTTCATTTTTGAATGAGATATTTTTATAAAACGAAGCAACGAAAATCCCATTCGATAACATGGGAAAGGAGAAAGGGACTGATGTACAACCCAAACAGTGATGCCAGATGGTCGAAAATTATTTCCCCAAACAGGTCTTCAAATTTCCCCAATTCAGGAGGTTTTTTTCGAAAAAATCCCCAATTTGATTTCTACTAAAAAGGGGAAATAAAAATTTTTTTCAAAAAAAATATCAAGCAGATTTTTCTGTGATAAAAATTCAGATTTTTCCCCAAAAGAAGGCATTTAAAAAAAAAAAAATCCCCAAATACCAATAAAGATACTGAAAGTCTCTAGTCGTAAGGATAAATCATTACGTTATCAACATTGACAGAGAGTTGAAGAACTCCCCAGATTTGTCCCCAAAAATTTTAGAATTCCCCCAAAAAGTCCCCACAAACATTTGGTCCAAAAGCCTCAAAAATCCCCAAAATGGGGACAAAATCCCCAATCTGGCATCACTGAGCCCAAAGCGAGTTAAACACATGTCGCATCTTATTGGCCAGAAGATATGGATACTTTGAAATAAACCAATATCAATGAACCAATAGCAGGAAATGAGCTAAAACAAAAGATATTGTTTTCATTCGTCATACTCGTTTGTTTTTATATCGCCTGTCTGTGGTATTACACCTACGATCCGCGAGCGATGATGTGCAATATTATCAAAGAACTTATACTAACGGTAGTATAAATTCTTTCATATTATCGTTTAGAGCCAGGGAAATGCATGAATGTAGAATGAGAAGTCAATATACTCTAAGAAGTCAGTATACTATGGGAAGTCAATATATTACTGTGATAGTTTAATTTTCCTGATGAATATCATTGACTTTTTGTTTTTGGACAGTGATATTTTCAAGAAAGTAGATACATTGCGTTTTGGAGAGGAAGGATTGTTTGGGGTTGGGAGTTTTAGTCAGTGAGTGAAGGGGAAAAAGGGGGTTGCATTAGTATAAGCTATTCAGGTCTCTTTTTTTTTCGGGCTTTGCTTGGCGCGCGATGATGCAGGTTTGTGGCGCGCACAAGGGGTTGCGTCACTTCCGCTAGCCAAACGGTTTGTTTGTTTTTTTAGAAAACACGGGGAATAAGCTATTCGGCGTTCTCTTTATTCCGAGCGTGGTGACTGGTGATATATGCTAGTGAGGAACATTATTTATCGGTGCTTCGATCGATCGCTGAGTGTCCGCTAAAGAAATATCGTTAGAGGGATATATCAGCAGAGCTAGATCTTTAATATCGTTATTGCGATATTTAAAAAATATTGATACTTGGGGATATATTGATAAATACTCCAGCCCTACTGGTCATGTACGTGGTCCTCTATTGTAATGTAATATTAGTTAAGTATACTTAACAGAAATTTATTATGAAATTTAGAGCTATCTTTTACTAACATCATCGTGCAATAAGAAGACTGAATATATAAATAATCGAAATTATTAAAAGAAAAAAAAAATTGTTAAATTATGAGCATTTTTAGGGCGTTTTGACACACTGCTTTAATGCCCCTCTCGAAGAATTTAATAGAATAAAATATTGTCCTTTTCTCCGACCTGTGTACTAATTCTATATTACAATTAACATTAAGAGTTTAATTTATATAAATAAAGCGTTTATAGAAATTAAGGAGCTTTCTTTTACTAACATGTAATAATAACGTTGTATATGTAAATAATTAAAATGATAGAAATTTTGATAGTCAAATTATGATCGTTTTCAGGACGCCCTTAACACTGCTTTTGTACCACCTCGATGGAATTAATAGAATAAAATACCCTACATTCATCAACTTTTTCCTTAATTAGCTTTGCACTAACTTCTCTCAATTAATTTCTTTTAGATTCTCCTAGGATGCCTAGATTAAGATTGTAGTAATGACTTAAAAATCTTATTCAAATGATTTGCATTTTTTACTTTTACAAGGAAGAGGGAAGGGGGTATTTTTACTGCCTCTGATTCTACCCAGCATATAAGAAGGAAAATTCTCAGAACGATTAGGGGATCGAGATAGCCCTGGGCACTTACTTTTATTCACATTTCACCGTGTCTTTCCTAAAAAAAGGAAAAAGCACTCCTAATTTGTTCTTTAACCTTTATTGGGGAAAATGTTCTCGAAACTGTTTACGTATTTATCGCATTCGCAATTCCATAGAAATCAACAGTTTTTCTGTTTTTGTAAAAGGAGATAAGAATTGACCTTTACTTATTTTTTAAAACACATTAAAACATTTTTTATTTTTTAAAACATGCATTTTGATTTAATTTTAAGACATTTTTTTTTTCATTGACTGAGGGCGCCAAGAAAGCTTCAGGCAGAGGGTGCAGGGGGACAAGTCCCCCTGTCCCCCCTGGCCAGCACGGGCCTGGCCAAGACTCTACAAACACACCGTAAAAAAGCGTTTCTTAAAATAATTTATGGTTATTAAAATACATATTTAGATTTAAATAATACTTTTTTTTTAACTTTTTACTTTATAAATGTCAGAAATGCAAAGAAAAGTACAATTGAATAACAATAAAACTTACTATGCAAAGCTGTGCATTAGGTCCCGGGATCCAAGAATCTGAACTACAATTCGCTGCCCATTTTCTCCTTCCTGCATTATCCGAAGGAAACCTAAACATTTTGTATCCTTTTCTGGAGTGTTTACAGCAGTTTATCGCTGAACAACCTCCCATATTGCAGTTTATTTCACTAAAATTACGAGCAAGACGGTAGAAACAATGGCTGCCGTTTGTTTATCACGCTGGGTACATGCGGCAACCATAAGGCAAAAAAATGTCGGATGCGCCAGCTCGTATATATAGGAGCTTTAGTTTTCTAGGGTCCGGTTTGCCTAGATTGGCTGACGTCAAGGGCAGTCTCGAAGATCGTCCAAAGGCATTCTCTCTCAGAACGGTAATGGTTAGCCGCGGCAAGCGAAGTTAGAGCTCCTCAGGAGTCTTAAGCGAAGTGATGACGTCACTGGCCGTCTGTGGAGCCAAGAAAAAGATTTCCTACGTTAATCGACCACTAGAATTTTTTTTTAAAATTATTAAAAATCAAGGAAAATTATTTCTTGATTTTAATCCCCATATTTGGGTGTAGATACGTATTAGTTATCGTGTACATTAGATTGTTATTTTTGTTGTAAAATTGATAACATTTGAATTTAAAATTTCAAAACTTGAGAAAACTAGTATGTTGTGGCCACCACGAGACTTTCTTCTATATTTTCCTATACAAATTCACCCAGTAACAATATTAAAAAAAAAAAAAAAATATATATATATATCCAAGTTTTTTTTTTTTTTCCGTTAAAAGTAAAAAAAAAAAAAAAAAAAAAAAAAAAAAAAAATCTATAACTTTGTTTTAAATTACCACATATTTATAGTTCAACCATTCGTTTTAAAGGTATTGACGAGACCTTTCGAAAGATAACCATCTTGAAAATTTACCCCACCCCAGAGAGTACTTCCCCCACATGCACAATTTTTTTTTCCTAATTAGCTACTACTATTAGCAATAATTCATATTAATTTTATAATCACAGGTTAAGAATAATTCTCATTATGTACATTTATACGAAATTTTGTCCTATACTACCATGTTAAAATTTTAGAAGAAATACGATCACAGTGCCTCCTGTTGTGCGATTGATCCCCAAATCTAATCAGCACCAGTTTATGTCAGGAGCCAACTAAATACCAAGTTTTCATAATTTCGTAAAAAAAAAAAAAAAATTAAGATTTTTTTTTTCTAAGTTTTTTTTTCGTAAAAAGTAAAAAAAATCGATAACTTTATCACATATTTATAGTTCAACCATTCGTTTTAAAGGTACTGACGAGACCTTTCGAAAGATACCCATCTTGAAAAATTTTGCCCTATATCAGCATGTTAAAAATTTAGAAAAAGCGGGACGTCAACGCAACCTGTAAGACGATTTTTACCAAAAGTTGATAGGCACTAATTTATGTCAAGGTGCAACTACATACCAATTTGTATGAAATTCTGTCGAGTAGTTATTTAGGTACAGTTGCCACAAAATTTTGTCACACACACACACACAGACAGACAGACATTTTCTAAAAATGGTCAAATCGTGTTCTACAGCTCTCAAAACGTGTAAATCCATCAAAAACCCGAAATCGAAAGTTTTTACGAATCCAATACTTTCTTCGATTGAAGATAGAAGAAAGTAAAAAAAGGCTAACTTCTATATTCGATTGAAAACATAAATATTTCATTTCCGAGGGTGATATTTACACAATAAATGTCCAACAAATATACTAATTAAAAGGAAAATGATAAATATTCTATCATAAATTGAAGTCAAATTTGTTTTCAAACGTTTAAATAAAGTATCTGATACAAGATACTAATATCCTGCAGCGAAATAGATTTGATATCTGTCATCCTTGGTGGAAAAAAAAGAACGCCAAATTATCTGGCGAACATATTTCATTCTATGTTTTTTCCTGTGATCACATTTAAAATTGACCAGTTTAGGTAGAACATTTAAAGTGAAATCAAGATATAAATTTTCTGGAAAAAAAACAAAAAACAAAAACAATGAAATCCGGGTTTTTCATCAAAAACTCAATGAAACCCGGGTTTTAGAGGGTGAGCTGGGCTTAAAAAAGAAAAAAAAAAAAAAAAAAAAAGGTTTCTTCAAACCCTGACTAGTATGACATTACTCTATTGAGAAAAAATATTATTTTCTTTTACTTTGAAATATAAAATTATTTTTATTGCAGATTATTATTATTATTTTAATGAAGGGTGCTTCCTCACTGCGCGCAGGATATCTCAATTACAATTTCATTTATCCTCATAATTTTATTATTAAAAGAAACAAAACATTCGAATTAAGAATCTGAAGTAAAAGGTTTTAGTTATTTTAATAATATGGATTTTACATGGTAATTAAATTTGAAATCACCATTAAAATTTTTATATTTCCATAAACACATTTTTTTTTTTCTTTCTTTATTAAACAGAGCTTGTTATTTTTCATTCATTTTACTTTTTATGTTAAAATGTATGGTTGAGAAAAATTTTAAGTTCATATCTCAAATACTTTTTGAACTATCATTCCCGTAGTGAGAAAGCAGCCTCGAATTTAAAAAGAGAAAAGAAAAAAAAAAAAAAAAGTAATGTGCAATAAAATAATTTTCTATTTTAAAGTAAACCAAAATAATAGTTTTAATCAATAGAGTAATGCCATACTAGTTAACATAAAAAAAAAAAAAAAAAAGTTTGTACACGCATTTTTTATTTTTATTTTATTTTTATTTTTTTTTTATTCGGAAAGTTGTGATCGAAAATTTCCTTTATTTTAATATTTTAAAAGTAATCTGGCCCCTTAAAAAATAAAAAAAGTGTATATATTTACAAATGCCGTATTTAACACGTTGCCGTAACAAATGCCGTAACAAATGCCGTATTTAACACACCCAATGTCCTCATCTGAGGACAGCTAATAAAATGGCACGTATATCTTTTGTGGTTTCTTGGAATGATTTCTGCTTTTTAGTGACAGTTTACAGGGTCACTCTAAATGATCCCTAAAAGTTTCATGTGCCTACTATTAAATATTATTTCATAATTTGGAGAGTCATTTTATGATTTTCCACTCGTCGCACCTATCTTTGCTTTTTGCGCAGGTCTACTAACTTAAATCAAGTTGAATAATAATGTATATTATAATACTTTACTTTCGAGATCTTTGTCAACATATAATAGGAAATTAATCTGTTATCTCAAAGTTTTTTCGCTAGAACACTAAACGTCAATAAAGGAGGATAGGCTTTCAATTTAAAACTATCAGAAGAATTGTTTAAGTCAATATATTTTACTGAAAGTTGTCTATATTAATTTATAAATGAAATATTCAGCTAATAATATTTTGCAAAATTAATTCGGGCGTTTACGGGTTAATTAATAACATTAGGGACAAAAATATATTACACTAATGCTTATTACAATATAAAATCTACTTTTCTATTTTTTTCAAAGCAAATCTGTTAATAATATTTTCAGTTTCAATATTTACATCCTTATGGATGTGTAGTAGTGCTGATCCATTTAATCTCTCTTGAGACATCTTCTTAACGCTAGAAATAACCTCTCTGCGGATGAAACTCCAGTCGGAAAAGTCATTGCAATGAAAATAATCTTTTTAATACATGGAAACCACGGATTAAAAGAGAAGGATGTATTACTAATGTTACGGAAAGGTAGTAATTTTCATCTTACAGATAGAGGGCGACCAATCTCGAAAATACACCAATCAGCGCGTTTTTACATTTCTGGCTGTTCCTTCGTTGGATGACTGAAGCCTCGGAGGAAGGATAAGAATGGAGACGGCGAGAGCCGGTTTTCAATGGAGAAAGAGTGAAGTAACTGTATCAGGTCCCTTTAACTCGCGTCCCTTTAACTGTGCACCCAATACATTCGCTTAAATTCTATTGCCGTTAGTGTTAAACGTACGAAAAAACGGTATAAATCACGGTTTATCCTTCAAAAATACTGAGAAATATTTTTTGTTTAGTGTATCAATCTTTTTTTTTTTTTACTTTCTCTTGCCCATAAGTATTGTTTTTGGGTCAAAATTTCGAACGCGAGTTTTTGTTATATTTACATGTTCTGAGGTCCCCTGAATACGAAAATCATGGTTTTATCAAATGGTCTGTGTGTATATCTGTGTGTGTGTCTCTTTGTGTGTGTCTGTCTGTTATCAGCATATCTCAAAAACAAATTATGGCAGAAAGTTCAAACTTGGTATTCTAAATTTGTATCATATAAGGTGTTGGTGAGAAATAAACTCAAAATGACATTCTTTCAATAATTACAAAAACTTTCATTTTCATATTATTCTAAAAACATTTCATTTGACTCTTTTATTTCTTCATGCATATATACATCTACATTGGAGCGACGCTATGACGCATTTGTTTCTGATTGGCCGTCTGTGTTTCTATGTACATGTAATGATGTATTTTTCGTTTTTTTTTTCTCCTTCTTCGATGTTCAGTTTTCATAATAAAAATGTGATTAAAAAGGAAAACATGTGGGTTCTTTTTTTCATTCCCACAAATTATATATTTTTCCTATTCATAAACCAAGCTAAAGAAGGCTGGTTTAATTCAATTAAAACCATCGATTAATTAATATCAAATTATATATTTTAAATAGCATCAGTCAACTGATAGTTCCTGCAACTCCAATGGATTTATTTTCATTTACAAAATACAACATCTAGGAAAGCTGATATAAAAGAGGATACTCACAACCAAGGTGAGTGCATTTTACTTACCTTATAAACCTTGAACTATTTTTATAAAATATATATGAAGTAAATTGAAATATTTATCAATAATACTTTTGTCAATATGCAACAGATTATGAGACTGATGCGCTAAATTGAATTTTTAAATTTATTCTTGACAAAAGTTCCTTTCTTTGCATATTTGAAGAAACATTTGCTACATTTAAAATAATATTATTTTGCTACATTTAAAATAATAATAATGATAAAAAAATGTAAGCGAAAATAAATAAATATGTTTTCTTTTTGTTTCTTGAAAACGAAAGTATAGAAATCTGTATAAACATTAAAAACGAAAGAAGTGAAAATATATATTTAAGAATGTTTAAAATAAACATATGAATGATTAAATATAGAATCTCATTTATTATAAACTAGAAAGAAAACAAAATTGAAATATTAAAATAAGTATCCTCAAGGACACTATAATTGAAAAACCTAACGCACAAAACTACGATGTTTGGAAATTTAAATTGGAAATGTTTCTCCAAAAGGAAGATTTATATTCCGTGGTTCTTAACGATGCTCCGAATCCCATTACGGACACATGGAATAACAAAAATAGGAAAGCACGCGCCATTATAAACCTCTTAATAGAGGATAATCAAATAATCCATGTCAAAAATCTTGAGACCGCTAAAGAATGCTGGAACGCCTTAAAAGCTGTACATGAGCGTTCAACCCTCAGCAGTAAACTATTTTTGCTTAGAAAGCTTTACTCTACGAAATTAACTGAGGGTGGCGATATGATAGACCACTTAACGAACATTTATCAATTGCGAGATAAGTTAGTATCACTCGGAGAAGAAATAAATGACAGGCACCTTTCAGCCCTAATGCTCTGTTCCTTACCTCCAAGTTATGATGTATTAATCACCGCTTTAGAATCGCGTGATGAAAAGGATCTTGTACCAGAGTTTATACGCTCGAAATTGATTGATGAATTTTCTAAAAGAAAAGAAAACAAATCTGAAAATAATTCAGTGTTAAAGGTTAAATTTAAACCGAAACCAGAAAATTCAAAGTTCTGCCGTTATTGTAAAAAAAAATCGCATACAATTGAAGAATGCTGGCATCTTAAAAATAAAAATAAAGAAAAGACTCTGAAACAAACAAAAGCCAGCAATGCCAGATCAACTTTCAAATCTGGTATGTACTCTCAAGACAGACATAACGCGGATAGGGCTCTTATTACTGAGAGTGAAAATAAAAAACCTAACGATAAAATATTCACTCTATTTATCGGTGAGAAATCTAACAATTGGTATGTAGACTCAGGTTGTTCAACGCATGTATGCAATGATAGGAGTAAATTTCATGAATTTAATCATAATAATTCACGCGTAACAATCGCGAATGGACAGGAGATAGAATCCCTGGGTCATGGGTCTGTGAAATTAAACACCATAAATTCCAATAACACACATAATACTATAATATTGAAAAATGTTTTATATGTACCAGAGATAGAGACAAACCTCATATCTGTAAAAGAGGCTACTGAAAATGGTTGTGTAGCAATATTTGAAAACAAATCATGCAAAATAATGCATGAAGGAGAAACATGCATTGAAGGTTACATTAACAACAATTTATACGAATGCAAAGTTAACTATGATACAACACACACTATAAACATGGTAAAAATATGTGAAAATACAAATTGCATTGATAAATGGCACATTAAATTAGGCCATAGAAATATTAGTCATATAAAACAATTGGTAAACAACAACATGGCAGTTGGGATAAAACTAGACAACTGCAAACATGATAATGCATGTGAAACTTGCATATTAACTAAATTAACGGACAATCCTTATCCCAAAAAGGCTCAGTTTAGAGCAACTAAAGCACTAGAGTTGGTACACACTGACTTGTGTGGACCAATGACAACCCCCACGGTCGGTGGAAAATACTATTTTTTAACCTTCATTGACGATTTTAGTAGATTTACAGTTATATACCTACTGAGAAAAAAGGATGAAGTTTTCACAAAATTGAGGGAATACATCGCGATGACATCAAACAAGTTCGGACGAACTTTGCATGCAATCCGCTCCGACAACGGAGGGGAGTATACCGGGACAGAATTAAACGATTACTTAACAAAATTAGGTATAGACCACCAATTCACTGTTCCCTATTCAGCTTCTCAAAATGGAACTGCTGAACGTAAAAATCGTACTTTAGTTGAAATGGCACGTTGTTTATTAAAGGATGGCAATTTACCAAATTCCTTCTGGGGGGAGGCAATAAATACCGCAGTTTACTTGCAAAATAGACTCCCAACATCTTCGTGTGAATTGACACCTTATGAATTATGGACAGGTCGAAAACCTGACCTATCGATGTTAAAACCATTTGGTTGTCGTGCCTATGCATACGTACAAAAGGTACACAGGGGAAAATTAGATAATGCGGCACAGGAAGGTATATTCGTAGGGTACGATAACAGAAGTAAAGGATATAGGATCTGCACAAATGGGAAAAACATAATTATTAGTCGAACCGTAAAATTTGTAGAAAATGAAAAACAAGCGATACTTAAATATGAAACATCACAAAACAATGATGAGAAAAGTGATAATAAAAATCCATCACCAAATTTGCAAATAATAGACTCAGAGATAGATGAAACTAATGATAGTGTTGTGTCAGATAATTCTCAAAATACTCCACGTAGATCACAAAGATCTAATAAAGGGGTACCACCAGATAGATTCGCATTCACACTACACAATGAAAGAATAAGTGAACCAAAATGCTGGGATGATATAATAAGTATGGAAAACCCTGTAGAAAAGGAAAATTGGATCAATGCTACATTAGATGAAATAAATTCACTCAAGCAGAATGACACCTGGGATTTAGTTGAGGTTTCACCAGGGATGAAAATAGTAGGGTGCAAATGGGCATTCAAAGCAAAATATAACAGTCAGGGCCGTGTTGAAAAATACAAAGCTAGGCTGGTTGCGAAGGGCTTTTCACAGAAATATGGAATAGACTACGATGAGACTTTCGCCCCAGTGGCGTCTCACACAACTTTGAGAAGTTTTTTGGCAATGAGTCTTTATAAGAATTTAAGTCTTAGACATATTGATATCAAGACTGCATTTTTACACGGTAAATTGAGTGAAGATGTTTATATGCATCAGCCAGAAGGATACGTGGTATCCGGGGAAGAACATAAGGTGTGTAAATTAAAAAAGGCAATATACGGGCTAAAGCAGGCCGCGAGAGCATGGAATTTAAAATTGAATGAGTCATTACTTAACTTAGGCTTTATTCAAAGTCAATTCGACAAGTGTCTTTATAAACGTAAACAAAACGATGTAACTACTTATGTACTTGTGTATGTCGATGATTTGTTAATAGCGGGGAATGATCAACAAATAAATGAAATTGTAAACAAACTAAAACAAGAATACCCGTTAACAGACTTGGGAGAAGCAAAACAATATCTTGGGATAAATATTAATCGCCCTAATGAAAATACAATGACTCTTGATCAAACACACAAAATACAAGAACTTATAGTCAAATACGGTTTAGAAAATTCAAAACCTACAGACACTCCTATGGACACAGGTTACATAAAATTAAATGACGAAGAAAACCTTTTACCAGAAAATACACAATATAGACAGGCTGTAGGCGCATTGTTATATATTTCAACCGTGTCACGTCCGGATATTAGCGCCGCGGTAAATATTTTGAGTAGAAGAAATGAGCGCCCAAGAGCAAAAGATTGGGAAGCGGTAAAAAGATTAATGAGATATTTAAAAAGTACAATTAATCTTAAATTGACATATAATAATATTAAAGAGCCTGTCTTGAGGGTATATGCAGATTCCGACTGGGCAAACGATCCCAGTGATCGTAAGTCTACAACAGGAAATTTGTTCTGCATAGGAGCAAATACTGTATACTGGACAAGCAAAAAACAAAAATCTGTATCAATGTCATCAGCGGAAGCAGAATATATTTCTGCAGCAAGTGCCGCGCAAGAAGTAAAATGGCTTATAAACCTTTTTGAAGAAATTGATATGCAACAAAATTGTCCTATTACACTCTATGAAGACAATCTTTCTTGCATCAAATTGGCCGAAAATGATAAGTTTCGACAGAAAACTAAACACATCGAGCTAAGATACCATCTGATTCGAGACCTTGTTGAGCAGGGCACAATAAAGATTGAGTATGTAAGCACGGAAAATATGATCGCCGATGTGCTCACGAAGCCTCTGCCGAGACATTCTTTTCGAAAATTGCGAATGTCCTTGTTGAACTGTGATTAAATGTCATCGAGTTTACGCAGGGGTGTTGGTGAGAAATAAACTCAAAATGACATTCTTTCAATAATTACAAAAACTTTCATTTTCATATTATTCTAAAAACATTTCATTTGACTCTTTTATTTCTTCATGCATATATACATCTACATTGGAGCGACGCTATGACGCATTTGTTTCTGATTGGCCGTCTGTGTTTCTATGTACATGTAATGATGTATTTTTCGTTTTTTTTTCTCCTTCTTCGATGTTCAGTTTTCATAATAAAAATGTGATTAAAAAGGAAAACATGTGGGTTCTTTTTTTCATTCCCACAAATTATATATTTTTCCTATTCATAAACCAAGCTAAAGAAGGCTGGTTTAATTCAATTAAAACCATCGATTAATTAATATCAAATTATATATTTTAAATAGCATCAGTCAACTGATAGTTCCTGCAACTCCAATGGATTTATTTTCATTTACAAAATACAACATCTAGGAAAGCTGATATAAAAGAGGATACTCACAACCAAGGTGAGTGCATTTTACTTACCTTATAAACCTTGAACTATTTTTATAAAATATATATGAAGTAAATTGAAATATTTATCAATAATACTTTTGTCAATATGCAACATAAGGATGCTACACTAAACTTTTCGTTAAGATCAAGCAAATGGTTTGTGTACAGGGACACTCAAAAGTATTCAAATACATTATCTCTATGGGGGAAATTGCAGGTAAGTAGAGTTTAACATCTATAGCCTGCACTAAACCAAATGAAACAAATATATATTTTTTGTAATAGAGATAGTCAACAGGGGAAAAAAATATTGTGTATGCAGGTGCCTCGCCTCCCCCCTGGGAGACCCCCTCGAGGGGAGTAAATTTTCATGAGGGGTATCTTTCAAAAGAGCTCGCCAGTACCTTTAAAACGAATGGTTGAACCATTGATCTGCGATAATTTAAAATAAAGTTATCGATTTTTTTTACTTTTAACAAAAAAAAAAAAAAATATTATTATTATTTTTTTTTTTTTTTTAAATATTGAGAATAAAATGGACTTTTTTTTTTAATATATATATTTGGTGTTATACTACTTCTCTAATAAGGAAATGGTCTGCATTTTCATAAAAGATAATTTTTTTAAATAATAATTTTTATAAATTATTTTTAAAAACAGAATTATTTTTTAATAACCAAATTAAATTCTATATAAATGTAGGTGCATTAATGAAACGGCGGGTTGAGGGGGGCGGTAGTCCCCCTCACACAGAACTAATTATCATATAAATCTTTCCCGAAGCCTAATTTGAATTGTTTAACATAGGTTTACATAACATCGTTATCTTACCTCTTAATCTCCAACCTGTATTTATAGTATTAAATTTCAGGATAAGAGAAAGTCATGTGAGTGACACACCAGATTATTGTAAATTTTTTTTATAATGAAATAAAAGCAGGAGCATTTCATCGTTAAATATTCTTTTCCTTTTTCATGCTGTAAATTACACAACACAGCGGCCTGGAAAAACTTTCTTTTAAAGTTAAATATCACATTGAAAAAGCTAAAAACTTATAAGAAATATAGTTTTTAAGATTATGTTAAATTGGCGAGAACATAGGTTGCTTTCTATTTGAAACTGTGATAGTGATAAAAATAATGATTTTTATTATTTTCTTCTATTCAAAAGAAGAAAGTATTGAATTAATGAAATATTTTGATACATTTACATGTTTTGTAAAGCCTTGAAAATGATTTGACCATTTTTAAAAAGGCAAGTCTGACTGTGTATCGTATATGTGTTATCAAATTTTGTGGGTGCTGTATCTCATTAAGTAATGGGCAAAATTCCACAAAACTTTATATTTAGTTAAATCTTCATATGAATTGGTACTGATTATATTTCGGAGTAAATCGCCCATCAGGTGGCGCTACTATGCATATTACTCCCATTTAAGATAAAGCTATATTTCATCTTCTGCTGTGTATAATTTCGTAAAATTTTATATTTAATTGGGTCTTAATGGGATTTTATCCTGATAACACTTTGTAGTAAATTTCCCAACAGGTGGCGCTGCTATGCTGTGAGGCTTATTAAATGAAAGTGTAAAATTTGCAATATTGATTTTAATTATCTCAAAATAACTTTAAATGTTTGGGTTTTTTAAACAATGCTTTTGTAATTAAATATATTTACACAGTCATTATGAGTGTATTTTCAGCAAGATAACAAAATTAAAAACTAAATTCTGATCCTCATTATCTGAAATTTAATGAAAATTTAATTTAAAATTGTTATGAACAATTTATTTGTTCTTTCCTTCATAAAGCAAAATCTGCTACAAATGTAAGGCGATATTTTCTTTGTCCTATTTTTGGGATTTGAAATTAATTCTTTAATATACATAATCTCAATATTTTATTTGAAAGATGGGGCTTGAAAGATTAATTAATTTGAAAGATTTATTTAAAGAATATTACTATTTTTAGAAAATCTTATGTAAATATTCATATATTTTCCTTTTTATTAATTATATATTTATATAAATTCAGTCTATATTGTTTAAAATGTCAATTTTTAAAATATACTTCTTTTTTTTTTTTCTTTTTCTTTTTTTTATTAAAAGATTGGCAAGTATGTAGAAGTTGATAAAACCCTTCTAAAATAGTTTTCTTGATCCCTGTTAGTTATAATGATACGAAAAAATTGTTTTATTTCATATCAATTGTTTTAAACCCTTGCACTTTAATGAGTTACTTGTGGCAATTTGTTTTCTTATGCAATAAAAAACAATTTTGTTTGAATAATAATAATAATAAAAAAAAGAATTTACATTGCAAATTTTTGTAAAAAATTAGAAATGAAACTAGGCGCTTTAATATTCAATGCAAAAAATAACAACCCCCCCCCCTCCCTGATGTAGATAATTGGGCCAATAATTTACCCAAGCACCAACACCATTTTTTAAATTAGTTAATTTTCTATCTAGCTATCTATCTACACACACATATATATATAAATTAAATCAATTTAGATCAATAAATCAATCAAGATAACTAGTTACTTAGTTTGGCCTGTGTATGTTTCTGTGGTGATTTAATTGACTAACTATTCTTCGTTCTCATTCTTTTCTATTATTATCAAACGCATTATATAATATATATATATATATATTTATTTATTTACTGAAAATTAATTAATTTCAAAAATGATATTGGTGCTTGTGTTAAGTACAATTATCTACGACCTCGGTCTCAAAGGAGATACCACGGATTTTCTATTAATCCGTGGGAGATACCCTCCTCTGTAGGGGGATGTCTTTCTGAAGAGTCCTATCATGTATGTACTGAATTGCAGAGAAAACAATGGGAACAGCTGTGTAGATGAATACGACCTGCACTACCTAACACGTTTTTCGTAAATATTTTGAGTGCACCAATATGGCTGAACCGGTTACAGTTGGAGCTTCACTTAAACGAGCTCTCGCCCTCTCCATATCTATCCTTCCTCCGAGACTGAAGCCGAAGGGACGACTAGCGTCTCGCCGCAGCGCCGGCTCCCAACGAAAAAGTTGAATAAATTGCTTTGGCAGGTTTGGCATGCTGTAATTTGGCGATGCACTGCTACACTTCTGAAGGGTTGTAAGATTGTTTACCATTTATGTTTATGCGTTAGATGTGTATGGTAGTTCATATTGAATTGAATTACTAATTTTTTTTTTTTTTTTTTTTTTTTTTTTTTTTTTGTAACAGTAACTTAAAAAAAAAAAAAAAAATAACTAAAATCTTTTTTAAAAAACGAAACCGCCATTTCCTTGAAATATCTTCAATACAGATTTAAATTTATTGCATTTTTTTTCCTTGCACAGTTTATTATTATTTTTACTTAGCTTAAAAAAAAAAAAAAAAAAAAAAAAACACCTTGAATTACAATACAAATTTAAAATGTGTAAAATATTTATTTTTATGTTTAAATAGTAAAAAAAAAAAAAAATATTTTATTTGAATTTTGATTATTATTTATACTTATTTAAATTTGTTAAATATGTTATTTAAATTACTTCTTTTTTTTTTTTTTTTTAGGAAAGATAATAGATAATTAAAAGGAAAAAAATATATCTTTAAAAACGAAACAGCCATTTTTCTTTCTTTTTTTTTTTTTTTTGTAAGGAAAATTAATAGATAATAAAAAAAATCTTTAAAACGAAACTGCCATTTTCTTAAAATATCTTCAATACGAATTTAAATTTATTGCATTTCTTTCTTTCTTTTTTTAATCTATTTTATTTTACTTTGCTTAAAAAAAAAAAAAAAAAAAAAAAAAAAACGTAGATTACAATAAAAATTTATAATGGAATTTTTAAATATGTAAAATATTTATTCTTATTTTTCTGTTTATATAGTAAAATTATTTTATTTAAATTTTAATTATTTTTTAAACTTATTTAAATTTGTTAAATATGTTATTTAAATTACTTCTTTTTAAAATTCCTTTAATTCAAAGATGTTTCAAATAATAAAAACACTCCCCCCTCTCTAAATATTTCTTTCCATATTTTATTACAATAACTGCAATTTATGAATTTATAGACTACAATGAGAATTTAAAAAACTGACCAGGTAAAAAGTTTTATTACAAAAAAGCATTTTTTTTTTTTTTTTTTTTTTTTTTTTTTTTTAAGGAAAATTAATAGATAATTAAAAAAAAAAAAAAAAAGGTAAAAAAGTTCAGTAAAAATGAATCTGACGAAACTGCCTTTAAAATATTTTATTTAAATTACTTCTTTAAAAAAAAAAAAAAATGTCTCAACAAACATTTATGAATGCATTTTTAAGGAGTTTAGTGATTTATCTTGGTGCCCGAGATTCCCGTGCTATAGTCAGGCTTTGACTGCAGACAAAAATTTGTTGTCAAAACCTTTTTAATATTTTTTTATTTATATGGAAAAAATAAAATAAAAAATAAATAAATAAAAATACTACCAAAATATCAGTTTAAAAAATTTTCTTTTAGAATTTGAAATCTGTATTTCAAACAAATTTCTTATTCTAAATTTATTGTACTGGCAAAGAGATTCTGTCATCCAAGGTGATAGATAGTAGGCGCTAGCTTTGAATCAGGTACATACTTGTTAACCTAGTTGTGCGACTTTTCCATGGACTTCTTAGGAACTCGCATTAGAATGTGCTAGGTCATCTTAAAAAGACTGCCCAGAGAACATCTCACTCAGGCCTAATCCCACATTCAGAAACAAACATTTAAAAATTCTGTAGAAAAATTGCTGTCTTGCTCTGATGCATTCATGTTGCACATTTGCCTGTTTTTTTTTTTTTTTTTTTTTTTTTTTCTTTTGTCTGATGGTGAGACATGCTTTATTAAATTGAAATAATTGTTGAATGCTTTTTGAAGAGTTTCTGATTTTCTTGACATTAATTAACTTAAATAATTTTCATAAAAAAATATTTTTTTTAAATCTTCGCAGGAATTAGTATTAAATAAAAAAGCAATTCTCTATGTAGTGTGTTAATTCATAAATAGCAGTTATTTTAATAAAATATGGAAATAAATATTTAGGAGGGGGTGTTTTTGTCATTTGAAATATCTTTGTATTAAAGGAATTTTAAAAAGAAATATATTTAACAAATTTAAAGAAGTTTAAATAATAATTAAAATTTAAATGAAATAATTCTTGTTTACTATTTAAACATAAAAATAAATATTTTACATATTTAAAAATTCTATTATAAATTTTTATTGTAATCCACGATTTTTTTTTTTTTTTTTTTTTTCTTAAGCTAAGTAAAATAAAATAAAGTGTTTAATAGATTAAAAAAAAAAAAGAAAAAGAAAAAGAAAAAGAAACGCAATAAATTTAAATTTGTACTGAAGATATTTTAAGAAAATGGCTGTTTCGTTTTTAAAGATTTTTTTTTTTCTTTTAATTATCTATTATCTTTCCTAAAAAAAAAAAAAAGGTTGTTATTTTTTTAATAAAACATTTTACCTGGTCTATTTATTTTTTAAATTCTCTTTGTAGTCTATTAATTCATAAATTGCAGTTATTATAATAAAATATGGAAAGAAATATTTAGGGGGCGGGGGAGTGTTTCTGTCATTTGAAATATCTTAGCATTAAAGGAATTTTAAAAAGAAGTAATTTAAATAACACATTTAACAAATTTAAACAAGTTTATATAATAATTAAAATTAAAATAAAATAATTTTTGTTTAGTATTTAAACATAAAAATAAATATTTTACATATTTTAAATTTGTAATGAAATCCAAGGTTTTTATTTTTTTTTTTTATTATTTTTTTTTTTTTTAAAGCTAAGCAAATAAATAAATAAATTAAAAAAAAAAATGCATTAAATTTAAATCTGTATTGAAGATATTTCAAGGAAATAGCAGTTAGTTTCGTTTTCTTTTTTTAAATTTTAGTTAATTTTTTTTTTTTTTAATTATCTATTAATTTTCCTAAAAATAAAGTTACTGTTAAATATATATATATATATATATATATATATTTAGGGGTGGGGATGTTTTTGTCATTTGAAACATTTTTGTATTAAAGGAATACACATAAATTAGGAAAATGTGCTAAAAGGGTGATGCCTCGCCTAACTCTGTTTAACTTGCTCGAATTCAAATTCGAATCCAACAACTTTTAAAAGTCCAAGTCTGTACGCATGTTCAGTTAGCATTTTTGTAGGGAGCCGGCGCTGCGGCGAGACGCTAGTGAAGGGACGGGCTTTCCCTTTCTTCCGATGAGTTTCAAAGATACTACACCAGGCGGCGATCGGATCGCTTACTCTGTTCGGCTGAATTAATGCGGAAAATAAAGCTCCGTTCCCCACGCTGACCGCCCTATCTAGTTTGTCATCCTGTATCCTAATCCGTGATGGAAACATATTGGCATCACAGTATTTCATCATGGATGGCAGACTTTCTGGTTTATCCACCTTTTCCTTCATCCATTTCATTCTCCAAATTTCGAGTTCGGTTGATAATCTGGTACAAATGATTTCTTGAGTGTTTGATTCTAATTTACTTAAAAATTCAGAAATGTTTGTGATAGATTTTAACGTTTCTATTTAGTTTTTTTTTCATACAGAAATTTTGGCAAAATAATATTACAATCAAACGTTATAAAATTGCAGGGGTGTTTGTGTTCAGGGTTTTTACTCAACCCATCTGTATTTTCATATTTCCTATAAAGTCATCTTTTGCTTTCACTGGTTGTTCATTTGTTATCCAGGTGATATGTGAATGAAATGTAAAAGGATCGAGGGATTCTGCCCTAAACAGTTTCAGTATTAGGTGATATTTTGGGTTTTTTTTAATTTGAGGCTCTAATTTTCAGGGTTTTTATCTTTGAGTCACAATCACCCCTGAATTAGCTGCTTCGGATCTAAATGGTCCTCAATTACGTTATCCAACAACGGATTAAAAATTGTTACTCTGAAGTATTCTTCTGGTTCTGAAATGTTTAGATTTTCTCTATTTTTTACTGAGTCTCGGTAATGAGAATTCCACATCCAAATCATCACACAGAGATTCTACGGATTGATAAATTAATTTGAAAATTTCCGATGCTTTTGATTTTTGTGACCGATTACTGTATCAATCAAATGTATTGCAAGAATACACTTTGTGACATTTTACTTAAATTTACAGTAAATACAAGTAAAAATGAAAGGGAGTAAAGGCTGAAAATATAATTTGCAGTCGTTAGTGAAGTTTTTAAGCATTCTGCCTTTGATGCAGAATCGGAATCTTGCCACTCAACTATATCCGAAAGGGCATTCAATATATTCTTAAAAGAATCTTTAAATTTTAATATTGCATCATGCCTGTCTACTCAACGAGTTTCACATACTGATTTTAAACCCGTACACTGAGAAAAAAAAAATACACAGCTTTTATCTAGAACGAATATGTGGTCCTTCTCTAATTCCCTAAACTAGAAATATAGATTTACGAACTATGAGTAAAAAATATATATAGCGAAATATATATAGCTATAGATATATATAAATATATATAGCTATGAGTATAAAAATATATGAGCCAATATACTGAGAAAAAATTCTATAACTGACATCTAGAATCTAAATTGTTGCTCTAGAAAAAATAGTTCCATGTCATCGTTATGAATTTCTTATAAAAAATTTTCTAGTCCGATTCGAAAGCGAATTCTAGCGACCTCTATTAGAATTTTTGAGAGTTTACGTAAAATGTCGAGGACAAACCTATTAGAAAATATCTCTAAATAAATGTGAATACAAGAGGCGGGTTTCAGCAGTTATAATCTTGGCTTATGATCTAATTCTAGAAAATAAAGCGAGAATTTCTCGTAATACAAAAGATTCAGAATATTGTTTCACCATCTAGAAATGTGTAGATTAGAAATTCTCGACCATTTCGTCTATTCAGTTTATTGGCGTGCCCTTTTTTCCTAGTTAACTACTACTATTATCAACGAGATCCTTCGAAAGATACCCATTGTGAAAATTTACCCCCCGGGGGGTATTCCCCCCCCAGGGGGAGAACCAATGCCCCTAAATGCACAAAATATTTTTCCTAGTTAACTACTACTATTATCAATGATTCATATTAATTTTACAATCACAAGTTTAAAAAAACTCTCATTATGTACATTTGTACGAAATTTTGTCCTATACTGCCATGTTAAAATTGTAGAAAACATGAGATCACAGCGCCACCTGTTGAGCGATTGATCCCCAAATGTAATCAGCACCAGTTTATGTCAGGGACCAACTAAATACCAAGTTTGGTTGAATTTCGTTTAAAAAAAAAAAAAAAAAAAAAAAATCGTTTAAAGTAAAAAAAAAATCGATAACTTTGTTTTAAATTATCACAGATTTATCGTTCAACCATTCGTTTTAAAGGTATTGACGAGACATTTCGAAAGATATCCATCTTGAAACTTTGCACCCCAGGGGGTGGAACCGATGCCCCCAGATGCACAATTTTTTTTCCCTAGTTAACTACTACTATTATCAATAATTCATATTAATTTTACAATCACAAGTTTAAAATAACTCTCATTATGCCCATTTATACGAAATTTTGTCCTATACTGCCATGTTAAAAGTTTGCATAAAATGCAATCACAGCGCCACCTGTTGAGATATTGATCCCCAAATCTAATCAGCACCAGTTTATGTCAGGGTGCAACTAAATACCAAGTTTAGTTAAATTTCATTCATTGGTTTATGAGATACAGCGTCCACAAAAAAGTGATACAGACAGACAGAGAGACAGACATTTTCTAAAAACTATTAATTCGTGTTCTGGACATCCCAAAACGTGTAAATCCATCACAAAACGGAGGTCGAAAATTTTCACGAATCCGATACTTTCTCTATATTGCATATAGAAGAAAGTAAAAATTACCGACTCAAACTTATTCATCTTGTTTTATTCTTTATATCATTTTGCACGCGCGCTTTTTATTTCCTAATTCAAAATTATTTAAAAAAAAGTTTTTCGATACTGTCTGTTTCGAAACAAATTATGATTAATTTTCTTTTTCTTAAAAAAAAAAAAAAAGATAAAGTTTGATTTTGAGATTTTTGGTGTTTCTATACATTTTGAGGTCTCCTGATTCATTTTTTCGTATTTTTACGGTAATGCATCTATGTAAGCATGTGTGTGTGTGTGTGTGCATATGCATGTGAGTAGTAACTAGCATGTTATGCCCACCACAAGACTTTCTTTTGTATTTCTTTACATATTCACTAAGTGCAAATAACCACTACTCTGAATTAAAAAAAATAAAAAATAATAAAAAAGGTAAGAAGAAAGGGAAATTTTGGGCATCTGTTTTTTATTTTATTGCTATTATTATTTTTAATTAATACTTAAAAAAATTACCATCTCAAATTAAAACTTATTCATCTTTTTTTATTCTTTATTTAATTTTGCATGCGCTCTTTCCTGATTCATAATTATTTAAAAAAAAAAGACTTTTTCGATACTGTCTGTTTCGAAACTGATTATGATTAATTTTCTTTTTCTTTCAAAAAAAAAAAAAAAAAAAGAAAAGAAAGAAAAGAAAATAAAATAAAACTACTTAAATAGAGAATAGAAAATAATCCCAAAATTAATTAAATTAATAAGATATTGTAGTTTAAATATACACATAACATAAAAAAGAACTAGTATGCTGTAGCCATGACAAAATTTTCTTCTGTATCTTTCTATATAACAGCGCAACCTGGCAGCTAACATGCACAAAATAAAAATAATAATAATTTCTCACTATAAAGTTTTCACGGAAGACGGAAAAAATCAGCCCAGAAAAAATCACCCTCGGAAGAAATCTCCACGGAAAAAAATCACCCATAAAATAAGTGCCATGAAAGCAGCCAGCCTATTAACCCTCGAATGCCCACTATAAAAAATTTCCAAGTGAAAAATATGTAAAGTTTAAGAAATAACATTAATAACAGATTAAAAAAAAAATATAAGATATGTAATACACAATTTCAATGGCAAATCCTCCCCCACCCTTTAAATTTTTTTTCCTTGTCGCAAATGTCCATGTTTTAGAATTTTCTAACTCTGCAGCCCCTCAGAAGATATTTAACGGTTAAAATAATCCTCCCCCTCCTAAAAATCAAATTTATAGCCATAAAATCAACGAAAGATGATAAAAATAGGGGGCCATTCCTAAAAAACGGTGGGTGATAGAGCAAAATGGGAGTCATATTCGGATTCAGGAGGTCATTTTATACATATGTTGAAATGGTTGTCAGAGGCAATTTTCATGCCGAGCACTATTATCAGTGTCACATAGAATTTCCGGAAATGTGATAAATGCTTTTCGAAATTTGAAAATAATTTTTCCTTATAACTGAACCCATTTTAAATCTTTTTTTATGAAGTTTTCATTATAAATGCAATTTACAGTACTCCAAAATAGAAAAATAATAACAACAATAATAATAACAACAATGACAATTTTTTTTAATAGTGCTTCTAAGTAAAACAATAAGTTTAAAATTAATTTTCTGGCAAAAATTACATGAAGGTAACTTTATCATAAATTAAAATGATCTGGTGTGTCACTCACACGACTTTTAAATTTTAGCATAATTTTTCTTTTCTTAATCTTTAATCAGAAAAAAAAAAAAAAAAAAAAAAAAGATATATACATATATATGCATTATGTATGTAAAAAAGGTAGAAGTAGAAAATCATTGTCTAAATTTTCTGTCTGGTTTTTAATTTTTTCCAACAAGGTTGAAAATTTTTAATGTCTTCGGTTTGTCTGTCTGTCCGTCTGTCAGCCTGTCTATTCGCGCTCTATATATACGCCCATAAATATTCATGGAATTTCTTCAAACTGTTATATGTTATTCAAGTTCACTGTCAAATGTTCCCTATTGAAAATGGAGTGAATTCCTCCTTTGGCTTGTATGCTGGGACACCCAAAAGTATAAGAAAGTATTATGTTCTAGAGAGGTACAGGCTGTTCGCACATTTTTTAGACGATTTTATTTCGCAGTAAGAAAAAATCGTTTGCATGGAGAATTTTATTTTCACAACAGTTATATTTTTGGAAGTTTTATTTATCTTCTGATATTTATAATTTTTGTTTAGATGCAAAAATGCGCTTTTAAAATGGCAGTGGATGGAAGGATAGGTTTCCACTCTTTCCAAAGATAGTTTTTAGTGAAATCTTTATGAAAAGCATTTATCAGGAGAAAAATGGAAAAATGTTGCAACAACAGATGAATCTTGGGTCTATTTAAGTGGTTGCAATAAAAAAAAGATCAATTTATTATCACAAAAGTGGAGAAAAAAAAATTTGCTACATGGCTCAAAGCATCAAAGGAGAGTTTTTCTAAAGGATTTATGATTGCCACTGGTTTTTTCATACAAGCGCAAGATAAAAGCAAAAAAAGTGACAAAAATGTCAAAATCAATTCTAAATACTCTCAAGAACATATTTTAATTCCAATTTTTAAAAATGAAAATCCAGATCTTTATCCACAATGCTATCAATCCGTTGAACTGCATCTGCATCAAGACAAAACAAGCAGCCACACATCGCAATCCGCAATTGCTTTTCTAGAAAAAAATGGAACAAAAAACGGGAATTAAAACCATACCCTTCACAGACATTCCTGCTAAATCTTCTGGTGTATCACTGTTGGATTTTTGTGTTTTTCGACTTTAAAAATCAACATTATCCAAACACCGACCTACAACGCTTTGTGGACTCTGGAAAGCCGTTCAAGAGGAGTAGAAAAATATACCTCTTCCGATATTATAAAAAGCATTATTATCATAGAAATTATGATGTAGAATGTTAGTTAAGAACAAGGGCTATCAAACTGAACAAATAAAACACGAAATATGAGGAAAATTGCTTCAGTACACTCCATCAAAATCGTCTAAAAAATGTGCGAACAGCCTCTGTATTTTTATGAACTATATTTTAATTCCTTTATTTTACACAAATTTCAATAAAATTGGAATATGTTATTGAAGATATCGCATGTCTGCTATAGAAATTGGAGTAAATACCACCAGTGATTTGCGTACAGGGACACCCGAAAGTATTGAAAAGCTATGAGAAAGATGAAGCCTTCTATGAGAGGTATTTCTATAAATAAAAGTTTAATAATTTTACTTTGAACAAATTTTAATAAAATTGAAATATGTTATTCATATGCACAAAATAATGCTTTTTACTGAATATAATGCGGTTAGCATTAGATTTACCGGGCCACACAAAAATATTCAATTACACTGAGAGCTTTTATTTGGTATTTGCTGGAATAGCATTTTCGTTTACATTAAGCTGTTTAACACTTATTAACAATTTTTAAATGTAAATATGATTTCAGTTCGTGTATGTATCTGTCTCACAGTCTATCTGTCCGTCTGCCCGCCCCCTGCCATCCGTAAGTATTTACTGAATTAAATATATATATATATATATATATATGTGTGTGTGTGTGTGTGTGTTATTCAAATTTACTAGGGAATGTTCCCTCTTTTAAATGACATCAATAGGTCCTGTGCAACTGGTATGTGCACAGAGACACCCCACAAAATGCCAATGCATTGCATTTTATGACAGACATTTTTGTAAATTATATTGTAAGAACTATGTATTGTAAAAATCGCAAATAAATATACATTTTTTGTTAATATGCTAAAATAATACTTTTTATAGGATATTAATTTTGTTTACCTTCATATTTACAGGGCTACACTAAAATATTCAGATACATTAAGGGCTGCAATTAAAATATAAGTACAACATTTTCTTTTGTGTTAAGCATTTTTAACATTTTCAAATAATGTTTAACAATAAATAGGAATCCCCCCCCCCTTTTTTTTTCTTTTTTTGTCCGCGGGGATTTTGTCCTGTACCCGATAATAACCTATAACATGATTACCAGTTTACATTTAATTTTAATGTAGTCTAGACGCTGAGACACTTCCAATATTTTAAGTCTGTAGTCCGTAATCATTAAGAAATTCTTTTTGTGTCCCTGTTAATTAACTATAAGTTTTATCCTCATAAAAATCTACATAAATCGTGCGACGGTGATGTATAACATACATACTAATTTTTATCTCAGTCAGAAAAGTTGTTTACATACTATCGCACTTCAAGTAATTTGAGCCCATTAACCATAATGATAAAAAATATTTCTTTGTTTGCCTATAAAATAACTATATAAGTCTTGCTCTCATCAAATTCTATAAAAATCGTATAACAGTGACTTTCAACACACAAATTATTATTATTATTATTATTATTATTATTATTATTATTTTTTTTTTTTTGCTGAATCGGACAAGGCGTTTAGAAGCTGTCTCACTTTAAATAATTTGAGTTGATAGGCCATAATGGTAAAGAATTTTTCTCCGTGTCCCTCAAGCTCTAAGTTCTATACTCCATCAAAATCTTTACAGATCGTGTGATGCTGACGTGATTTCTAACATACCTTCCAACTTTTAGTTTTAGCTTCCTTAAGATCATCGTTTAGACGTTATCGTGTTCACTCATGCACATACGTACAAACATACATCACCGCACAAATAACAAAAATCATCTCAAGATATTTTAAAACGTACGGTGGGACCCAAAATCTCATTTTTTTTTTTTTTTTTTTTCGTGGTTACAATACTTTCCTTAAACACTGCATGTTTAAAGTAAAAAGATTCATCTTAAAACTCATGCTTAGATTTCTTTATTATTATTATTATTATTATTATTATTATTTTATTTATTTATTTATTTTTTTGCATATATGGTAGTATGTGTGTTTAAAATTATCACTTTCAAACAAAACCTATTTCATTAACCATGTTAATTTTTTTTTTTCTCCAGACAACTTTTTCCACAATTTTGGAATAATAGCATTAGTCATAACTAGAAATTTTATAAGCAGAAATACATAAAAGTAGATTATTTACAATATCAATACGCGTAATAATTTAGTATTTGCATAAAATTTCATGGAAAGAAAAGAAAGGAAAAGAAGAGAGAGAGAGAGAGAGAACCCTCGAATTGTCTTATATATTAAAAACTTAAAATATAAAAATTATGAAATTCGTTTTAAAATTTATTACATAGCAGAGCAGCAACTACTTAGTTAAAACTACTATAAATGGAATAATAAATAAATAAATATTTTAATTTCCAAACATTATTTTGCCGAAATACGGTGATGAAGATCAAAAGTTTTGATTTTATAGCCATGATTGGTGCACCCAGTATCTATTTATTTATTTTATTAACTTTTTTTTTTTTTTTTTTTTTTTTTTGGGGGGGGGGGGAGAGGAGGAAGGGGGCTGTTTAGCTTATCTGTCCTTTTGTTTCTGATTATTCCTGTAGAAATCTTTCATTATTTAAATTAGATTATAATCTGATTTCAATTTATTCTTCAAATAATTATTATTTTACTAGTAATAATCAGATATTATTATTATTTTTCCCTTGGCTGTATTCATATAAAATGCATAAAGGTGAACGAGCTTCACTTTATTCGAAATAATTTTAAATATTTTACAAAGAAAAAAAATGTTTAATGATTTATTTAAAAATCGGTTAAAGCACGGGTTTCAAAAGAAATCTAAAATTAAATAAATATATTTTAACAGAACAGAGATGTTTTGCATGCTTTTTACTGATAAGCTAAATATTTTGATCTATCATGTAAATGGAATATTGTTTATTTTATTTTTAGAATATTTTTCTTCAACATAATAATATTATTTAACTAATTATTAAATTAACATAAAATAACAAAATAAATAAGTATTACTTACCAGAAAAAGCCAATAAATTAAAGTTTATGCCATAATATCGAAGAAAAAATGTTTAGGCACGTGCAATTTTGTAACACTTCTGACTGCTCCTACTCCACAATAAACTCATAACTGCTAAACTGCGCTGCATGCATGCTTCTCTACCCTCTTCTTCCTGCTTGTGTTGGATTCTCAATGTCAAAGCAAAAAGAAATTCCAGCTGTTTCAAGGTTGCAGCACTGGACTAGTATTTGCAAATGATATTCCATTGTCCAGGCCGGTATTTCTCATCAGTTTTCAGAATTTCATGTGGCCTAACTACCCTTCTTGGAGAATTCCGAGAAGCCTTTGAATAAGCTATGGTCATTTGTTGTTTACGTTCTCAGTTATTATTGCGATTCTACCACCAGTACCTTTAAATTATAATTCCCGTATTAGTCTTTTTAATGAAATTTAAATTGTTCATCATACACTTTAAAAACATATTTCATCAATTTGAAAAACATATTTTACATAATTGATAGTAAGAATACAAAATTATATAACATTTCTATGCGTTCAAATTCAATTTTTTTTTTTTTTTTAATTTATAAATATATTTATTATACTGCACTGAGAAAAAATTCTGTAACTGACATCTAAAATCTAAATTGTGGCTCTAGAAAAAAATAGTTCCAAGTCATCCTTATAAATTCTAGTCCCATTGGAAAGCGAGTTCTAGAAGCTCCTATTAGAATTCTAGAGCGTTTGCCTATATTCTCGAGGGAAAAGTTATTTAAAAATCTCTGCAAATAAATGAGATTAGAAGAGGCGGGTTTCTGCAACTATAATCTTGGTTTATTACCAAATTCTAGAAAATCAAGTGAGAATTTCTCGCAATACAAATGATTCAGAATATTGTTTCATCCTCTAGAAATGTGTACACTAGAAATTCTCGATCATTTCGTCTATTCAGTTTATTGGCGTGCCTCATGCGCATAGCTGGGAAATCTATATTTCTAGTTAAGTGATTTAGAAAATGGCCACTCATTCATTCTAGAAAAAGGCGGTATATATATATATTTTTTTCTCGGTGTGATTTAAAATTGATTAGAAGTAATATTTTCGAATCTCTAGATAAAAGTTTCATATATATATATATATATATATATATATATATATATTTCAATGTAAAATTTTGATTTATTTATTTATTATACATTTTAACTATTTATTATATATATATATATATATATATATATATATATATAATAAAATAAAAACTAATATCTAAGGAAAATAAATAAGTAAAACTGTAAAAGACTAAGAAAATTAGAATTTCTTTTGAAATAAAAAGTAAAAATTTCTTTTTTGTAATTAAAAATTTAAATACAGCTATAATTAATTTTTAAGTTAAATTAACGGTGCTTGGTACGAATCCTAGTTCAGTCAGTGATGCTAATGTGGCTTAGAATTCTTTTTAAGCGGTTAATTTTCAAATATCGACCACATTGACACCTCGCCTTCCCCAAAGAAAGTAGACGTTGATTTTGCCGAAAGAAAGACTCTAAAAAAAAAAAAAAAAAAAAAAAGGAGAATCATTAGAAAAACCTAGTCATTTAGAAGTGCCTTGACTCACGCATCATCAAAAGCAAAATGGAATAGGGGGTACATGAACAATGTACAGAACATGAGGCAGTAAATTCACATCTGGATCTGTAACTCAAGTTCCTGTATACACGTTCCAGCGAAATTGGAAGTGTACGTATTACATTTGTCCTAAGAAAAGTATTAATGATTTTGAAGTAAACCTCAGAGTTGATCTGGGAAGAGATGTAGAGGCTAAAACCAATTGATTGCACTTGGATCTTTGGCCTGGATGGAGAGGGTTTTTTATAGGGCCCTAACCTGTATTTACGTGTGGTTCGGAGAAAACCAAGAATAATTCTGAACAGCCAGGTCGATGAGTTGAGTCAAACACGACGCACCCCGTCTGCCAGTTTCGAAAGCAG
Source organism: Salticus scenicus (assembly GCA_963930645.1). Classification (NCBI taxonomy): domain Eukaryota; kingdom Metazoa; phylum Arthropoda; class Arachnida; order Araneae; family Salticidae; genus Salticus; species Salticus scenicus. The sequence goes on from OZ005659.1 coordinate 244,746,154, forward strand.
AACTTCTCGGGGAAAGTTCTTGGGATTTTATATAAATTAGCATTTATTTATTTATTTATTTATTAAAATTGGAGAAATATTCCAATTCGGATGGGTTTAAAGGTAACTACCTCATCCCCCCCCCTCCCCCCACCGTAGATATGCCAGTGGTTGTCACTCGCAGTCTGAAGAAAAGTAGGATAAAATTTTTCTCCATAGTACAGGGTATAGAGGTATAGTTACATTTAAACCCGAACACAAACAGCAAAACTCATACTACATTTATGACAGCGCATGTACGGGAATAATAATAATAATAAAAAAAAAATACATTTTGGTCCGGGAAGAGCTAGCAGCAAATTAAAAGAAAATTGTTTTTATACAACCTTCTTACCGATTTTAATGAAACTTTGTATAATCACATACAATTTGTGACTATCACAATGAGTGTATTATATACATGAGAGGCAAAGGGGGGGGGGGGGGGCAAAGGGAAATAAAATATGTTCTTTTTAAAAATACCCTATTATCGATTTAAAAAAAACTGTATAATCACGTACAATCAGGAACCGATTTGATCACTTGGAGGCTTCGGCCACTCATGTTTAATGGGCCCTTTTCCTCATACTTTAATGCTACAAAAAACAAAACAAACCGCATATTTTTTATTCACGCGTCTAAAAATTCTCTCCACTTTCCATTTTATCGGCGCGCGCCTCGGATTTAGTTCTATAACTATCACTTACTTTTTATGACGATCACAATGAATGTATTATATACATAGGGGGGGAGGGCGAGGGGGCGCAGATGGAAGTAAAAAAAAAAATCTTTAAACTACCCTATTATCAATTAAAAAAAAAAAAAAAAAAAATTGTGTATGTACAACGTACTGTTTAAGAAAAACTACAATGAGTATTACACATATCTGGTCTGTTTACTAGGGGGTGGGGGGCAGAGTGAAGAAAATGGTTGTTTTTTTATCACCATGCAACTTATTTATATGAAACTTTGTATTATCAATTATATTTTATTAAAATTATAGTGGAAGTTACTCACAGTTGATAAGGGTGGGGGCTAGGGGGAGACAGATGAAAAATAAAATAATCTTTTTAAACAACACTTATTATCCATTTTTTTTTAATTGACATTTTGTGTAAACATCATTTGCTATTAATGAAAAATTACAGTGAAGTTTCATATGTTTGGGGGGGGGGAGCACAGAAGGAAAGAAAATGAATGTCATCATTCAGTCAAATGAATGTCATATCACTATATTTTGCATGTTAATAAAATTTATTATAAATATCACTGAATATTTAGGAAAATTTAAGCTGGTTGTTATGTATATCTTGGGGGTTATGGGGACGGGGCAAAAGAAAAAAATAATTGTATAAGTATCACAATCCTACGAATTTTAATTAAAATTTCAAAAACTATCACCTACATTTAGTGAAGAATTTCAAAAAGTGTTACATATATCTAGGAGGGGGGGGAGGGCTGAGAAAAAAAATATTGTTTTTAAATCACTTTCCTTTACATTTATAGGAAATTTTGCTAAAATATCTCTTATTGTTTATCAAAAATTGAGGAGAAGAGGATTACACTACCCGGTGAGAACTAAGGGCTAATATACATTTGTACCATCTTGTTGTCGATTTAATGAAACTTTGTAGAAATATTACTTACCGTGTATAAAACATCACAATGAGGGTTAAATATCAGTTTCTTTCTCTTCCCGAGTTTGTACGCAAAAATTGAATGCATGATTTAAATCTAATAAATGTTACTCAAAAATGAAATTTCTTCTTTTAATCTGTCTCTTTTGCCCCCCCCCCCCCCCCCCGTAAAAATAAAAAACTTACGCTCGCATGATGTTTAGCATAAGTTTTACAAGGAGAAATTAAGAAAAGTGCCCTTTTTTCTGGATCACGGAAAAAAGGGCACTTTTCTTAATTATTTCTAAATATTTCTAAATATTTCTTAATACTTCTAAATACGAACGATAGTAAAATATTTTTGTTTTTACGAGTGGAAAGGGGGGGGAGGAATGAGACAGATTGAAAAAAAAATTTCTCGTTTCAGAATAATCTTTTACCAATATTTGATATTAACTTTTAATTAATGTCTGATCTGAACATTGCATTGAATTTTTGCATACTAACTTAGAAACTGAAAGATATTGCGATACGTAGCCTTCCCTAAAAATTTTCATAAACAAAAAAGAACATTTATCCAAAATTTCCTATGAATAAGAAGCAGTGTGATTTAAAAACAATCGTATTTTTTTTCTCCCCCTCCCTTGTCCCCCAGGTATAGGTAACACTCACCGTAATTGTTCATTAAAAATAGGTGATAGTTGTTAAAATTTTAATTAAAATTGGTAACCTTGTGATATTTATACAATCCTTTTTCTCCTCTGCCCCCATAACCCCCAAGATATATTTAACAATCAGCGTAAATTTTTCTAAAAATTAACTGATATTTATAATAAATTTTAGTAAAGTGCGAAGCAAATGATATAAAACATTATTTGTATCTTTCTGCCTCACCCCCCCCCCCCCCCCGCCTCTCCCAGACACGTGTAAACACTCATTGTAATTTTTCATTAACAGTAAGTGACATTTGCACAAAATGTCACTAAAAAAAAAAATATTATAAGTGTTGTTTAAACAGATTTTGTTTTTGATCTTCCCGTCCCCCACGCACACACTCGCCCCCTTTTTTAACTACATGTAGCTTTGCTTTCATTATAATTTTAATAAAAAGTAAGTGATAATCATACAAAGCTTCATACAAATAGCTAGCATAGTGATATAAAAACAACCACTTTCTTTACTCTGCCCCCTCCCCAGATCTGTATAACACTCACTGTAATTTTTCTTAAACAGTAAGGGGTATATACACAAAGATTTATTTAAATTGATACTAGGGTAACTAAGAAAAAATATTTTTTATTTCCATCTGCAACCCTCCCCCCACCCCAGGTATATATTACACTCTCTGTGATTTTCAGAAAAAGTAAGTGATAGTTATAGAATATATCATTAAAATGATAAAATGGTGACGAAAAATCATTTTATTTTTCTCTGCCTTCCTCCTTCTCTTTAAGGGCCCTCTTCACTCACCGCCGCCGGAAGCCGAAACTAATGTTATTCAATGGGAAATTTTTTTTTACAAATAACTTATTAACTAATACATATTTTTAAATTCTGTTTTCACATTCTGAAAATTCCCAGCTGTTAAATTGACGGACTTTTTTTAAAAAATTATTTTTTTAAATTTTTACATTTTATTTTGAAGCTGCAAAATACGAATTTTCAATATGTGAATTTTTTTCATTTTGCAATTTCAAAATAAAATATTAAAAATTCACCTATTGAAAATTCGTATTTTGCAGCTTCAAAATAAAATGTAAAAATTTAAAAAAATAATTTTTTAAAAAAGGTCCGTCAATTTAACAGCTGGGGATTTTCAGAATGTGAAAACAGAATTTAAAAATATGTATTAGTTAATAAGTTATTTGTAAAGAAAAATTTCCCATTGAATAACATTAGTTTCGGCTTCCGGCGGCGGTGAGTGAAGAGGGCCCTTAGCCCCCCACCCCACCCCAAGTATGTCTGACAATTACTGTAATTTTTTCCCAAATTGTACGTGATTATACAAAGTTAAAAAAAAAAATAATAATAATCGATAAAATAGGAAAATATAGAAGAAAGTCTTGCGGTGGCTACAACATATTACTTTTTTTTTCATTGATTAATTAATTTATTATTATTATTATTATTATTATTTTCCTATCAAATTGAGAATTTTTTGATAATTCAATTTCTCGTATTGGCATACAGTATGTTTAATCTTAATATGAACCGCAGAGTATTAGAATTTATCAATTGCAAGACAGAAATGACTTAGTCATTATCTATAAACAGTTTAATTTTGAATATAATTAAACTTATAATTTATAGTAAAAGTTAGGTTATATAGTTCAAAAAGTGATTTTGCACTGAAAATATAAAGGCGGAGTTAAATTAAACTATTTTAAACCATAAGATTACATTGAATTATTAAAATTATAACAAATTAATTAAATGTAATATTTTAGATAATGAATATAGTCTTTCTATTAGAATTTATTAAATAAAATAATTTTAATTAAACCCTTAACTAACTTTTTTTTTCATAATCTTTCAGTCTTTCACAGAAAATAAAATATTTTAATATTAAAAGTATTTTAAAATAAAATTTTCTATCGAAAAAAAAAAAAACAATTACTAAGCAATCTCAGCTAATTTAATTATTAAAATTTATATTTTTGATAATTCTTTTAGTTTTTAGATAATTAATTTAGTCTTTCTATTAGAATTTTTTAAATAAAATAATTTTAATTAGATCCTTAACTAACTTTTTTCTCATAATTATTCACGGTAAATAAAATCTGTTAATATTAAAAGTATTTTAAAACATTTTTTTCTTTTGAAAGAAAAAAATATTGTATTAAGGAATCACAGTTAATTTAATTATTAAAATTTATGTTATGATAATTCATTTACTTCTTAGACAATTAATTTACTCTTTCTTTTAAAGTTTTTTAAATAAAATAATTTTAATTAGATCATTATTTCTTTAATCAATCGTAGAAAAAATATTTTTATGCTTAAGAGCATTTTGAATTAGATTTTTCATTTTAAAACCTAAACCACAGTATTAAGCAATAATTAAATTATTAAAAATTTACATTCTTAATAATTAATTATTTGTTATAAGAATGTATTATTAAATGATTTTTTAATTAAAATTTTTTATATATAATCATTTATATATATGTAAAAAAAAAAAAAAAATAATTCAAAATATTTTGGTGGTTGTGATTTAAGCATTAAAACCTATTAATAACATACGCGTCCTAAGCCTAGGTTAAATGCCTTTCATATGAGTTCTTTTTTTAGAGAAAACCATGGAAAATTCTGAATGTCTAGGTTGACAAATGGGAGCTTGGATCGGACCCGACAATTCCAATCTATTAGGGCCCACCAGCGGCCTAGCGGTTCTGCTCTTAAATCTGGTTGACGTGAGGTGCCGGGTTTGATTTCAGGTCCGTAATCGTCGGCCTAGCCGTTGGCAGTTTTCCATGGTTTTCTCAGAAACTTGCGTAAATGTGGATCACTTAAAAAGACCTCCACGGAAGGCACTCTCCTCGGACCAAGGACATTAGTGTAATCAATCAGTCTTATTCCTAAACACCAACACTAACACCAGTCTATCAGCTTGGAGAGTAAAACCGCTCGGCTACTGAAATAGGCCTTTTAATTAAAGCTAAAGGAAAAAAGAAAAAGAAATAGTATTAAGTAATTTCAACTAATTTAATTATAAAAAAAATACATTTTTAATAAATAAATTACTATTTTTTAATTAGAATATTTTAATGAATGATTGTTTTAACAACTAGCTTTTATTATTATTATTATTGTTGTTGTTGTTGTTGTTCGTAGAAAATAAAATGTTTTAATAATATTAAAAGTATTAGATTTTTCTATTTAAAGTCAAAACAATAATACTTTCTAAATTTTTTAAAAATTTTCCGCTTAATTTTTAATTTTATTTATAAGGGGGGGGGGGGGAAGTTATGTTAAAAGTGTTTAGAAATAGATTTTTCAATTAAAAGCTCAAATAGTTCTATTGAACAAATTAATTTTATTATTAATCATTTTGATTTTTAATAAATGCAGTCAGTTTTAATTATATTTTTATATTACGTAATAATTTAATTTTTCTTTCTATAATCTCCCATAGAAAAATTTTTTTTTACTTCAAAAGTATTTTAATACAGATTTTTCAATTAAAAGCTACTACATAATATCCATTTATATAACAAGCAATAACAATGGCTAAATCTTAGCAGAAATGTAAAACGTGTTAAAAATAGTGGAGAAATGGAAGTACATAGCTAAGCTTGTAACGTTTAGCCATGGTGCTTTATCAACACCCACTTGACAATAAACACCCACTTGTCGAGCCGGTGTTGGCTTTATCCACCTTTTGCTTGCAATTTAAAGCACGTGCGGAATCAACTGTCAATGTTTATTTCAGTGACGTCACGCGCGCCTGTTCTATTCCATAGTTTGAAAGCAAACAAGTAAATCTTATCTTCAATTTTAAAATATACAAGTTATTGCTACCAATTTTACCGCTGCCTTTTCCCCCAGTTGCCGTTATTTCCGTTGCCATTTTTACCGAGCACTGGTAAAATACGTTGAAGGTTAAATGATTTAAGGGCAAAATATAATTTAAAAAATGTACAATTTATAATAATACAAAATTAAATAAAATAAACAAAAATTTCTTTCTTGCTTTACAGATAACGTAATGTAATTCCCTCTCCCTAAGATAAATTTCAAGTTAAATGATTCTTTTATTATATATGAGAATATAAGGACATTTAATCTTTTATTTTCTTTTAAACTTTATTTTGAAAATTTGATATTTTGAAAATCAAATAATAACGGTAAAGTTATAAAAATCTTGAAGTACTCTAAATTATATAATTATGTCTTTCTTGGTGTTTAGAAAATTATTTTTAAATTATTTATTTCCAAAAACAGCTTTCCGACACCTGAAAATAAAAATTTGAATAATATGTGAAATTTAGCAAATGATGCATCAATTTTGTGAAAAGAAAAATGTATTGCATAAAATGTGTTTCTGTAATGATCTATATATATATATATATATATATATATTTTTTTTTTTTTTTTCTTCTTTTTCTTTTAAGTAATTTCTTTATCAGATTTCGTGTGACTACGTCTTCCGAGCTTATAATTTTTTACTTTTCTGTGAGCGCGAAAATTCATTTCAAGAAGAGGCTGTTGATTGACAGATAAGAAAAGAGGATTTATTGCTACAGTAAATGAAGAAAAGGTGGAAGAAAAGCAAGTGTCAGGTGTCCGAGTAACGAATGACCACTACAAGGCGTTTGCGGGAGCGGAGCTCCTTTCAATTTGCGCATGCTCCAATTTAGAGAAGAATTTCTAAGTATTATTGAGAGAGAAAAATTTTGGCGTCATCTTTTAACTTAATATAGAGTTACTATAAAAACGAATGTGATCGCTTTCTCATTATTGATTCTATATTTTTTCTTTTGTAATTCGTAGTTTCTTTCGAAATTTTTATTAATTACTATTCTCTCTCTCTCCTTTTTTTTTTTTTTTTTTATTATTGAATTGAGTGATGTAATTCTGGTACGCTATTTTTTTTTTTTTTCCCTATTAAGACAAAATGGAAAATAAAAGGACTACTCTATATTGCATTACAAGAAATTTATATATATTAAATAGGAAAGGTTTGCTCATGTATATTAAAATTTAATGTTTGAAGTATCATAATCAGAGGAGAAACTATTTACTTAAAAAATGGAAGATAAACATATTATTGGTAAAATGACTAACTTATTATTATTATTATGTATTATTACTTTGTTCTTAATGAATGGCAGTCTATAATCAATTGCTGTATAAATAACAATGAAATCATTAAAATATACTTCAACTTTATTATTTTGCTATTGGGCAATTTATGATTTAAAAAAAATTAAGTGTCCATTATGTATTTCTACCAGTAAAACAAGAATATTTCGCCCCCCCCTCCCCTACACACAAGCACTTCAGATATTAATAGTTTATGTTAATGAAATTTTCTTTTACATGATTTTAATTTTAAAACCAATTAAAAAGTGATTTTTTTTTTTTTTTTTTTTTTTTTTTTTTTAACAATTTAAAAGTAATTAAGAAAGTATATTATTTCTTCGGTGCATTGCTAAAAAAAAAAAAAAAAAAAAAAAAAAAGAGAGAGGGGTGGGGTGGGAGAATATATTAATATAAAATAAACTTTGTCTGCATCTAATTATTCTTTAAAAAGGAATTGAAATTTAATTTATCAAAATAAATAATCGTTAATAAATGAAAGTATTTTTGTAAAATTATATGAATATCACCAACTATTACTTTGAAAATTGATTTAAATTTTAGTTATGGAAAAAGTATAATTAATTAAATAAAATACTTATTTATTTATTTTAATTTACTTTTTCAGTCAAATTTATGAATAAAATAATATTATACAGAATTTATTTATTTATTTAAAAAAGCAATAATAAATATAAATTTTTTTCTCAGCTATATTCCTGAATAAAATAACTTTATTTAGAAATATATTAATACAAAATAAAAGCTGAAAATGCTTCTAATTTTTCTTTCAAAATGAATTGAAATTTAATGTATTAAAATAAGAATAAATAAACGAAGATATTTATATAAAATAACATGCAAAATCTAAAAATTAATTTAAGTTTTATTTATGAAATATATACATACACATATATATGTATAAACAATTATTATTATTTTTTTGTTTCTTTTTCAGTTCAGACAATGACATATTTACAAAATAATAATAATAATAATAATAATAATAATAATATAGAAAATGCCTTAGAATGTAAAAGTAATAACAAATATAATTTATCTCTGAACTATATTCCGAATTAGATAATTGTATAATTATTTTTAATAATTTATTTAATCCGAATAAATTGTTTTACAAAATTAAATATTATTCCTACATAAAATAATTTTATTTAGGAATATATTAATATAAAATGAAAGTAAGCATGAATGAATCTAATTTTTCTTTCAAAATAAACTGAAGTTTATTTTATTTAAAAGTTAAATGATTAAACGAATATATTTATTTAAAATCACATGTGAAATCATCATTTATTACTATGGAAATTGTTTTAAATTGCAGTTATAAAAAGAGTATAAATTATTAACCAAAAAAAAAATCAGCTAAATAACTTAATACAAAATAAGTAAAATAAAAATAAAAGTCTGATTTCTTATGACTTATAACTATCTTTACAATCTGTAGTGAAAGGCGCAATATTTCTTCAAATAATTTCTGTTATAATATAGTCACAGACATATGCAGTAGATGGCTCCACTGAAATAATATTTTTACGGGATTTTTTCATCAGAGCATGGCGCATGCGCAAATTGAGAGGAGCTCCGCTGTCGCAAACGCCTAGTATGACCACTGAGAGGATCCTGGGGTGTGGGTTGAGGGTTGCTGGAAGTTTTACATTTTCAGTAAATCGCCAAAGAAAGAAAGTTTATAACTGGATAGGTAGATTATATCGTTCCGACAACATTTTCTAAATTACTAAAATCCTCACTTTTAGTTCAGTTGATTAATTTAACAGATATAATAAAGTACAATACGGATATTTTCTTGTACATTCAATTTATTTTTAACACTACAAATGTGTACATAAAAGGAACTATATATCCCTAGCGGAATTATACAGGCTTCGCAAGTTAGGTTTGCCCCGAGTATAGTCAACACCCACTTGTCGAGCCGGTATTGGTATAGTACTAGTCTGACGTCTGATTGAAAAAGACGCTTTCCTGTATTGTAATTGTAGAATAGAAGACTCGTAGGCCAGAGAGAGTGTAGCGTCATGTCTGAAGAACGGGAAGTAAGTAAAGCTATTTTGTTTTAAATAAAGTTTTAAAAAAATAATGAGCGGACAATTCTGTTTTCACAGTCAGAAAATTCATAACCGTTAAATCAGTACTCATTTTCGAAAAATTCATTTTTTTAAACTTAAATTTTAATTTTGAGTTATGAAAAGTGCAATTTTTCACAAAATGCAATTTTTCTCATTTTTTACTCGCAAAATGAAATACACTCACTGGTGTTCAAAATTTAAGCAACAACCTGTTTTCTCGTTTTCTTCTTTTGCGCATAATTTTTAAACAAATAAACATATGAACATGAAATTTGAATAACATGTTTGTTATGTTATATCATTAACCGAATTTTATATAACTTTAACATAACTAATAATTTTTAAGCTAATAAATATTAAATTTTTCTCAAAAATGAGCTTTAGAAAAAATGAAGAATTTAAGCAATTTTAGAAAAGAAAACTTAATAAAAAAGGGTCATAAGGATGCATTATAGATAGTTGAAGATGCGCATGGATCCATGTGTTAGATTAAAACCGGATCTTTTTACCTGTATTCACTTCTTTGTTTTTTTCTTTTTTTCGCATGTGAATAACTTTAAAAAAATTATACATACAAACATGAAAGTTGGTTAAGACGATCGTTATAAAATTATTTTTCAACAATATTATTATTCTGGTGTTGAGCATAGTTGATATATTAGTAATTATATTTTTTCAAAAAGTCCGTTTTAAAAGAAAAAGGAAAGCGAATACAGAAAGAAAAATCGGTATTTAGTTTAACATTTGAAGGCATGTCCGTCTACTCTAATCTGTAATGCATCCTTAAAACCATTTTTCATCAAGTTTTCTTTCTTAAATTGTTGAAATTTTTCATTTTTTCCAAAGCTTATTTTTGAGAAAAATTGAATAGTTATTAGTTTAAAAATTATTAATTATGCTAAAGTTGCATAAAATTCGATTAATGATATGATAACAAACATGCCCTCCAAATTTGATGCTCATATTCATATGTTTATTTGTTTAAAAATTATGCGCAAAAGAAGAAAACGAGAAAACAGGTTGTTGCTTAAATTTTGAACACCAGTGTACTAAAAATTTAAAAAATCAATTTTTGGGAAACAAGAACTAATTTAACACTTATGAGTTTTCTAAATGTGAAAACAGAATTGAAAAAATATTTATTAGGTAATGAGAAATTTTGGAAAATTTTTCTTCCCATAGAATAACATGGGCTACAGCTGTTCGCTAGATTAGATATTGTCCGCTCTTAAAGAGTGCCTAAAAGGTACCCAGAGTTTTAACCCTTTGTATACCACCGGGGCTTTACAGTCCCATCATAAAAATTCCTCAATATAACCTAAATTCCCTACAGGATTTTATTGGAACTTCGAAGTCCGTATAGTTTAAGCTAAATTTAATATGAGATGTTTCTCATACAGCAAAGAAATAAAAAAAAAAAAAAAAAAAAAAAAAAAAACTATTTTTCCCAAAATAAGGTAATTTGGGATATAAAGGGTTAAGTAAATTAACTGCTTGAAATGTTTTTTATTTTCTATTTTATTTTTTGATGTTTATAATTTGTGTTTTAATTAATTACAATATGCATGTCTTTCAAAATTTTGGTATTTTTACTTATTGAAAAGTTATGATTTTTAATGGCATCAATGCCTTCATTAAAGATAAATAAACACCTCTCATTTGCTTTGATAGCTATATTAATTCGGACTTTGCTATTACTCCTATTAAATATACATATATATTACCTTTGAAATAAATTTATGACTAAATATAAGATTTATTGATTTATGGAGAGGGAGAATTGGGAATGAAAGGGTTAAATGACATTAAATAAGCTTTATTAAACAACAAATTAAAATTACTTTAAAAATGTTTTGAGTAGGTGTGAGGAGGTTTACTACAAAAGCGACGCTTCGTCTACTTTCAGAGGTAGAGAAGTAAATGTTGTTTCAACGGTATTTTATTTATTTATTTATTTATTTATTTTTTAGCGCATTTTTTAGCATTTGACTGATGTTTCATAAATTTTTTGTTGAGAACATAGATGATTACATTTCGTCCACCATTTTTAAATTTTACTTTATTTCTTATTTTTAAAGTGATACAAATGCATAATTTAAGCATTCATTAAAATATATATATATATATATATATATATATATATATACTTTATTAATTATATTTCATTATTGCATTATAAAGAAAAAAAAAAAATAATAATAATCTGGTGTGTCACTTACACGACTTTCTCTTACCTTGAAATATAATACTATAAATACAGGTTAGAGATTAAGAGGTAAGATAACGATGTTATGTAACCTCTGTTAAACAATTCAAATTAGGCTTCGGGAGAGTTTTATATGATAATTAGTTGTGTGTGAGGGGAGCTACCGCCCCCTTCAACCCCCCGTTTCATTAATGCACCTACATTTATATACAATTTAATTCGGTTATTAAAAAATAATTCGGTTTTTTTTTTTTAAATAATTTATTAAAATTATTATTTAAAAAAATTATCTCTTATGATAATGCAGACGATTTCCATAGTAGAGAAGTAGTATAACTTTAAAAAAATTCCATTTTATTCTCAATAATAATAATAATAATAATAATATTAATAATAATAAAAACGAATTTTTTTCGTTAAAAGTAAAAAATATCGATAACTTTGTTTTAAATTATCGCAGATCGATGGTTGAACCATTCGTTTTAAATGTATTGGCGAGCTCTTTTGAAAGATACCCATCATGAAAATTTACTTTCCTTGAGGGGGGGGGGCTTCCCCCCCCAGGGGGGAGGCGAGGCTCCTACATACACAATTTTTTTTCCTCTGTTGACTATCTCTATTACAAAAAATACATATTCGTTTCATTTGGTTTAGTGCAGTCTATAGAGGTTAAACTCTACTTACCTGCAATTTCCCCCATAGACGTAATGTATTTGAATACTTTTGAGTGTCCCTGTACACGAACCATTTGCTTGATCTTAACGAAAAGTTTAGTGTAGCATCCCTATATGATACACATTTAGAGTTCCAAGTTTGAAATTTCTGCCATAATTTGTTTTTGAGATATACTGATAACAGACAGACACACACACACACAGACCATTTGCTAAAAACATGATTTTCGTATTCATGGGACCTCAGAACATGTAAATATAACAAAAACTCGCGTTCGAAAATTTGACCCAAAATCAATACTTTCTCTACCTTATGGGTATGAGAAAGTAAAAATGAGATCCTAAAAAAATTCTTTTATCGGGGAAATTGAGGAATATCATCAGGGTTCCCATTAGAGAGAATGAGACTGTGAGAAACTCATACTTTTTTTTTTCTTTTTTTTTTTTTCATTTTCTCTTTTAAAAAGTTTAACATTTTGAGAAATTAACGCACTTTATTGGTGCGTATTTAGAAAACAGACCTTTGGCATCATTTATAAAACAAATCTTTCACAAAAATCGAAAAGACAAAGTTCTGAAAAAAATTGTTTTAGGTAGACACTTTGTAATATGGAGAGTATTTTAAATGTTATTAAAACAGTTTTCTCTTTTAGGTTACTCGTAGGTTACTTACTAGTACAGTTATGATGACGTATAACAAAAGAGAAGAGTCTGAAGAATTTGCTGAACTGGTTGCAGGTAATGATTTTAAATATGAGAAAATTATTTAATAATAAAACCCTGCAAAGTGAAATACGTCAATATTAATTCATTGTTATTTGTAAAAATATAACATGATATTTTATATAGGATTTTTTTCATATAAGTGTGTCGGGTCGGTACCAGACTTGTAGTAATCTTAATCGCGTAATCGTAATCGATTACAAAAGCAACGTAATCGCTGATTAATCGTAATCAAAATAAAATATTTAAATTATAATCGTAATCTAATCGTAATAAAAAAAAATATTTAAATTGTAATCGTAATCTAATCGTAATAAAAAAAAATATTTAAATTGTAATCGTAATCTAATCGTAATCAAAAAAAAATATTTAAATTGTAATCGTAATCTAATCGTAATCAAAAAAGATATTTAAATTATAATCGTAATCTGATCGTAATTTAATCGTAATCTCATTATATTTTTCTAGAGAATAATCTGTATCGCGAAGCAATGTAAACGTAATCTATCTCTAAAATGAGATTGCACTATATTTTTCTTTTCTTTGCTGCCATTTTTACTCTATTTATATTTTTTGTTATCCCTTTTTTAAAAATTTTCTAGCTTCACAAGCTAATTTATGAACTTACCTACTGTGTGGCTCTCATAAGAACAGCTCTGGGTATGGTTGTAAGAATGGAAGGGGCAACTTATCAGAGGGGAACAAGTTTTAAGTGTGGGAGAAAGGTTGTCATATTCGGCTTAGTTATCAAAGTTCTTTTCTCCCTTTTCCCCCTTTTTAAAAATCTTGTATATGAATTCAGAAAGCATTTTACAAGTACACTAATAACAGCATTTCCATCCAGAAAGATTAGTTAAAAAAAAAAAAAAAGAATTAGAATTTTTTATTTAGTTAGCATTCTCTTGAAATTGAAATCTTTAAATTGTGTTTTCTCAATTTGCATTTTTATTTATGAATTCATGAACTTCAAAATGATTAAACTTCTACAAATAATTAATAATGAACTTTATTTATTTATATATTTAATATATTTATTGTATGTTTAAAAAAGAACCTACTTAAATAAAGAGAGATGGGTTTTGAATTGATAAGTTTTTGAGAAAAAAATAAAGTGCAAAACTGGAGAAAAAAAAAAAAAAAAAAACTGATATATATATATATTAAGTTATTGCAAAATTCATCCCTTATTCTTTTAAGTAGATTCTATTAAATAACCCCCCCTCCCCAAATAATAATAATAATTAATAACTTTTTTCTTAAATAGCTGCAGAAATTTAATCATTTTGAAAAGCATGAATTCATGAAAAAGTGCAAATTGAGTAAACGCAATTTAAAGATTTCAAATCTCTAAAAAGACATATGGAAAACCATAAGAAATTTTGAATAAATATATATTTTACAGAACACACCTAATATAGTTCAATTTATAAATATTAAATGGAAACATAAGCTTTTATATGAAACATATTATAGTTGTGCTGTCAAAGGTGCAAAATCCCCTTAATATAGATATGAAAACAAGAATAATACTGACTTGAATGCAATTCCATTAAAAAAGTAAACCATATCGTACATTAACAACAACAACAAAAAAAAAAGAGCTTATACAGAATATAATAAAAAGCATCCTTAACAAACAAACATTAACAAAATTGAATCGTATAAGAAGGTTTAAATTCTTTTGTGGGTAGCTTTAAGAGAAGTAACTGTAATAATATGTTCACATTTCAAATATTTATTTGTTTTCTCTTATGTTTTAAATAATTTAACAGTACTAAAAAGAACTTTAAAAAGTGTGAGCCAATCGACCACAATTTATAAAAATTCTATACTATATAATGATTTAAGAAAAAAAAAAAAAAAAGTCCTGTAAATCTATGTTTCTCAGAATAATATTCCATAACGATTTGGCAATAGGAAATGCGGTAAGTCAATCGCTGAACGGAACGACTGAACGAGAGGAATGTGGCGAGAAATTCCAGTGTTGGCGCGAAAAGAAAATACCGGACATCCCTAAAATTAAGTCGACTGATCGGTTACCCTAGCAACTGGACAGTGACTAAACCAGTTCCAGGGTCGTTCTTATCTCGGTCGTACAGTACTCACCCTGGAAGATTTCAGAGGTCATGTTTTCAGGGCCCGATTAAGCTTTGAAGCTAAGGGAAGCTCAGCATCATTTCGGTGCCACCTTTCATTTCGGAAAATCTTGTTTTCCTGTAACGTATTGTAATATAAAAATGCTACAGACCAAAAAAATAGTGTGTGTTTATTATTTTTATTTTTTACTTTCCGAACACTATATGTGAGGAAAGTATTGTAATCATGTCAAAAATCCGAATTTGAGATTTTGATGTTTCTATACTTTTCGAGGTCCCCTGAGTCCGTTTCCACTATTTTTACGATGATGTATGTATGTCCGTGAGTGAACACGCTAGCGTCTAAACGCTTTGTTCGAATAAGCGGAAAGTTGGTACGTATATTGTAAGTCACCATAATACGAACCCTATAGATTTTGGTGAATCTAGCACTCGTAGTTTTTTTTACACGAGGAAAAATTCTTTATCATTATGGCCTATGGGACCAAATTTTTAAAAGTGCGATAGCGTCTAAACGCTTTATTACTCTGATGAAAAAAATTATATACATATTATAGGTAACAGTTGCACGAACTGTATAGGTTTTGGTGAATTTAGCACTTACAGTTTTTTTGCAGGGGCACAAAGAAAAATTCTTTATCATTATGCCTATGGGGCCAAATTTTTAAAAGTTTGATAGCGTCTAAACGCCTTATTAATCTGAGCAAAAAATTTGTACACATGTTATAGGTCACAGTCGCACCAATTGTATAGATTTTGGTTAATTTAGCACTTACAGTTTTTTTACAGGGACACAAAGAAAAATTCTTTATCATTATGGCCTTTGGGACCAAATTATTAAAAGTGCAATAGCATCTAAACGCTTTATTCAATTGAGCTGAAAATTTATATGAATATTATAAATCACTGTTGCACTAAATATAAGCATTTTGGTGAATCTAGCATTTGTGGGTTTTTACAGGGACACAACGAAAAATTCTTTATCATTATGCTTAAGACTTCGGTTCGTCTCTTCGCACGCGCTCTAATTCCATTAAATATTTATGGAATTTTTTGAAACTAATATATGTTATGTTCTTCAAGTTCACTATGGAATTGTTCCTTTTTAAAAATAGGGTAAATATTACCGCTGGTTTGTCTACAGGAAAATTTGAAAGAATTTCAAAGCATTGCGACCTATCAAAGCTATTTCTATAGATCATATTTTAACTTTTATTTCGCACAAACCATAATGCAGTCGACATTAACAATACATATGCGCAAGAAAATGCTTCCTGCAGAATATAATGTCATTAGCAATAAGATTTAGAGAGCAACGCAAAAATTTTCACTTTCAATAACGGTTATAATTGAAAATTGCTGGAATTGCATTTTCGTTTGCATTTATCATTTTTAATACTTCCTAGCAACGTTATAGAGTGATTATTGTTTAGAATGGTTGTTTCATTTTCTATATCTACAAATTTATATGAACTTATTGGTTTATTTTTTTTATTATTATAAACCTTTTAAAGGGGTTTTATTTACAAAAAATATTTAGTAGAACGCTTTATTGAAATAAAAAAATAAAATAAAAATAAAAGTTAACAAACAAATCGAAAATATTTTTATGAGAATAAAGAGTTTTGCTTAATCACAAAATTAAACATGTTAACAATCCACTTAATAAGATGCTTTGCCATTAAAAAGTAAAAGAAATCTCTGAAATATGATTGTTACTCACCCGTCTTAAAACATAAGTTGTCCACTAAAAAGCAACTTTAAAGTTTAGATATGCTTTAATGATTTCATAATTTTTTGAACTTACGAAATTTTAATTTAATTTCTTGAAATATTTAAAATTTAATTTTTGATTGTCTTTTCCTCTTCTGTCTCTCCGTTCATTTATCTATTTGCGTATGCTCTAGTAAATTTAAGTAAAACATTCTGATTGCCGAAATATTGCGAAATAGGTGTATTTCTCTTTTCAAACATTTTTCTGTAATGATTACCGTTATTTATGGGGCCTAATAAAATATTTTTAATATATTTGTATTTATTGTATTTTATTGTTGTAAAATAATTTAAAATCTATAAGAAATATTTCTCATCCAAGCTTTGAAATTTTCCTTAGAAAAAAGGATGAAAAAATATGTGGAAAGTACACCATTTATTATATCAACAATTTTGGATCCACGATTCAAGAATAGTTGCCTGGACTTGACGAATGAGCATGTGTGTGAAATAATAATTAAAGAAATGAAGAATCACTTTCTTGTCGAAGAAATAACAGAACCAGAAGAAAAAGCCGCAACTGAACCTAAAAGAAAAAAAAAGACGAAACTGTTTGCGTTTTTGGACGGGAAAAGATTAAGTTAACTTGCCAAGAATTATATAGCAAAATCGGAAATAACGGAGTATTTAAAAGAGCCATTGAAAGGAGAAGATATTTGCCCTCTAAATTTTTGGAAGGAAAATGACAAAAGATATCCAAAAATTGCAAAAATTAGTTCAAAATATGTCTCTATCTGTGCATCTTCAGCACCCGTAAAGAAGTTATTCAGTGTCGCTGGAAAATTCTATACGAGTTCCCGCACTCTACTAAAAGCGGGAAACTACTAAAAAATTTAATTTTGATTAAATTAAATAAAAATGTTTAAAAGAATTTTAAATCTCTCCTGCATTATATTTGTATATGTATGAAGTTCAATGTTCAGAAGTAAGAAAAAATAAATTTTTTTGGATTATTAATTAATTTTATTTATTTATTGGGGGGGGGGGTAGTAGTGCAAAATTTTACAGACGAGAAATATTTGTTTATTAATATTCATTTGAGAAACATAAATATATTATCTAGACCATTTAATAAAATCATTTAATTAATACAGGTATCATCATAATCTATGAAGGTATAAAGATAACTAAACTCATTATTTATTATAGGCAACAGAATTGTACATCTAATTTGCAATTTTTAAATTTATATCAATATGATATTTCTCCTTTGTAAAAAAAAAAAAAAAAAAGAAAAGAAAATGCATTTTTAACTGACAGTTTTATTTAAATCAAATGCGATTGTTTGAAACTTCTTTTTTAATTAAATTGATTGCATTTTTATTTAGACTTCTTACTTATACCTTTACACATTGCTACCAATGTAATTCAATGCGTGTACATACTTACATATGATATAATTTAAGGGGTTCTCCAAATTTACATAGCTTCTACTTCTTACCTTTTTATGTTTTACTAAATAATATATATATATATATATATTATCTTTCTTTTCTACTGAAAATGCAAAAGTAATATAAAACGAATTTCATGCTTCGGAACTAACGGTCGATTTGAAAATAAATTTTGGTCAACTAAGTTATTATAAAGAAGTGAAATTTGTGACAGATATTTGAGATAGTATTTTAATTTCTGACTCATACTTAAAACTTCTTTCAATATTTTAATGATTACATTTCTTTGATGGTCAAAATATAGAGTTTTGTATAAATATAAAATTTCGCTCGCTTTAGATTTTATCATCTAACGCAAGGGAAATTTTATTGATATGATATTGATATTATATTACTTGATATGATAATTTTAATCTGCTTGCTGTGATATTAAAAGCTTAATCTGAAAGCAATCAAAATAAAGAATATATAGAGAATATAAGGAGAGGATATATACAAGATATATTTCAGGATATATGTGAAGAAATATCTAAGAAAGATTATATACAAGCGATATTCATCACATCGAGATTGAGAAATCTGTATAATTGAAGTTTAATTGTAATCGATTTTTCATGTAATCGTAATCTGAATATAATCGTATTCTAGAGTCTAATCAAAACGTAATCAAAACTGTAATCGTAATCTGAATGTAATCGTAATCGAAATGTAATCGTATTCTAGAGTCTAATCAAAACTGTAATCGTAATCTGAATGTAATCGTGTTCTAGAGTCTAATCAAAACGTAATCAAAACTGTAATCGTAATCTAAACGTATTCGTAATCGGCATTTGAAGATTAAAAATAATCGTAATTGTAATCTTTTAAGGATTCTGTAATCGACTACAAGTCTGGTCGGTACTTTCTTTTTAATCACGTGCCATTGAGTGAGTTACTTATATGCAAAAACAAAACATAAATATCAATAATTATAAGATAAAAAACATTTTATAAACCATGTTTTTAAATTTTCTGTTGAATCATAGCTATAGAACTAATTACATTGAATCCCGGAAGAAATCGCACCCGGAAAAAATCGCGCGCGGAAAAAATCGCACGCGGAAAAAATCGCACCGGAAAAAATCGCACATAAAAACATTCATGCTTGCGTACACACATGCCTCTCTCCCCAGAAAGCAAAACTCATCTTAAGATTCATATGGGCCTTAGGCAATAAATTTTAAATTCTATTTAATCTTATAAACGAGGTTACAGAAAAGAAAAGGGCGGTGGTATTATTAAATTGCATGCTCTGTCCCTCTAGATCCGGAAGAGTGGATATATATGATAATTTAACAACTTTCTAGAAATAAAATTTAAGAAAATAGTAAATGTTTGAATACCAATCAGAGATATGGGGATTCCGGAAAAAAAGGACACCGGAAGAAGGGCATTCTTCCAATTCGCGAATCGCAAAATAAAAAATATCAAATCAGGAATTTAAAGAATAACTTTCAATTGATTTGGTGCAACATTCATTGGAAAAGGGGGGGGGGACACTCTAATTGCAGGTTGAAAGAAAACAATTGTTTTTTATATCATCTTCTTACCAATTTTATTGAAACATTTTATAATCACGTACAATTTGTGAAAAAAATTACTGTAAGTGTCAGACATACTTGGGGGTGGGGGATTAAGGAGGGGGGAGCAGAGGAAAATAAGATGATGTTTTATATCACTATTTTACCGAATTTAATGATATATTCTATAACAATCACTTACTTTTTATGAAGATCACAATGAGTGTACTATACACCTGGGGAGGCAAGGGGGAGAATAGATGGAAATAAAATATATTCTTCTTTAAACTACCCCATTATCGATTTAAGAAAAAAAAAAACTTTGTATAATCATGTACAATTTGTAAAAAAAAAAAAAAAAAAAAAAAAAAAAACATGTATAAGACATATATATATATATATATATATATATTTTTTTTTTTTAAGTGAAAACTTCTTTAGGCGCGTTGAGCATTTTTGGGTGAACAAAAATCATGAAACTCGCTTCATCGTCAGCGAAAGTTTTCCATTTGAAGTGAAAACTTCTTTAGGTGCGTTGAGCACTTTTGGGTGAACAAAAATTATGAATCTCGCGTCATCGTCAGCGAAAGTTTTCCATTTGAAGTGAAAACTTCTTTAGGCGCGTTGAGCACTTTTGGATGAACAAAAATCATGAAACTCGCGTCATCGTCAGCGAAGGCTTTCCATGAGAATCGAAAGTGGAATTCGAGATTTCAGCTGATTTACACGTATTGAGGTGTCCTGAATGGGTTTTCTTTTGTATCTCAGCTACTAATTAAAATAATTTCGTAAGTAATACATCATTTGAAAGCTTTGTTGAGTTCGAATCGAACAGTAACTTACAGAAATTTCTACCGCCAGATGGCGCTGTAATATTTTAAAATTTAAAAATGTCAATTTTTAATTATGATTAAATTATTTTTAATGCATCATTCGAAAGATATTTTAAAGTTCTGTTATATTGTCGAAAGTGGAATTCGAGATTTTACCTGATTTACACGTTTTGAGGTCTCCTGAATGGGTTATCTTTTGTATCTCAGCTACTAATTAAAATAATTTCATAAGTAATACATCATTAGAAAGCTTTGTTGATTTGGAATCGAACAGTAGATTAGAGAAATTTCTACCACCAGATGGCATTGTAATATTTAAAAAATTCAATATTTGAAATTCTAATTATGATTAAATTATTTTTAATACATCATTCGAAAGGTATTTTTAAGTTCTTTTATATTATCGAAAGTGGAATTCGAGATTTTACCTGATTTACACGTTTTGGGGTGTCCTGAATCGGTTCTCTTTTGTATCTTAGCTACTAATTAAAATAATTTCATAAGTAATCAATAATTTTACCTAATATAAGGCTTAGTTCATTTAATTTGGGAGGCTACAAATATTGTGCCGAATCATATAATACAGATCATAAACACTTCTTTACAAACCAAAAATACTTCGAAAATAATAATCTAATAGTTCGACGATACAATTCACAAGTTATTTAGTTTTCACTTCTATCGTCAGTCCCCAAACACTGCTTTGATTTTTTTTTTTTTTTTTTTTTTTTTTTGGGGGGGGGCGGTAAAGAAAGGGGGGGGGGCACAGAAAAATAATATGATTTTTCATATCACCATTTTACCGATTTTAATGATATATTCTATAACTATCACTTGCGTTTTATGAAGATCACAAATGAGTGTATTACATACCAGGGGTGTCAAGGGGGCGTAGATTTAAGTAAAATATATTATTCTTTAAACTACCCTATTATCAATTTAAAAAAAACTTAGTGTGTATACATCTTACAGTTTAAGAAAAATTACAGTGAGTGTTACACATATCTGGGGAGCAGAGTGAAGAAAATGGTTGTTTTTATATATAACTAATATATAAGTATATAATGTTTTTATATGTAAGTAAAATATATTATTCTTTAAACTACCCTATTATCAATTTATAAAAAACTTAGTGTGTATAAATCTTACTGTTTAAGAAAAATTACAGCGAGTGTTACACATATCGAGTGTTACACATATCTCTCTCTCTTTATACGTGTATATATATGTTACATAGCTGTTTAGAAATACGTTATGTGATATAGTTTTATTCTCTGTGCGATTTTTTCCAGTGCGATTTTTTCCTGTGCGATTTTTTTCCAAGTGCGATTTTTTCCGTGCGATTTTTTCCACCTCCCAACTACATTAGCACTATATCAATGCGTATTGTTACGAAATTGTAAATAATTGTATTTATTTTTGTATAAATTCTTTCAAAGAGGCTTAGTAAGTATATAAAATGTCAATTTTCTGCATTTCCAGCTCTTTTTCGCGTTAAAATAGCTTAATTTCCCCTTTAAAATGCATTAAAAAGCTCCAATAGCCAGGTAATGGATTTGGCGCCAAATCTGACGACTTTTTGCGAGAAAATCCTTATTATCGATATTCCAAAGACGCACGTTCTAATTTGATTGGTTAAAGAGTTACGGGAAATTTGAATTAAAAAAAAGTTTGTTTTAAAAATAAAATATTAAACCTTTCCGAACAACATATATTTGCATTTTCATTATGAACTACATTAGCACTTTATCAATGTGTAGAAAATCTTTAAAGTGATAATGACGTCAATTTTTCTCAGATGCATAATTTAATTTTTTATAATTTTTTAAGGTTCACGTTTAATTAAATGTATTTATTTTTACATTGAAAGAAAATCAACTCGTAAATTTTTTTTTTTTGGCAACAATTAAATTATAGCTAATATTTTAATGAATATATTTATTGTTATTAGAAGATTATCATTTTCATATTTTAATCAATTAAAAGAAAACTATTCGAAAATCTGACTTCGAAGTATTGTGCTGTCACAGTGTTCAGAGCTACTGTGAAAGTTTCAAATGTCTAGCTATTAGGGAAGTTAGTTAAAAATAGATTGCAAGATTTGTACCGGACAAACAAACAAACACACAAACAAACAAGAATAGAAGTTAATAAAAACATGGTAAAAAATAATATATTTCATGGGACCCAGGGCTGTAGCTAACGATATATTTGGGGAGGGCAATGTGTTAAATGAGCCGACTCAACAATGGCTCAAAGCCGAGTCATGTCAATACCCTCTCCCTCCTTTCCCATAAAAAAAAGAAAAAAAAAAAACTATGATATTTACTAATTTTACTTCCATTACATGCCTACCGTAGGTAATATTGAAACATTCCATTTAGTCAAAAAATTTCATATCAAGTTTTCTTCTGACTTATATGTTTAAAGGTCTCTAAGTCTATTTTTCTATTTCTGCGTAAGTGTGCATTTGCGTGTGTGTGTGGACTCATGATTATTATTCTGCCAAAATTAGAGAAAACAACGAAATTTAAGATAGTTAGGGTGCACAGATGAGTTTGGCAATTTTTGGCAGAGGGGGAAATTTCGTAACATCCCTTTATAGTGAGTGTTGGGAACGTATAAACAACCCACACTTAAAATTTAATCTTACCGAGATAATGTGAAGCAAAGTTATGCTTGGAAACATGTTTATTAGGGAGTAGGTTATTTGCACCCGAAGAATACCTAAACGGTCGAGTTGCACCGTTTACCACCTCCAAACAAGGGGTGAGTTGCACCGCTTAGCCATTTCTACAAAGGTGCGAGTTTCACCCTCCAAGATATTATTACATAATTTTTTTATACATAATCACATAATTTTCCCTTCGCACTTTTCACAGGCTTACGACTGTCATGGGCTAAAAACCCATTTCGGGTTTAAAAAATTTGCGAATAATTTTTCTTTGTCTCATAGTGGTAATAAGTTTACCTTGTCTAATAGCCGAGCATATGCCCATTGTCTTTGAGAAAGATGATCATCTGTCGTCTTATTTTATGCATAGGTTTTAATTTGTTTCCTTTTTATCTTTCTTTGAACGGTAGTAGGAAATAGCCTTTAAAAATTCAAATCTTGCAAGTTCTTTACTCGTATAAGGTGCACTGAAATTGGCATTGAATTTTGCGTGAAACGATTCACAAGCGTTAGTTGTTCTCTCTCCGTCAATTGTATCCAAGCCCACATAATTGGTGGAAATTTCGCATCTTCTGAAATATATGTATCAACAAAATAATCCATGTATTTTTTCAATTTTTCATTCTGAGGAATTTCCGACATGAAATCCTCTACAAAACAATCAGCAACTTCCTCATGATTGAAATAAAGCAGTCCGAATGACCAACGTAGCCACTTTCCAATATCAGAATTCTTGTCTTTATATTCTTTTGATAAACCAAGTTCTTGAATTTTTCTCCACCATGATTGAGATGTATGGAAACGACAACCTCTGATATTGCTTGTACGCCATATTCTTTTAATTGCCGAATGAATTCCGATTTCAAAATCAGCGACAATATTCTTGGGCTCGAATTTCAATTCTAATGTTTCACAACACTCTGTCAGCAATACAAACATATCTTCATAAGTATTTGTACTATTGTTAGGCAAGAGAAAGTGAGCAAGTGGCATGTACTGGCCATTTTCATTGATGTGCAACGAAAACATCTGATAAAAAAACTTTGGACAATGTTTGAATGTTCCATCGATGAATATCGTATCACTTTTACACAAAAATTGCAGATTAGAGGCGCTTGAAAAGCAAACGATACCTTTTTCTTCATTGTTAACTTGAAGCATTTCTTCCCCCTGATATGTTTTAATATCCAATGAAGCTAGAGCAGAATGCACTTCTTTTACGTTTTTGTTAAGGGGTGGTAATACTGCACGCCGTGCCCTACTCAAATTTTTTCTTATATATTCCATATCTTTTACATTGAATTCTTCTGTAAAACTTGAAGGTGCACCACTTATTTCTCTTCTAATTAATTTTTGTGGGCGTTCGTTTACTTCGTCTAAAGCTTACCTTTTGACACTATTCGAGATGGCTTGTCTTTTCAAGTTTTTATCAAGGTCATGATTATGGTTCACATCAGATTTTATAATAACTGTAGCATTTCCATCCGTATAAATCTTTGCTAAACAGTTTCTTTTGACGCATCTCCATTTAAGTCCTTCTCCGGTTTCATGCTGCTTGTAAAATTTGTAGTTACCGTAAACCAACGTCCTTTTTCGCTCAACATAAATTCCATTTTTACTAACGAACTTAAACGCTCCTTACAACTTCACGACAGCACACTACGTGAACTAATGACTATGTGGACGCGCGCAGCCGCAGCACATGCAAAAACCTCTCAGGCAACCCTCGGACCTTTATTGACTGATGGAAAGGGAAGGAAGGCGGTACAATGGTGTCTTCCCTTTTTAACAACAACATATGCTGAACACTAATGGGGCGCTTTTACAATATAAATAAACTCTATAAAATATATCAGTTATTTTGTAATCTGCAATTTTAATATTCTTCGTCTAAATTTAAATGCGGCGCTTTTATAAGGAAGATTTTATGATGGAATTAAGTTGACATTCTAGAAACCTTTTCCTCTAATGACTTATCAGTAAATCGTTACAATTCGCCCGTCGTTTGATTGACAGGTAAAGAGAGGGGTGCAATTGACCCTCGTCCGAAAAATCCCAAGCGGTGCAACTCGCCCGAGATTAGAAGAACAAAGGAAGGAGGTCGGGTGCAATTCGCCCGTCATTTGATTGACAGGTTAAGAGAGTCGTGCAATTGACCCTCGTCCGTTTATTACCCCTCTGCCCTTAAACGGGGGGAGGGAGAAATTTCGTAAAATTGCTTTATAGTGCGTGTTGGGAACGCAGAAACAATTCACACATGAAATTTAATCTTACCGAGATAATTTGAAGCAAAGTTATGCTTAGAAACGTGTTTATTACCCTCCCCCTGCTCTTAACGGGGGGGGGGGAATTTCGTAAAATCCCTTTACAGTGCGTGTTGGAAACACATAAATAATTTATATATAAAATTTAATCTTACTGAGATAATTTGAAGCAAATTTATGCATGAACGTGTTTATCCCCCCTGCCCTTAAAGGGGGGGAGGGTAAAATTTCGTAAAATTCCTTTATAGTGCGTGTTGGCAACGCATAAACAAACCACACATAAAATTTAATCTTACTGAGATAATTTGAAACAAAGTTATACTTCGAAACGTGTTTATTTTTCCCCTATTCTCAAGGGGGGAAAGGGGGGGGGGGCTTTTGCAAAATCCCACAACAATGGGTGTTGGACACACGTAAATAAGCCATACACTAAAATTTGTGACCTTAGCCCCGATAGATTTTCACGGACGAATTTAGCGCGAAAAGACGGGGTCAAATTGGCTCCCTTGTAACTCCCCCCCTTCCCCCAATATCGAAAATCGGAAAAAATCAAAAGTAAGTTTTGGAACTATCCTCAAGAAGACTCATGGCGATTTTCTATACATTTGAGCTATTATCGGTAGAGTTTTACTTGAAAATCCGTATTTTGCTAAATTTGCCTCCGAAAATCGTTTTTACCCGCTCCCCCCCCCCTTAAAAATCCAAAACTCAAATCACAGAAAATGTTTTGTTTGCACTCAAGTCTAGTCTCTCTATCTGCAATTTCTTCACCGTGAAGTAATTTGGAGCCAAATTAAGCTTATAAGGGGGTTTTTGCCTTCTGCCCCCCCAGGGGGAGCGGGGGATATTTCGCAAAATCCCGCCTTAATGGGCGTCAGGGTCCTAAAACCAACGTGTTCACAAAATTTGCAAACCTATCTCCCATAGAATCGCCCCGGCTCTATTGAGTCAGTGAATCAGTGATTTTACTCTTTTATTCCCCACCCCACCCCCAAAGGGGTAAAGGGGGATTTCACAAAATCCCACAACAATGGGTGTTGGACACACGTAAATAAGCCACACACTAAAATTTGTGACCTCAGTTCCTACAGATTTCCACGGACGAATTTAGCGCTAAAAGAGGGGGTCGAATTTGCCCCCTCGTAACTGCCCCGCCACTCCAATATCGAAAATCGGAAAAAATCAAAAGTAAGTTTTTGGAAATATCCTCAAGAAGACTCTTGGCGATTTTCTATACATTTGGGCTATTATTGGTAGAGTTTTACTTGAAAATCCGTATTTTGATAAATTTGCCTCCGAAAAGCGTTTTTACCCCCTCCCCCCCCCCCTTAAAAATCCAAAACTCAAATCGCAGGAAATGCTTTTTTTGCACTCAAGTCTAGTCTCTCTCTCTGCAATTTCTTCACCGTGAAGCAATTTGGAGTCGAATTATGCTTTATAAGGGGGTTTTTGCTTTCTGACCTCCCCCAGGGGGAGCGGGGGATATTTCGCAAAATCTCGCCTTAATGGACGTCAGGGTCTTAAAACCAACGTGCTCACCAAAATTTCCGAACCTATCTCCCATAGAATCGCCTCGGCTGTATTGAGTCAGTGAATCAGTGATTTTACTCTTTTATTCCCACCCCACCTCTAAAGGAATAAAAGGGGACTTTCACAAAATCCCGTTACAATGGGTGTTGGACACACGTAAATAAGCCACACACTAAAATTTTTGAGCTCAGCTCCTATAGATTTTCACGGATGAATTTAGCGCTAAAAGGGGGGGGTCGAATTTGCCCCCTCGTAACTCCCCCCCCCCCAGATCGAAAATCGGAAAAAATCAAAAATGAGTTTTTTTCAAATACCTTCACAAGACGACGTTTGGCGTTTATATATATATATCTTTGAGCTCTTACTGCTAGAATTTTGCTCGAAAATCCGTACAATGCTAAATTTTCCCATGAAAACCATTTTTACCCAATCTCCCCCCTTCAAAATCCAAAATTCCAAAATCGCAGAAAATGATTTTTTTGCACTTAAGTCTAGTCTCCCCATCTAGTGGTTTTATCCTTCTGCCCCCCCACCGCTCCCCTCCGGAGGGGAGCGGGGGGTATTTCGCAAAGTCCCGTCTTAGGGAGAGTCAGAGTCCTAAAAACAACCTGCTCACCAAAAATTGTGATTCTATCTCCCATAGGATCGCCACAGCCGTGTTGAGTCAGTGAATCAGTGAGTTCACTATTATATATATATAGATTAAAATATACTATTTATATTATACTAAACTTTTAAGTATAATATAAATTTAACTATGTAGTAATTAATATTAATTATTTATTTGTTCTTTACAGAATTTGAAAAATTGGAAGTGGGCATCAACGATAATAGAAAAATGTCTACTGAAAACATCTGCAAATTATATGAACTTGCATGCAAGCGTCAAGAACTCGAAGTAAAAGAGAAGTGCTTGGAATTTATGAAAAAAGAAATTTCTGTGGTTAATTTTGTTGATTTAATTAGCTTGACTGTTCGACATGATGAAGCGGAATTACTTGATATTGCTACAGATTTATTCATTGAAAAACATGAAAATATAGTTCTTACTCTTGAATTTCGGGCTTTTGTTTTGGCATATCGTAACCAAGCTGTTCAGCTGTATAAAAAAAAATTTATTCCGAATTATGACCCTTTTCGCCATTAACTTCAATTCCCTGTTCAACGGAAAGAACTCGAAAAGCGTCTAAAGGCAGAGTAAAGGTTTCGAAGAAAATTTGGCACGCTGCTTCTTCCATCTAGCGTCAAAGTTTTCAGGTAATTTTTGATTGGTTTCTTCCATTAAAAAAGCTGAAAACAAGAATTCCGCTAGATGGCAGATGCAAAGAGTGAAATTTTACTAAAGAGTTGAATTCTGTCTTTATATGCTTTTTAAATTTTCGTGTTCAACCGAGAGTTTAAGTTATTGGTGAATACAGCCGTCAGTGATACAAAGAGAAAAGAAAAGAAAAAGACTATTTTTTTAACATTTCATTTTGTATTCTTTTTTTTTTTTAATAAACTAAGTATTTAATAGACTAATGTTTTCTTGGTTATAACAATAAAATAAAATGTGTGTCAAATTTTGTGAGATAAATAGAGTGTTGATTCAATGGATAATGGATTAGCCTTCCGTGGTTAATAATGAATCACGTGATATGAACCAATAGATTGTTATGTTTGGCCCTTTGACGCCATTTTGGCATTTAAAATTTCAGTTCAGCAAATTATCATTATTATTAGGTAACACGGCAGTCCTGTGACCGAAATAAATTGTTTTGAAACATATTATTTTCAGACATTTCACATTATGATAAACCAAACTCTCTCTCTTTTTCTTTTCTTTTTTTTTTTTTTTTTTTTGTTAATCCATTATTTCCCAACAAAGCTTAAAAGTGTTTATAAAGGAAAGTTAAGCTTTTAAAAGAGCTAAATAAATTTTCAATAGGATTTGTTTTAATTATGCGTAATACAACAGACCAAGTCATTAATAGCTGCAATGGCTTTACTGTGGAAATCATTTGTATTAAGGGCAACGATTTGATTACATTTATCAGCAAGTAACAATCTTGTATTTTTGTTAGTTTTAATTTGTTTTGAAAAAACAAGATTTTGATTATTGGACTCACTGTTTGTTTAACGAGAAAACTGCAGACGCCCATACTTGCTCCTTGGGAATATCTTTTATAATATTTCCAAAGTTGGGGATAATGTTCACAGGATTTAAGCGAGACTTTTGGATTTACAAAGTACAGTATTTAAGAAATTTAAAGACTTCAATAAACGGGAAAAATTTCTCAATCTCTCCAACTACAAATTCACTTCAAACGAACTGGACATTCTCAATAAAGTATCGAACTTTGCTCTTAAACCTCGCCTAAATGCTGTGAACGTTATCCCTAAATTTGAAAATATTATAAAAGATAGTATTAAGGAGCATCAAGATCAAGTACGAGCGTCTGCTGTTTTCTTTTTAAACAAACATCTTAACCTCAAGAGTGGATCTAATAATCAAAATCTTGTTATTTCAAAATTAATTAAAACTAACAAAAATACAAGATTGTTATTTGCTGATAAAGCTAAAGAAATCGTTGCCCTTAAAAAATGCTTCTTAAAATATTTTTTTAAAAATTAAAGCCCATAAAATTAACCACCCTTTTCTTCCCATTGTTTCCAAATGCAATAGTCCTTCACTTTTTCTCGAAAAAATTCTAGCATATTTACTTAAACTATTGATACTTAACGACCCTCGTATTGTAAAATCCAGTGTAGAAACTAAAAATAGAATTCTAATGCTACTTTTACCCCTACTGATAAATTTTTTAGTCTTGATGTTGGTGTCCTATTTCTGAATACTCCTTCAGATTTAGTTAAATCCATTATCCTTGATAAATGTGCTGCTACACAATCACTTAGCCCTTTTCTCAAATTTATTTGTGAAGTTTAGGCCTCATTAATGATAATAATATCTTTTTGTTTGTGATATATAGTCAAACATTTGACGCCCCGATGTGTTCGCCTCTTAGTTCTATTTTAGCAGATTTACTACTTCTAAGATTCTAAGACGGAAGGAGGCCGCTCACCACTATGCAGCGGTTTTAAGTGTTTTTAACCTTTAGAGAGGGGCTCCGAACCCACTGCGGAGATTCAGAAGAGCGCGTCTCCAAAGATTAAGCCTTCCCCGTTTCTTATTGCATAGAAAATAACAAAAAAAAAAAAAAAAATAGAAAGGTCGCCAGAGCAGAGCTCTCCCGCGACAAAAGGCGACAAAGTTGCATGAAAGTGAAGGGGACCGGAGCCAAGTGGTAGACTATTTACTAAGTTCATTCAGGTAATGTAGAAATTTCCCAGTCTTTATACAATGTTCTCGCAGTCTTTATATCAAGCCCAAACACCCTATAAACAATGTTGGTTAATAGCAATATCATGCGCAGGATGATTGCTTCCTGAGAGCACTTCCGTGGAATACTGTAGCATCAGACATGACCAGTATTCGCCATGTAGGAGAGGAGGAAAAATTAGGAAAGATAGAGAAGGAATTTAGGTTGTTTAATTTGATAAATCTTGAAGGAAGGCATACATGCGCTTTAATTTGAGCCGTAGGGGCTTTTTAATTATTATTTTGTTCAGCTAAGTTGCTGGTCTAGGGTTAGGGTTCCTTAAATGGTAAGGTATTGTAAGTTTAATGTGAAAGTAGTAATGTTGTGCAGTCCCCTCCTCACCGCATGAGCATAAGGGTGATCGTCGACAATGAAATCTGTGAAGGTATTTGCGGAAGGGGCCATGACCTGACAGAAAGGCAGAATTTCCGGGGAGAGGCCCCAAATATTGAGTGAGACATTTGGTATTAGCTCGTGAGCATATCTCCCTTTTGGAGACACACTCCAGAGACCCTGCCAGTCATTAATTAGTTTTTGATTTAGGTGATATTTTATGTAGGACGGGGGAGCTGGGAGTGAATAGGCTATGTCACTAGATTCTGTTGCTGATTTTGCAAGAGTATCCGCTAGTTCATTTCCGACGACCCCCTTATGGGCAGAAACGTGTGCCAGGGAGATTTTAGTTTTTTTTATTTTGAGAGCTTTATTTTAATTTCAAGTACTTGTGGGTGTCTGCTCTTGTGGCCTGCAGGCTCGAGAGGCTGTCACTGAAGATTGAAATTAGATTGTAGTCTGGAGAGTTTTTTCTAACCACTCAACTGCCTTCAGGATGGAAAAGAGCTCGGCCTGAAAGACCGAATTGTGGTCTGCGAGCCTGCCTGCCCACTGACGGAGAACTTTGTTATTGTTTAAAACGCACAGCTCAGCGGCCACTCCATGATCGGTTTTGGAGCCATCAGTGTAGATCGCCAGTTGAGCAGACGGGGAGAAATTGTTTTTTGAACAATTTATGAGAAGGAAGCAGCATCCTTTGCTGGGTGTATTTGCCAGCTGTTAGAAAGCTGTTGGACATGAATATTAGGAAGGAGAGTGTCTGTGAGAATGGAATTATTTAATTGCAGGACGTTAGTTTTATTAAAGTTGTATTTTAATTGGAGGTGAGCATGTGGAATACCAGTGATGACTGTGAGGGCATCAGTAGAGATTGTTTTGTAACCTCTAGAAATTTGAACCAAAAACATTCTCTGTATTAAGTTAAGTTTATTCGACGCTGCTTTGGTGAGGTTGCCCCCCCCCAAATGCCAGCGCCGTAGGTTAGGATCTTTTCTACTACTATTTCATACCAGGTTTTTAGGAAGAAGGTGGATATACCCCACTTCTTCCCTGCCATATTTGCTGAATTGTGGAAGATTTTAGAAGTTTTTATGTTTAGGTCTTATGTGCCAGCCAGTTTAGGTTTTTATCTATTGTGATTCCCAATATTTTTAGTTGTGAAACATGACGGACACTGACACCATCAATCCTCATCACTGGGTTCCCATAGCCGCCAAGTTTTACTCCCCAGGAGTAAAATTTACTCTTTTTTGAAATTTTTTACACTTTTACTCCTAGATCACTATTTTTACTCTTTTTCTACTATTTCAACATTTTTCTACCGATGAATCCAATACTTTCTCTATATTACATATAGAAGAAAGTATTGGATTCATGAAAATTTTCGACCTCCATTTTGGGATGTCCAGAACATGAATTGATAGCTTTTAGAAAATGTCTGTCTGTCTGTATCACTTTTTTGTGGGCGCTGTATCTCACGAACCAATGAATGCAATTTAACCAAACTTGGTATTTAGTTGCACCCTGACATAAACTGGTGCTGAATAGATTTGGGGATTAATCGCTTAACAGGTGGCACTGTGATCGCATTTTATGCAAACTTTTAACATGGCAGTATAGGACAAAATTTCGTATAAATGTGCATAATGAGTTACAGACATGCCAAGTCTCCAGCTTTTTGCTTGTTTTTCTATGCTCCTGATTTTCCACTCATTTCTCCTGCTTTTCTGATGTAATTTTTATCTATCTCTCTTAGCATAATTTATGCTTAAAATTTGTGGGGTTAGGTAAAAAAATATGAAAGAAAATTGAAATTTATCTTGCCCTGCAATTTATCAAGTTCAGTTTGAATGTGAATTACTATACAATGCTTTGAAACTAATTTTTGCTAAGAATAAATTTTTATCTTTCTTTTTTGCATAATTAAAAATGTCTTATTATCAAAAGATTTTTTTTTTTTTTTTTTTAATACCATAACTATTGAAAACTTAAAGAATACAAATTTCATTAGAATATAGCTGATATTTTCATTTCTTTATTGCCTTTTCTTTTACAAAGATAATTAAGATTCTTATTGTTTTATATTAGGAGCAGAATGATCAAATCTGTCTATTTTGACTTAAATTTTAAACAACTGAATGTCTGAGGGTTTTTTTTTTTATAGTTTGTTTTACTACAAGAAACATATATTATTCATTTAATTTTAATACTGATGCTTTATAAATACCTCCTACGCTTATAAAGCTTTACTTAAAATTAAATTTGCATTATTTTATTCATTTTTCTTACGAACTTTCTTGTTGGAAAAAGTCTCGTGGTTTCTGTTAAAAATAGAGATGGAACGAAGCTTCGGCAAGGCCGAAGCTTCGGCCACTTTGCCGAAGCTTTGGACTGGCCGAATAATGAGCGTGATTCGGCCGATTCGGCCTATAACAATTTATGTTGTGAATATTCTTTTAACAATTATTATTATATAAAATATTGCCATTTAAGTTATGCACAATGGTACATTATAATAAAACATAGTAGAAATTTATGTTTAATTTAAAAGTTTGTGTGCATTGACTCTTTTGAACCATTCAACAATTAATAATATATTCTATTTAAATAGGAAGTTGCTAAGAAATAAGTTACATTACATTATATTTAGTTAACAATTTAATTATACGAACAACTTTAGTTGCTTTAAAATGAAGCTATTAAAATATTGCATGAAACATTCTTTAAATATTTCTAGCTTTGAAACTTAGTCATAGTCATGTTTTCATGTATAGTCAATAATCAAAATTAACAATATAGTCAATAATCAAGATTAACAATAACCTAGGATTATAAAACATGCAGAGAATTGTTGAAAAATAAATAAAAGCTGAATATTTATTTATTTTTTATAAACCAGAATATGAGGAGGGTGCCCATTACTTGCACATCCACCCTAGATCTAAATTCTAAATATTTATTCCAGATAATTAAAGCTATAAAATTTATTCTAGATTACTTATTATCACATGATAAAATGTTTTCTAGGTTAATAACTGGCATACTGTAAATTGTTTTTTATGTTTATTTTCATCATATTACATACAAGGTTAATTAACCTTACTTTATTTTATCATTTATCGCACAATTTTAAATTATGATGCAAAAAAATCAATGTTTTTGCATTTTTAGGAAGAATTCTATTCCTTTTTTCCTCATACACATTTTCAGCTTCAGAAAATAACCTTTCACTATATATATTGCTACTTGGAGCAGATAAATAGCGTTTGGCCGAATCAGATAATCTTTTTTTATTCTCTCTCCATCTCCACCAATTTCAACAGACAATGTGTTCTATTTAAAAGCGGATTGTTTATATATACTTCCAGCTCTTTAGCCGATGAATTTTCAGAGTGTTCTGTGAGTAATTCATTGTTTATGACTTCTGAAAAACAATCCCACAATGATGCCGGAGCTTCGGCCGAAGCTTCGGCGATTATTTGACCGAAGCTTCGGTATTCGGCGCTTCGGCCAAACTGTGCTTCGTGCCATCACTAGTTAAAAAATCTCCTGCTTTTTTGTCATTAGAAGTTGGCATCTCTGGAGTTATTTTAAACTTGTGATTGTAAAATTAATATGAATTATTGATAATAGTAGTAGTTAACAAGGAAAATATTTTGTGCATGTGGGGGCATTGATTGCCCCCCCCCTGGGGGGAGTACATTTTCAAGATGGGTATCTTTCGAAAGGTTTCATTGATAATAGTAGTAGTTAACTAGGAAAAAATAATTGTGCATGTGGGGGCATCATTTCAAGATGGGTATCTTTCGAAAGGTCTCATCAATACCTTTAAAACGAATGGTTGAACTATAAATCTGTGATAATTTAAAACAAAGTTATCGATTTTTTGAAAAAAAAAACTAGGGGGGGGGGAGTCTGCAAATTTTTTTGTTTGTGCGCTGTTTTACTCCTTGGAATGCTTGCAGGTTGGCAGGTATGGGTTCCGTTTAAGGAGTCTTGGGAAGGAGAAGGTTGGTGCTTGCGTTTTCGAGGGTGAGAGTGTTAGATCTGATTCTATTAATAGGGACTGAAGAGGGAGAGGGCAGCCTGGGCCTGTTCATCCAGAACTTTTCTCGTTAAACCCGAGAGAATCACAGAGAAGTCATCAGCATATGCGAGGGTTTTAAAACCCTCTGAGTTCATTTTTAGAA
Source organism: Salticus scenicus (assembly GCA_963930645.1). NCBI lineage: Eukaryota > Metazoa > Arthropoda > Arachnida > Araneae > Salticidae > Salticus > Salticus scenicus. The sequence goes on from OZ005659.1 coordinate 244,781,303, forward strand.
GAATTTTGTTGGCCCCCAAGTTCCAGAGGATCGGGACTAGGCACGATCCCGGGGGGTAGCCCTTAGATTGTGGAAAAACACTGTAGTTAGGACCCCAGTAATCAAGATTTTCCTGTTGGAGAGGTAGGAGCTGATTACTCCCGCAAGATTTCCCGGGCAGTTAAGTGTTTGTACAGTGTGTAGGATGTGTGGCCATTCGATGTTGTCGAAAGCCCCTTTAATGTCAAGTGAAATAAGAGTGGTGTACTTTCCAGACTGAAAGTTAAGAGAGTAGGAATTTAAAATTTGCTGCAAAGCGAGTTCATATGATCTGCCCTCTCTGAACCCGAATTGGTTGGGGAGGAGAAGATTACTGGATTCTAGGTAAAAATTTAGTCTATTGACAATGAGCTTTTCTAGCAATTTGCTTATTGTCGGGAGCAGGCAGATCGGTCGATAGGAGGAGAGTTCAGAGGGAAGCTTCCCTTGCTTCAGAAAGTACACCACTTCACTCCTTCTGAGAATTTCTGGAAAATACTGTAGATTGAGGCATAAAACTACTTATTGAGTTAAAACAACGCGTATTTGAAATTTCCATACTCAATAACGAAACTTCCATACCACATTATTTACGTTATGTTGCGATATTTTTTTCTCCTGGCCTTATTCAAAAAATGCACTTTTTAATTTAATTGATAGTTAGTCAACATAGTTGTTACTGATAGTTACTCAGCAACCAGTTTCCATTGATAAATTTTACTTATTAAACTGAGATTAATCGTACGCTTCCGTTTCTTGACTTTAAGATATATCGCAACGAAGATAATTCAACTGTATGGTTCGGCGTCTTTAAAGGGTAAACTCATTTATCCCTTTACCTATCCCCGCTGATTCAGCTCATCCTACTAATTATAAAAATGCTTTTTTGAACTCCTACATTACCCGAGCTATAAATTATACTACTATTAAATTTAATGAAAAACAACAAATCAACAAAATTATTCAAATAAGTAATGCTGCAGGACATAGTAAATCTAGTATTATAAAAATTGTTAATAGAATAAAAAATCGCATGCCTATTAATGACACTCTAGATTCAACTCTTGAAAATTTAATTATACCAATAGTGTCCCGTACTGTAACGAATTCTATAGCTTTAAACATTATATACAACGCAAATTTAATTTCATTATCATGCTCAGGTCACCCCTAACTACTGAACAACTAACATTTCATGACCGTTAATTAAATGGACCCACTGGAGGTGTTTATCAAATTCTCTTAAAAAACAACAAAGCACTTTTCTATTACATTGGACAAATTAAGAAAACTTTAAATAAAAAAAAATACAAGAACATATACGTAATATCAAAGAAGGAAATAGTTCTACTCTGGTCGACTTCATTTATAGTAACCTAAACGCTAACTCTACATGGGATAACGCCAAAATTATTACAGCACCACCTATTGTCCAAGAACTTTACATATCTGAAGCTATTAATATAATCAAATGTAAAAATACATTAAATTCTAAAGATGCTGTAATTTTGCCAATAATTTCTGCTAGTTCATTATGGTTTTTATCCTACAATAGCCTCGTGTGATTTTTCAATAGCTCCAGCTTCTCTTACTTTTTTTAGCTCCTTGATCCAACCTTCACCACTGAGCTAAAGAACAACTGGAGCAAATGCTTCCAATACCTTTACACAGTTTTCGTACGTGCCAGTTTTTCTGCAATCATTTGCCGTTCAGAGTCAAACCTTGCACGGCAGGCAATATTTGTCGGGTCGTCTATTACTATTATACTCTTTAAGGAATTAAAATTTAAAATTGTAATATCCTGTTTAGCATATAGTTGTTCGAACAGACAACCTTTCCATAATTTTACTTTGAAATATAAAGATATCAAACGCTTTCTGCCGTGCAACGTTTGGAAGATAAAACCGGTCGAGCATTTCCTACAGTTGTTCTTCAGCTCATAGACCTTCACCAGGCTGTAAATTGACTTTGCTTCTGTTTATGCTATTAATAGACTTAATCGTTAACTGAGAAATACAAAACACTTAAAAAAACCCTCTCTGGAAACGAGTAACAAAATCCTGATGATGCTTTGGTATTTCAAAGCGAAAAGGTTCGGATAACGTTTTAAAATATTTTAAATAAAGTTTAATTTTACGCGTTTTAGTGTTTTTAATCTAAATAACATAAGAAATAACTCGCTAGGAGTGCTCCATTTTATTCATTCAATGTAATTTAAGAAAAGAAGAAGAAGAAAAAAAACTATGCATTTCGATTAATTGTTGTAAAGCATCATTAATTTTCACAAGCTTACTTGATTTTTTTCACAAATTATTTTATAAATTCAGAAATGGGGTACCATTTTTTAAAAGCTGGATTAAGCCCTGTTTATCTCTGGGGTGCACATATATATACTAAAAATGATGATGATAATAATAACAATAATAATAAAATACTTCTACAATTGTCTAGATTTTTTTTTTTTTTTTTTTTTTCAGTATATTGTAATTTTTTTTAAATTTTCTATTTGTTCTTTGCAGAATTTGAAAAGTTGGAACTGGGCATCAACGATAATAGAAAAATGTCTACTGAAAACATCTGCAAATTAAATGAACTTGCATGCAAGCGTCAAGAACTCGAAGTAAAAGAGAAGTGCTTGGAATTTATGAAAAAAGAAATTTCTGTGGTTAATTTTGTTGATTTTATTAGCTTGGCTATTCGCCATAATGAAGTGGAATTACTTGATATTGCTACAGATTTATTCTTGGAAAAATATGGAAAAATAGTTCCTACTCCTGAATTTCGGGCTTTTGGCATGGCATATGTTAAGCAAGCTAATGAACTGTTTAAAAAACTCACTTTTAAAATTTTTCGGAATGATATCCCGATTCGCCATTAACTTCACCTCCTGGTTTAACGGAAAGAACTTGAAAAGCGTCTAAGGGCAGAGTAACGGTTTCGAAGAAAATTTGGCACGCTATTTCTTCCATCTAGCGTCAAAGTTTTCAGGTACTAATTTTTGATTGGTTATTTTCAATTAAAAAAATCTGAAAACTAGAATTCCGCTAGATGGCAGATGAAAAGAGTGAAATTTTACTAAACAGTTGAATCCTGTCTTTATACGCTTTTTAAATTTTCGTGTTCAACCGAGAGTTTAAGTTATTGGTGAATACAGCCTTTAATAATAATAATAATAATCTGTATATATATATAAATTACGTGTCACGATGTTTGTCCGGGGTAAACTCCTAAACTAAGGAACCGATTTTAATGAAATTTTGCACACTGTGTGCAGTTTGGTCCAACTTGAGAGATAGGATAGTTTTTATCTCAATTTATTGTCAGAATATTGTTTTATTGTAATTATTTGTTAATTCTAGACCTTTATTAAAGTTGCTCCAAAATATCTGTGAGTTCCATTAATTTAATTGTTGCCAAAATAAAAAAAAAAAAAAAAAAAAATACGAGTTCATTTTCTTTCGACATAAAAATAAATACATTTAATCAAACGTGAACGTTAAAAAATTATAAAAAGTTAAATTATGCATCTCACGAAAATTGACGTCATAATCAATTTAAAGATTTTATACACATTGATAAAGTGCTAATGTAGTTCTATCATAGATATAGTAATATATATAGATCTCTCATCCCCATGTTATCGTACAAAGATTTTTGATGCCGAAAAAAAAAAAAAAAAATAATAAAAGCTTTGGAAACAGCCATTAAGTGGTATTGAAAAAAAAAAAAAAAAAAAAAAAAAAAAAGAAAAGAAAGAAAGAAATATGAATTTGAAACTGTATCTGGAGTCTTCCATTCCCCTTTAGCAAATAAATTATTCATAAATTTTATTTGCTAAAATATTAGTATGTATTCCCGTGTGTATTCACTCGGGGAAAGACGGCCATATTTTGGTAAAAACGTCGTCTTTTTCCAAATGAAAAGGAATAACTTTTTTCTCCCCAATGATCACTCTATTCTATATATGCTATACTATATCTATGAGTTCTATACGCAAGCGAAGTGTTACTCACTGACCGTCTGTGCAGCCAAGAAAAAGATTTCCTATGTTAATTGCCCACTGGATTTTTTGTAAGAAATTATTAAAAATCGAGGAAATTTATTTCCCGATTTTAATCCTTATATTTGGGTATAGATATGTATTAGTTATCGCGGGTGTTAGATTGAATTATTTTGCTGTCAAATTGACAAAATTTTAATTTTAAATTTCAAAACTCTGTCGCCCTTGGCTTATTATTATTATTATTATTTGGCGATCAAAAGCGTAACACGAAAATATACATGCCAGATGTATACATTGTACGAAATGTAATATGTATTATTCATTGTACGTATGTATGACATGTAATATGTATTGTACGAAATATTGTTTCATATTATTCATTACTCTTTTAATATAAGTTGTTAAAATAACCATGATTTTTGAAAGGAATTAAATATTTTCGCCAGATAATTTGGCGATATTCTTTTTTTTTCGCCAAGGATGACAGGAATGAAATCTATTCCGCTGCAAAATATTAGTATCTTACATCAGATATTTTATTTAGACATTTGAAAACAAATTTGACTTCAAACTATGATAGAATATTTATCATTTTCCTTTTAATTAGTATATTATTAGTATATTAAAATTTAAAAGCATGGTATATAAAAAGTTTTTTTTTTTTTTTTTTTTTTTTAAATCTTATAATTATTCTTATCTTAATCCTCAATGTTTCCCATCTTTATTAACTTGAATTTACTATTAAAATTTTAACATACTCAAAAACTTCTCATCACTTCGTTAAAATACACTAAACTTTTCCAAAATCTTTTTCTATTTAAAATGATACATGTATTTACTTTCAATGTCCAATATTTCATAAGATTTCCAATTTTAAAGTTTTAAAATATTTATCAAATTTACTTATTTTTCTGGTTTAGCCTTATTGTTTTCCTTTTTATAACTACAGCTGTTGCCCTCTTTAAAATATTTAAAATGATGAGGTCATTTTATAGTAAAATTATCCATTATAGCATATATTATATTTCACTCCTCCATAAAAATTGATTTTAAAATCGTCTGTTTCTTTTATACTTTTATTTTAATAGAATTTTAATAGAATTTAATTTATATATTAGTCATTTTAGCAATTTTATCCAAAGTAGCATTAGAAATAATATATATCACTTCTCCATTAAAATTTATAGGACCCTACAATAAAATTAATTTGTGCTTAATATCAACACTACGAAAATTTTTATCAAACGCTTCCAAATTTTGACCTAAGTTTCAAATCTCAACCCTGTGGGTTTTTACATCGGCTACAACGTTTTCGTCTTTGTTCGTAAATAATAATTTGACTGTACTAAATAGTTTACAGCCGTATAATTCAACGTATAACTTAGTCACAGCAACGCGTGGCCGGGTCTGCTAGTAAAACTATATTTTTAACATATCATTTTCTATTCTTCTTCTTTTTTTTTTTTTTTTTTTTTTTTTTTTTAATAAACTAAGCATTTAACAGACTAATGTTTTCTTGGTTATAACTATATAATAAAATGTGCGTCAAATTGTAGGAATGTGCAAGCAATGTGAGATAAATACAGTAGAGTGCTGAGCAAGGAGATTCAATATATAAAGGATTACTACCTTTCCGTGGTTATGCGTGAATCACGTGATATGAACCAATTGATTGCTACGTTTGGTCCTTTGTCGCTATTTTGGCATTTAAAATTTCATTTCAGCAAATTATCATTATCATTAGGTAACACGGCAGTCCTGTGACCAAAATAAGTTGTTTTAATTTTTTTTTTAGATATTTCACATTATGATAAATATTTTTTTTTCTTTCAATTATTTCCCAACAAAGCTTAAAAGTTTTCATAAAGGAACAAAGTGTCTATTGCTATAGCAGCCGGAACAATATTATTGTTACGGCTGTCACCAGACTAAGAACGACTCTTTTGTGATTCAATCTCAAAGCACCCATTTTTTTTTTTTTTTTTTTTTTTTTTTTTTTTTTTTGACGTTCACTTCACGACGCCATTTTTATTTTTTTAAATATGGCGGTAATATTTGGCGAAATTTTTTCATAACCCTAGTAAAAAGTAGACGTCATTGCTACTGTTAAATTAATTTTAAATATTTATACACGTTCAAAAGTAGTGTATGTTGTAAAATGCAACATTTAGATAATCAAACAGCAGTAAAAAGATATAATTGATATAAAAAATTCAAGAAAACATGTCATAATTACACTGCATATTTGTGACTGAAAACTAGCCATACAAATTTCTCTTGGAGAATAAACAGCCCATTTCTTTCTCCTTTCTTCATCTGTTAGAAATCTAAACGTTCTAAAAGCAATTCTGGTATGATCTAAGCAATTTTCGGCTGCACAAACCCCATTTTATGTGATTTGATAATGTTTGAAATTCGTGCCGCGTGGGTAACAATCGCTGAGTGGGAAACAAAATGAAGGAGCTCTGCTTCTACCTTTTCAAATAAGTGATTATACATTGTACATCTTTTGTTATATTTTTATCCCTGTCTTACTAATTTACGAAACAATTAAACATATTTAGAGTACATTAAAAAGAGATTTGATGAAAAATGAATAGGAGTATCACAGGAAAAAAAAAAAAAAACTACTATCAATGTTCTGAATTCAAAATTAAAAATAATAAAACAGCAGACAGTTGTTTCAGTAGCATTTAGCATACCTTCATCAGAGCATAGAGAAACGAAAATGTCCTTATATCTAAGAAAGGAAAGTGATTTTAAGATTGTTTAATAAACTAACAGAATTGGGCAAGTAGTGGGGATTGACTAATAGGAAATTGAGAAACATTAGTCATGAAAAAAAAAAAAAAAAAAAAAAAATTAAAAAAATTGAGGATGTGTGGATTAATTGTGATTTTGCTGTACCCCCTTTGTCGGACTGTTGAATATTTTACGTTCAATCCCCACTTCCGTAATTTTTTCTACATTTTTCATGACTACTGTTTTTAATGTCCTTTAGTCAATCCTCCACTTTCTGCCTAATTATGTTGATTGATTTAACAATTTTAAATTCTGATTCCTTTCTTATATATAGGAGGACTTTCATTTTGTTTCATTATTCACTGATGACGCTGTGCAAAATGCTACCGAAACAGCTGCCTACTAGTTCATTATTTCTTTTGGATTAGAAGATATTTACGAATTTTTCTCGAATTTATATATCTATTCTTTCACCTCGTCTCTCGAGACCATGGGAGCTTCTGTGCAGTTGCTGACTCAATGAGTCCAGAATTAAAACTAGTATGACGTGGCCACCACATGACTTTCTTCTATATAATTTTACACAAAATTTATTGAATACAAATTATTTAATAAATTATTTTCCATTATAAATTCAGACGATTTTTATCTGACAGAATCATATCACTAAATGCAGAAAGAAAGTCAATTTTTTGGCAATATCAAAAGTTTTTACTTTCTTCTATCTTCAATAGAAGAAAGTATTGGATTCGTAAAAATTTTCGATTTCGGGTTTTTGATGGATTTACACGTTTTGAGAGGTGTAGAACACGATTTTACCATTTTTAGAAAATGTCTGTCTGTCTGTCTGTCTGTCTGTGTGTGTGTGTGTGACAAAATTTTGTGGCAACTGTATCTCTGGAACTACTGCACAGAATTTCATACAAATTGGTATGTAGTTGCACCTTGACATAAATTAGTGCCTATCAACTTTTGGTAAAAATCGTCTTACAGGTTGCGTTGCCATCCCGCTTTTTCTAAATTTTCAACAGGGTGATAAAGGCAAAAATTTTCAAGATGGGTATCTTTCGAAAGGTCTCGTCAGTACCTTTAAAACGAATGGTTGAACTATAAATCTGTGATAATTTAAAACAAAGTTATCGATTTTTTTACTTTTTACGAAAAAAAAACTTAGAAAAAAAATCTTTTTTTTTTCTCCCCTTAATTTTATCAAACTCCCACGGTTTCCGTGTTCTGACAAACTTAAACTAATTTTTGCTTTTTTCCCCTAATTTTGTCAAAGTCCTACGGTTTCCGTGTCTTGACAAACTTTAACATATTTTTGCATTTTTCCCCTAATTTTGTCAAAGTTCCAATGTTTCCGTGTTTTGACAAACTTTGACAAAATTTTGGGTAAAATGTGAAAATTATTCTAAATTTGTCAAAACACGGAAACCGTGGGACTTTGACAAAATTGGGGGGGAAATGCAAAAATTTGTTTAAGTTTGTCAGAACACGGAAACCGTGGGAGTTTGATAGAATTAAGGGGAGAGGAAAAAAAAAAAAAAAAAAAAAAAAAAGTGGGACTGACAAAATTTTGGGTAAAATGTGAAAATTTGTTTAAGTCCCACTTTTTTTTTCTCCTCTCCCCTTAATTCTATCAAACTCCCACGGTTTCCATGTTCTGACAAACTTAAACTAATTTTTGCTTTTTTCCCCTAATTTTGTCAAAGTCCCACGGTTTCCGTGTTTTGACAAACTTAGAATAATTTTCATATTTTACCCAAAATTTTGTCAAAGTCCCACTTTTTTTTTTTTTTTTTTTTTTTTTTTTTTAATTATTGTTGCTGAGTGAATTTGTATAGGAAAAGATAGAAGAAAGTCATGTGGTGGCCACAACATACTAGTTTTTTTTTTTTTTTCGTTAAAAGGCAAAAAAAAAAAAAAAAAAAAAAAAAAAAACCTATAACTTTGTTTTAAATTATCACAGATCTATAGTTCAACCATTCATTTTAAAGGTATTGACGAGATTTTTCAAAAGACACCTATATTGAAAATGTTCTCCTCCCGGGGGGTGTACTCCCCCCTTAGGGGGGGAAGCAATGCTCCCACATGCACAAATTTTTTTTCCTAGTTAACTACTACTTTACAATCAGACGTTTAAAATAACTCTCGTTATGTATATTTATACGAAATTTTTTCCTATGCTGCCATGTTAAAAGTTTACATAAAATACGATCACAGCGCCATCTGCTGGGCGATTGATCCCAAAATCTAATCAGCACCATTCCATGTCAGGGTCCAACTATATACCAAGTTTGGTTCAATTTCATTCATTGGTTCGTGAGTTATAGCGTCCACAAAATTTGTGATACACACACACAGGCAGACAGACTGCTAGGCTCTGGACTGGACTGACAGACATTTTCTAAAAATAGTCAAATAGTGTTCAGGACATCCCAAAACGTGTATATCCATCGAAAATTGGAGTTCGAAAATTTTCACGAATCCAATACTTTCTCTCTCTATATATAGAAGAAAGTAATAATGGTTGATAATCTTTGTGGTTGAGATAAAATAGTGATAAAAGAACACTGAATGACTGGATGTTTATTAAATCTCATCTTGTTGGTCAATTTGGCACCCTACCAACCAAGCTTTTGGGATTGTCCTCAAAGCTAGGCTTGAGAAATATGATTATTCTATAGCAGTGCGCGAAATTTCCGCTCGTCACTGGCGAGTGGAAATTTTACTGTGGCGAGTAAAATTTCGGTCTAAATGTATATAGAATTCTCACAATATACGGTGCTTAAAAAAAAAAAAAAAAAAAAAAAAAATAGAGATTTAAAAACGTAAAATCATGCTAATCTTAGGTGAGGTGACCAGACGTCCTCTTCTCCTTTTTCAAAGCTCTGCCTTCTTCACGAAAAAAACATTTTTTTTATGTTTTTCGTCTTCTGTCCTCTTTTTCAAACGAAAAGGATTTAACAGAAAGATATTATAACTTCTTCACACGCCAAATATTTTAAGTCAGCACAACCGGTTTCGAAAGGACGTAGCCTTTCTCCATCAGGTGCAAACACATGCTACTGCCTTGGAGGCAAAAGCAAGACACAAACATACTTGCAATCAGTCTTGCTTTTGCCTCCAAGGCAGTAGCACGTGTTTGCACTTGATGAAGAAAGGTTACGTCCGTTCGAAACCGGTCGTGCTAACTTAAAACTTATGGTGTGTGAAGAAGTTTTAATATCTTTCTATTGATTAAATACGCCAGTTATCGAATTTAGTTTTTTGCGAAAAGGATTTAGTTTTTAATTTAAAAAATTTCGCAAAACTGGAAAGCTCAATCGGCTGTTGGCTGTACCAAACGGTGAACACTAACTTTTTTCTGCGTTTGGTTTGCAAAAGAACAACTTTCTAATAAACTTGCCAAAGCATATTATGGTTTATGCCTATTCAGATTCTTCGAATCACAAAGAAATAAAACTTTTACCTATATTTGTACGGTTCTTTGATCCAGAACAAGGAATCACTATTGAAATTGTCATGAAATCATTAAGAAGGTGGTGCTCCGGTTGATACGCGGTGGATTGACGTGTGTTCTCACTTTTGAATGAATAATATTTCTCATAAAAAATGCTCACCTATGACCGAGAGGTTCTGTCCTCGAAGCTGGTATACGTGAGTCGCTGGGTTCGATACCCGGTCGCGTTCGTTGGCTTAGCCGTTAGGAGTTTTCCGTGGTATTCTCCGAAACTAGTGTAAATACGGGCTAGGACCTCTTAGAAAGACCCCGTGGAGGGTTATTCTGCTCAGGCCTAGAGCCCTAGTGAGACAATTGGCCTTAATGATACCACTACCACCACCTCACAAAAATATGCAAAAGTTAGTTGAATTCATTTTATATGTCCTCCTGGCAAAAACGCCTCCACAAAGCGACTGTTTTCTTCAATGAACAAAATGTAGACATGTGAAACACACTCCCTTTATATACATACTTTAAAAACTTATTAACTACTAAGAATAATTTAGGTTTATACTTCTGAGAACTTTTATAAAATATTGATAAAGAATTACTGTTCTGACGAATATTAATTTTATTTTTTTTATTTGTCAATTTAATTTTTTCTTTTACGATTATGATTTTAATAATAATAATAAAAAAAAAAAAGGTCTACTAACTTTTTTTTTATGTAACAGCATGAAAGTACAAAAAAAAAAAAAAAAAAAAAAAAAAGTTTTTGTCTTAGCAAAAAAATTAATAATTTTTAAAAAATATCTATTTTATCTAGTGACACCTATAAAAATTAGGGATTTTTCCTCTCGTATCTGTATATTATTAATTTAAATTAAGGTGGACTGATCTAAATTCATCATTTGAGATTAAAATGTTTCCACCACTTGTGTAAAGTACCTTTTGAATCGGTTTTTATAATCATTTTCATTAAATTTTGTGTCCTCTAAAATGAACATTTTTTCAAAATTGAATGTGTTCTATTTTCTTATATAATAAAAGACATTGCTTAATGTCTCCTCTTTTTTCAGTAAAAAATTCTGGTTACCTTATACGTAAAAAATAAAGTAAGTTAATCATATATTGTGGTGAGTAACCTTTTTTTTTTCAGCGAGTGTATTCTAAGTTGAAATTTTAGGCCCTGTTCTATAGGGTATATTAATTTTATTAACTTACTATATAGCAAGGGAAAATCATGACTGAGACTGAACTTTCATTCTCTTTACTATTAAGCATTAAAAAAAAAAAATAATAAATAAATAAAACTCTAAACTGCAAAATTAGACAATTTAAAGTTAAAACTTTTTTTTTTTTTTTGAAAAATTTCCTGTTTCTCCAAAAAATTTCTATTTTTTTATTTTGGCAATAAATTTTGGAATAACAGATTATCATATAATTTAAAACGAAGTTTCTTCCTTTTAAATTATATGATTTTTTAAAATCTACACTTGAAATTTTATTTTATTTATTTTTTTATTATTATTATTATTTCCATCATAGAATACATAAATAAGACAATAATCATACAAAATGGTCATTATAATCAAATTTATTCAAAATTTTTACTAAGCTTTTAAAAAATTCAGCTTCAAAATTTTCAATAGTACGCAGCAAAATTTCATTCACTTCATTTATTATGAAATGAGAATATCTCACATTAATCAACGTTTAATATATTTCATATATTTTTTAAGACTGTAAAAAACAGTCTTAAAAAATATATGAAAATGACACATATGCAATGCAATACAAAAAATTTTACAGGAGACATTAGTTTTTCGTCTTATAAAAATAAGTAGCAATATTCCATATACATACGTGCAGTTGACTGTGTGAAATCCGCAACTCTCTGTAATCCATGGCTCTTTCCTCGATGTAAACGACAGAAATTGCAGTTAACAGTTAAGTAAATTTTAATTACTCTTCTCCCCCCCCCCAAAAAAAAAGGTAATTAATTAACATGTTTGAAAATGTAGGAAAAACATATGTTTTAGCAAAAATTTTGCAAAATATACATTTTTAATTAATTAATTCTTTTTTTTTTTTTTTTTTTTTTTTTTTTTTTTTTTTTTTTGCAATTGCTAAAAATTTCTGATTATTTATCCTTTATTCAATTTATTATTAATTTTATTATTTATTAATTTGTAGATGTAATTTTCTTCTAAATATGTTTTGAATAATTTATTTAATATGATTTGCATCTTAACTTTTACATTAAGATTGTAAATTTATATTCGAAGAGGAAAAATGTTTGTAAACTAAACATTGATCTGCAAAAGCCTTATTCCCAACAATTGCAGAGTTCACAAACTCAACTGCATAACAAAAATACAAGCTAATACTGATTTTTGATGCATACAATCTGAATATGGATTCTATGTGCAGAAAAGCAACTTATACATAGAACATGAGTATGAAATTGCAGAAAAAATTAATAATCCCTGTAAAATCGACATTTTCAACACAAAATCACTGAATAATAATAATAATAAATTACATTTTATTGTGTTTTTCTTTTCTTGCATCTAACACGGTAATCAGAGAACAAGTGTATAAAATTGCAAATACCACGACTTACTACAATTTTTGTTGCAATAAGGAAATTCAAAATGTTGTTTTAAAAAAAATATTTAAATAACTTTAAAATATTTCAGTACAATGGTATAAAATTTAGTTTTTCATTGTGTCATTCATTACGAAATGAACAACTGGTGTTAATAGCCTTCCGATGTAAAAATGGTATTTAAAAGTACTTATAAAGAATGTGAACATGATATATGCACAATATGATACAAATATACTTTGACTGAAGTCTTCATTACATCCAGTAAACTTAAACAATATTCTCTACATAAGTATAATACAAATATAAGTTAATTACATGATTTTAACGCACATTATTAAAATAGGAATTCTATGCAGAGAAACAAATATTACTCAGGACATGAGTATAAAATGGTAAAAGAACAAATAAAGTCTGCAAAATCAGCATATTAAGCAAAAAAAAAATGAAGTCCTTATTTCATATTTTATTGTTTTTATTTTATTTTATTTTTTTAAAACACTGTAATGAGGCAAGTGTATAAAATTGCAAACAGGATGACTTACTGTAATTTTTGTTGCAATAACATTGATCGAAAATGTTGCTTTAAATAATCCTTTTCTTAACCTGCGAGAACACGCACTCACATTCGAACACAAGAACTCACGCCTGGTATCTCATACCCTAGTTCATTTCTGCTATTTAAATATCAATTAATACTGTTTATAAGTAAACATTACATAATTAAATATTACAAAATAATACATTAAAGAATTTTAGTCAATTTAATAACGCGCACATACATGTTTAAGGGGTTAAAATAAGATAATTACAGAGTTAAATAACATTTAACACAATAATGGAAAAATTTATCTTTCTTTACACCATCCATTATTAAATGAATTGCAGTATCCACTTAATGTAAAAAACAATATTTATAATAAATCAGGGTTGGCAAGGTTTCGGATGGTTTTTACCGTCCTGTCCGAACCCTAGTGTCCTAAACTGTCCAAAACTATACTTTTCAATATAATAATATTATTATTTTTTTAACTTTTTCCAGTATTTGCCATTGTTTTAATTTTGATAATATATATAGTGAGAGAGCAATTAATATATATAATGATCCTCATCTGTCATGAACGAATCCGGTTAGTACCGCTTCAAAACAGAAACTTTTGGCAGTCATTTTTTTTCCCTTTTATTCAACTCACTGAGCTGGTTCAACTTACGGAAACATACATATAATATGCTTTGTATCGCACGTATTCTTATTTATTTTCACTAAAACCTTGAAAAACTATTCAATTGTAATGTTTAAAGATCTAAACTAAACATAATGGATCACTGGCTATTATAAACATGAATCTATAAATAGAATTATGTAACTTCATGATTCATGATTGTAAGCAACGAGATATTGTAAGCAACGGAATACGAAATAAAAACAAACCAAAACTGTTGCTATTCACAAAATACAAATTCCAAATGGATTCCGAATGAACGACTCTTTGACTGTTTCTACGAAAAAAAAAAAAAAAAAAAAAAAAATGTTTAAAGTGTTTCTAAAACATATTAAAGCCTTAAAACTCTTAAAATATTTGTAAAAGCATATTAAAGTCTTTAAATATTTTTTTCAAGCTTCATTGTTTGTTTACATTGTAAGGTATGATTGGCGTCGAGTTCAGTAGGTAAATGACGCCAGTTGATTTTAGTTTTGAAATTAGTGTAAATTTATAGTTGGGATAGAATGTTTGGTTGGGCAAGTAAAGGTCACCAGTTGAAATGAGTATTGAAAGTAGAGTAGTCTAAGGTGATAATGTCGAGTCAAGGTAAAATGGTCGGTTGAGAATGAGAAAGTCCCTAGCTGGATTTTGGATATTTTGGCGATGTTGCGGGTAAGATAGCTGGTTGGAAGTATCGAGTAGAGTTGAATTTGGGTTAGCATGGAGTGTCTGTAATTATTGGATAGTTAATTAGAAAATACGCAAGCAAAGTGATGACGTCACTGGCCGTCAGTGGATGCAAAAAAAAGATTTCCTATGTTAATCGCCCATTGGATTTTTTGTAAAAAATTATTAAAAATTGAGGCAAAGTATTTCTCGTCGTCTGCATGCGTTAGATTAAGTTGTTTCTGCTGTAAAATTGATAAAATTTAAATTTTAAATTTCAAAACTCTAGAAAAAAAAATGGCAAACGTCCATATTCGATTCAAAACATAAACATTTCATTTCAAAGGATGATATTTACACAATAAATATTCAACTAATATACTAATTAAAAGGAAAATGATAAATATTCTATCATAATTTAAAGTCAAATTTGTTTTCAAATGTCTAAATAAAGTGTCTGACATAAGATACTCATATGTTGCAGCGGAATAGATTTAATATATCTGTCATCCTTGGCGGAAAAAAAAAATATCGCCAAATTATTTTGGCGAACATATTTAATTCCTTTCAAAAATCATGGTTATTTTAACAACTTATATTAAGAGAGCGATGAATTATATGAAACAATATTTCGTACAATACATATTACGAAAATAAACATCTGTCATGTATATTTTCGTATTATGTTTTTAATCGCCAAATACAAAAAACGCCAAAGATGACACAGTTTTGAAACTTAAAATTTTGTCAATTTGACAGCAAAATAACTCAATCTAACACATGGATACGATAGCATATCTATACCCAAATACAGGTATTAAAATCGGGAAATAATTTTTTTCGATTTTTAATAATTTTTTACAAAAAATCCAATGGACGATTAACATAGGGAATCTTTTTCTTGCATCCACGGAAGGTCAGTGACGTCACACTTCGCTTGCGTATTTGAAAACAGGATCTTCGATAGTCTTAAAAAAAAGTATTTTGGTAAAATGAAGTGAATAGTTTTCTTTTACCCATAGGGTCGAGAAAGTATTGTTTTAGGGTCAAATTTTCAAACGTGGTTTTTTGTTATACTTACATGTTCTGAGGTCCCCTGAATACGAAAATCATGTTTTTAGCGAATGGTCTGTGTGTGTGTGTGTCTGTTTGTCTGTGTGTCTGGATGTCTGTGTGTCTATTATCAGCATATCTCAAGAACAAATAGTAGCAGAAATTCCAAACTCGGTATTCTAAATGTGTATCATATAGGGATGCTATAGTAAGATTTCGTTGAGATGAAGCAAATGGTTCATGTACAGGGGCATTCAAAAGTATTTAAATACATTACGTCTATGGGGGAAATTGCAGGTAAGTAGAATTTAACATCTATAGACTGCGCTAGACCAAATAAAACGAATATATATTTTTTGTAATAGAGATAGTCAACAGGGAATTTTATTTATTTATTTTTTTTTTTTTTTTTTTTTTGTGTATGTAGGAGCCTCGCCGCCCCCCCTCGAGGGGAGTAAATTTTCGTGATGGGTATCTTTCAAAAGAGCTCGACAACACGTTTAAAACGAATGGTTGAACCATCGATCTGCGATAATTTAAAATAAAGTTATTGATTCTTTTCAATTTTAACAAAAAAAAAAAAAAAAAAAAAAAAAAAAAAATTTTTTTTTTTAACTTTAATATTGAGAATAAATTCTTTTTTTTTTTTTTTTAATATATATATTTAGTGTTATACTACTTCTCTAATATGGAAATCGTCTGTATTATCATACAAGATAACTTTTTTAAATAATAATTTTAATAAATAATTTTTTAAAAAGAGAATTATCTTTTAATAACCGAATTAAATTCTCTATAAATTCTGTATAAATTCTGTAGGTGCATTAATGAAACGAGGGGTTGAGGAGGGCCAGAACTAATTATCATATAAAACTCTTCCGAAGCCAAATTTGAATTGTTCAACATAGGTTTACATAACAGTACTCGTTATCTTACCTTTTAATCTCCAACCTGTACTTATAGTATTAAATTTCAGGGTAAGAGAAAGTCGTGTGAGTGATACACCAGATTATTCTTATTATGATGACATTAAATAGAGCACTTAACGGAACACTGGGATGTGTTGTTGCTGTTGTGGTTGTCGGGCCTATACTTTTTGTCAGCGAGCAGTTTTTTTATTGTCATTTATATTTATTGATCGGGTAGAATTATTTAATTTCAGAACGAAAATTATAAAATATCGAAACACATTTGATTTATAAACAAAAATTGAAAATACATTTAAATGAACACGTGGTAATCTTCATGTTCTAAACATTGTTTTCAAGATTTATTGTTCACATTCCGTCATTTTTGACGGGCTTATATACTAGTTATAATATAAAACAGTAGAAAAAAAAATTATTACTGAAGCTTTAATGAAAAAAAGTAGATAATTGTGTCTCAGATATTGACATTTGTAATATTTATAGACATACACACATTAAGAAATATGAATAAATGCTTTAAAATACCTTTAATTATTATATAGATATATTTTTTAAAAATATGTTTAAAAAAATCATTTTGAAAAAAAAAAATATATATATATATATATATATATATATATATATATATATATATATATATATATGTATAACAAAGGTGATCCATCAAGCACAGTAGAAGCAAAGCAACAGATACAAGATCACCGAAAAAGCAATGACATAAAAATTTATGAAAAAATAATTTAAGGAATTTAAGAAAGGAAGGAAGGAGGCAGGCCTCAAGACTTGTGACTTGCCTGTGGGGTTAATGATATGATTCACGCCGGCAACACTCACCCAGCCTGCCACGACCAGAATAGGAGTCAATTGGATGCAAAAAGCAAAACCCCAAAGCAGATTAATAACAATGAAACCACGAAGCAACAATGAAATTCACTGATTGATTACATTGTGTTTAATAGTATAATTAGAATTTTAAACAATAGTTGACAACTCAAAAAGGAAGAAACTGAAATTTTATTGGAAAAAGAAAGTTTGCATAGTAATACAAAGTAAATGCAACAAGCCTTCTGCCTTTTTTTTTTTTTTTTTTTTTTTTTAAATTTCAGAGACCCACCCAACCATCTAGCCTTACAACACCACCCCATCTCCGTAATCAATATATATATATATATATATATATATACATTTAAATTCGTTCATTGAATAGTAAACTAATATTTCTTACCGAGTCATAATTTTTATTGCAAGAAAAATTTTAAGTATATTGAATTTTTTATTTTATATAGCTATTATTAAATTTTAAATATCTATTCATATTTAAAAATTATTTTAAAAAATAGCTAAATAGTGTAAAATGCCTGTGTATTATAATAGTGTAAAATTTTTCAGTGTAAAATGCCTTCAACTATTAATTATAATTATACTAAGAATGAAGAGATTGTAAAACGGAATTTCTCCTAATTTTAGGTTTTAGACAGTTTAAGACACTTTTGGACAATTTTAGACAGTTTAGTACACTTTTGAAGGGTAAAAAGCACCTGTCCTGTCCGAAACCAGTTTCTGTATTAAATCTATTAAAGCTTGCTGTAATCTAATAATTCAAGTAAAGTGTGGAAAAATTGCATATTAAAAATAATAATTATTATTATTCCTTGAACCACTGGAAAATATAACAATTTAAAAAATTAAGCTTTCATCCATATTTTACTGATTTTTTTCCTTTTATTTATTTATTTATTATTATTTTAAATTATTAAATTTCAACTAAATAAGACAATAGGTGTATAAAGATGCAAATGCTGTGACTAATTACAATTTTTGTTGCAATAAGAAAATTCAAAACATTGCTTTTAATAAACCATTTAAATAACATCCACCTTTAAAATATTTCAATACAATGCTGTGAAATTTATTTTTCCTTATGCCATTCATTATGAAATAAACAACTGATATTAATCCCAATGTTTAAGAGTATTTATGAATATAATACAGGTACAATACACAAAATGGTACAATATTTTTTATTAGAGACATCATTTAAATCCAATAAACATAAACAATAAAATAAACAATAAGTTAATATAAAATATATGGAACAGTCCAATATAATACCATGTCCATTTAATGCTGACTCTAGAATAAAAGGGTTACCACGGTGGGTTCAATAAAAAAGAGCAATCTATTTTTTAAAAAAAAGCATAATTTGCTGTCTTCTATAGGGTAGGTGCTCCAGAGTTTGGCATGCTCCAGTAACTGACATATATCCCGAAATAATTAATAAATAAGAAAAATAATAAAATCATATTTTTTATATATAAGAATTTTAACATTTTATGTCAAACACTGGAGCATAGGGTGTTAAACAAGCAGTGTCAAACACTGGAACATAGGGTGCCAATGACTGATAAAATGAAAAACTGGCAGTGTCAATTACTGAAACATTGAGTTGGTATCAAATAAAAAATTTATGAAAAAAAAAAAAATAATAATAATAATAACTCTAATCAAATATATGTATTTTAACATATTTGTGGCTCTGCATGTTTTCATGCCATATGTACTAACTTAAGATTTCTAAAAATATTTTCTGATGACTAGAATATTAAAAACATCAGAGATTCTTTTAAAAGTGTCAATCACTGGTGCATTTAACCCATAATGATTTTTGTTAGTGACAAAAGTAAATTACTAATTATACATAAATCTGCATTTATTCTTCCAGGAATGCTGTAAAACTATTGCTAGTAGGTTACATGTCAGGAAGAAAAGAATTAAAAGTGTTTTGAACATTTGAAACATTAGAAAAAACACTTGGTACTAATACTAAAATGTTGTTAAAAGGGCTTCCGAGTGGTAAAATGGGTTGAAAAAGGGCGGCTGGATAGAGCACTCAGCTGAATTAGCCTAGAATCAACAATACTTTTTTCATGGCAAATGTATAGAACATCATTCCTAGAAAAAAAAAAAAAAAAAAAAAAAAAAACTTTTTGGTGACGTGATATTCTTTACCTCCAACGTATAGATATATTTTTTCCTTTATATGCATTTTTAAACATGAAGCATTAGATGGTTTTGACTCAAGGAAATCAAGAAAGATTTCGAAAAACATATAAAGAAATAAAGAATCAGAATATTGTAAAAAAACCTCAGTTGGAGATATAAACAAAAACTCAATTTTATGATTTGTTGAAATCTTTAGATTGTGGCTTCTTAAACCCTCTTCACACTTCAAACAACATTTCACAGTCAATTTATTGTTTACCTTTTTGCTCCATTGAGTGAATAAAACTTGGGAAACAAAAGTTTCAGACAGAATGTATCAATACTTTTTAAATGCTCTAAGTAAGATTTGAGAAATGTATCTAACTTTTCTGATACAAATCTAATACTCGAGGTAGTATACCCAGATACAATCTGTTTCTTGATGGAAAGATTCCACTCGTTAAATTCCTCTGCTTCTGGCAGAGATGTAAAAAGTGCTGAAAGATTTACAATTCTTTTGGCAACTTTTTTTCTCCTTTTTCTCAATTTAGGAACAGTTTTCAGCTTATAACGTAATACTCGTTTTATTGAGAGCTTTTTGTCTTTTTCAACTTCTGGTAAGAAGCACAAAAGTGAGAAAATCCCCAATATTATCGAAAAAATCTTGACAAACAAAATCATTAAAAAAAATATATAGATATTTCCAATCATTATTTTTTCTTTCTTAAAAAGTGCTACTTCATTTTCCGACTCTAAAAGCCACTGCAAGAATGTAGAGGACAAGTCCATTGCTTTATTCATATCTTTTTCATGATTCAGCCATATTTTATAAACAAAATAGGCAGATAATATTAAACTTTGAAATTATTCTTCCACATTTTCCTTCCCTTTGTTCATTCAAACTGCCACGTTAAAAATTTATTTACAAAATTATGCTGTTTTAATATAATGATTGATGAAATGTTTACAAAGTAAGTTACGATCTATTTTGTTCTTAAAATATTCCTTATTTAATGGTTTCTGATCAAACAACCAGTCTAATAACTTTACAGCTTTCCTATATTTATTTCCATCTATAATATCTATCAAAATATCAATAAAAAACTCACTCTGCTTAAAAGCTTCCTTCTCATCGCTAGATTCAAATATGCATTCAACAAACTGATCCAATAATGAATAGTCATCACTGATTATGAGTTCACGATATTTGCTTACTCCACCGCCTAAACATTTGTCTCTCAGATGGGCTAATTGTGGATCATTGAATACTAATTGAAAACTAGCGAGTTCCCACATATGTAACAAGTCACCCACAAAATGCCTATCTCGATCCATTTGCACTGCTCTTTGTTTTAGAGTTCCTGGTACCTTGCACCACAATTCTTTAAATATGCATTGATATGTATTATTTTCCCCAACATAACCATTATTGTGATCTTCTCTCATTTTCTTTGTGATTGCTTTTAGAAGCAGACTAATTGTTTCACCATGTTCTGTAAGGTATGGCAAAACATCATCAAATACTGGTAATAAAAGCTTTTGCCACGGCCATGTAGATACCAACATTTTCAAAAATATGAATTTCATATCTAAATCTCGAGGGTAAAAGATATTTCGCTCTGTAATTGTTAATACTCCATTTAATAATACTTTTCTATCAGCTACATTCACTTGGTTTACAAGAAACACAACTAGTTCTACAGAATTCTCCATTTTATAAAAGCGATTATTTGTTTTGATCATACACATACAAGTAGTGTACTGTATAATGGAAATGTGAGCACAATCTAACAAATTCCTACTTTTCTCCTCTTTCTGTAATTGATTCCAAAAATAGAAAGCAGCCTTGCTGTTGCCATAATATACCGAGAATCTCAACATATTCTCATTTATAGTATATTCTTGTTTATACACGAAATCTCTTATCCTATCAGGTAATTGCGTAAAAAATGGTAATAATTGAGACATATTATCATTTTTATAGCAATGCCAATAAACTAACATAGAAAAATGAATATCATTATAATAGTCCTCTTCTATCGCTTGTGGCACTTTATTCACTAAATCATCAATGCATTCTTTCAAAGCATAATCACAGGCAAACTTGTACACAATAGCAGCATTAAGACGTGGATCATGCAACCACCTTTTTATAATCTTTACTTCATCCACAGTGCCATAAGGAGTCCAATATATTTCCTCAACAAAATTTATAGCTGCCCTATTTAGTTTCGTATTTAGTTCCATATTTACGATTGCATGCATAGTTTCACACACAATATTTGAAAACCAATTATATATTTTCCCCCCTAATTCCTTTACGAAATGAATTAATATGATTTTAAGTGTGGAAGGCAACGTAAAATAACTTAATTGTTCTATCACTTCTCGAATCAATGCGTGCCACTCATCTCTACAATCTTCTTCGCTCTCATCATATTGTGCAAAAATCTCTTTCATTCTGAGTTTGACAGTTTTCTTTTCCCAGAGTGATATGGCAACGCTTAATGCAGCTCTGTACTGCAAATTTAATTGCATGCTACAAGCCATACTTCAAACTTTATAAAGAAAAAAAAGCACTGAATAAAGAACTATATTCACATAAAAATATTTGTACTCAAACACAAAATATGGAGATGTATGTTAAAGTAATAAAATAAAAAATAGCGTTATTAATTATTTTAGTTGTTAGCTAAAAAATTAAAAAATAAAAATACTACAAAGTGAAAAATAAATAAAATAATCACATATTTGCTTGATCCTGGACAGATTATCTTTACATACAAAATTACGTCTTGCACTATTCTTAATAGACGATACAAATTCTAATTTTATCTACATTTACAGAAGACTTTTATAGTCACAGGTTGAGGGAAGTGAATTACTTTGGTCTGACGATGATTTTAGTTAATATTTTTTAGTTTCATTCTCAACTAAACCATGTCAAAAAGCTGATTTTTCTCATTAAAAAAAAAAAAAAATCTTTGATAACATATATAGATTTTTTATTGGCACTGTGTGAGTTGTTGAGGGAGAGATTCTTTTATAACTTCAGATTCTAGAACAGAAAAAAAAAAAAAAAAAAAAAAAAAAAAAAAAAGGACAGTGTGAGAATAATATTACATAAATTACAAATTCAAAAGAAATAGTCAAAAATCAAAACTACTTCATAAACAAATTAGCCTTAATTGTGATTGGGGTTGTTGGTAAGTTTCTTTCAAGGTAGAACCGACTAGAAGAAATAGGTTTCGACCAAGTGAAAGAAATGTAGGAGAACTGTTTTATGGTGAGCGCAGAGTTCCCAACTTTTATAATTTATTCACGAGCATTTTTAGCCCCGCCTCTTTTTCATACTGGAAATTTTGAAAACTGATTTTCTTCTTATTTAATCGTTGTCACATATTAAAGAGAAATAATCTACAAAAATTCTGGTGCGAAAAAAAAAGGCGGGGCTAAAAACGCTCGTGAATAATTTTGTGATTTAATCTAACAAGCTTTCAAATAGTAATAGCTTATTTCCACAAAATTTGTCAAAATTCACCAACTTTTCCAGACTCACTTAAATTCCCAGACTCTCAGCAACCAGTGACCACTCTGTTCTATTTAGCAGACTACATCAAAGGAATATATATATATATATATATAAACAGAACACTCACACACACACACACACACATAAAAAAAAAAATCTAGTAAAATAAAACAAATTGGTATTTTAAAATTAAAAGTAATACCTTCAAAATATTTATTTCTGCTCATTGTGACAAAGATGGAGCTTCATTGGCTGAAAAATATGGCGTGATCTACTACGTAACATTTGTTTTGTAATCTCTCACGTAGTAAATGTTCTTTTGTGTACTACCAGTAATTTAAAAAACCATCATTCCTTGCATCGTTAATTGCCAAGAAAAAGTATGCCAAGCTGCAGCCATAAACTGCATTCCAACCTAGAGATGAAATAAACATAACAATCAATTAGGTAATAATAATAATTAAATAACAATAATAATGTAATAATAAATGGAATTTTTGATTCTGCATCCCCCAATTTGCTAAGGAAACAATTTATAATTTTATCACAAAAGCAGACAAAAATGAAATCTTGAACGGAATAGTACGTCTGAACAGGCCTAAATTTAGTCAAATATAATACATCTAAAATGTTATGGGATAGAAAAACTTTTTAAAGATCATTTGATTATAATAAAATTAACATATTTAATCTAATAATTTTAGCTAATGAAGCAAAGTTAGTTAATTAGGCAACATATATAGAAATAAATAAATATATATATATGTATTAATCTAGGGATAATGATAACTAATAATGCTTAGATTAATTAATTAGTAATACTACTTATATTTTGGTATACTTTTAATTAGATCTAAGTTTTTAATAAATGCAAATTTAAAAAAAAAAAAAAAAAGACTGCCGATTTGAAAATACAATTTTTAAATTAGCAATTCTTTTAAAATATATATATATATATATATATATATATTTTTTTTTTTTTTGTCTTTTTCTTGCATATCACTCATACGAGAAACTTTATGATTTCTAAAATGCAATTTATTTAATAGTAATATATTGATCATACATCTTATACAAGTTGGCTCGGGTGGGCCCAATAAGTTTATTTTTTATTTTATTTTTTTTTCCTCTAAAAGAAAAAAAAAAAAAAAAAAAAAAAAACGTGATTTTGCCCATTTTTGGGTTTTTTCAATTTTCTAAGACTTTCTTCAATTAAATAAGCAAAATGCTAAGCAATTAAAACTCAATTTTTCTATTTTTTTTTTTTTTTTTTTTTTTTTTTTTTTTTACAAAACAGTTTACATAAAGAATTAGTTATATTTTAAATTATAATTTTTACAGATAGATGATTTAACGTTCTATTTAGATGCTGACTACAATAGTGCTTCAACCAAAACCTAGCTTGCATAGATAATATCAGTTTAGTTTCCCATCACATATTTGTTTCATAAATATTTTATAGAACATACTATATTCAAGATTAGATAAATGAACTCTGCTGATGGCTACTTTCTAGTTGAAGACTGAAACCACCCACCAACTAGGCAACCCTACACCTGCTTTGACACTTTTACCTTATACCGATTTGCTGCTTAATCTTATAGATATCAATTTTGTATTTAAACAAATGCAATAATTCTCATAATGCATATTCATGTAAAATTTTGTCCTATTCAGCTACGTTATAAAAATTTTAGCTTTTGTATAAATTTACAAAGTTTACAAATTAGAACATTTAAATAAGAGTTTTGGCCATTAACATAAGGGATACTATTTTAAAACTGGTCAATTTTCAACCATCATTCATTCTTAAGATCAGTGATAGAAATTGGAAAGGAAAGGGAAAGTGTCATACGACACCTGCTGTAAATATTTTAGCTATCAAATTGAAATTTCTAGTTGCAATTTCCGAAATTCACCTTTTACATGCCAAAACAAGAGTTATTCTGAGAAAAAGAATATTTTCTGAACTACACTTCAAAAAAATTTTTAACACAATTTATATATCTATTAGGGATGAAACGGACAGTGATTTTGCCGGATACCAGATATTCGGAGCTTTTTTGCCTGCCGGATACGGATATCCGGCATTAGTTTTCTTTTTTGCTGTGTTATATATTTATTTTTTCTTTTTCTTTATTTCAAAACAATAAAATATAACCATATTTCATATACTATTCTTTTAAAAACATTTTAAATATAATTTACTTAAACATATTTGTTTACTATTCTATTTATTTGTACAATATTGCCATGAAGAATAAAATTTTAAGCCTAACTTATTCCTACACTTGCAATTTGTGGTGAAAAGCATTGTCACAAAAAGATAGGTTTTCTTCAGAATTATAAAACTAAAACTTCTTATTTGTACATTTTTTTTTTATAATAGTATTTAAAAAAAAAAAAAAAAAAAAAAAAAAAAAAAAAAGAAAGAAAGAAAGAAAGAAAGAAACAGAATACTTTACTAATATAATCAAAGATAAAAGGTTATTTTCATAGCAAAACTAATATGTTGTGGCCATCACAAAACATTCTTCTGTATCCTTCTATATAACAGTACAACTTACTGTTTTAATTGTACAAACATTTAACCATAGCTTCCCACAAAAAACATTTTATATAATAAGTTTGGTGCAGTTTTAATCAACAGATGCTGAGATGTAATCTCGTGAAAAATCATAACAGTAGCTCTAACTGTCAGCTGGTATAAAGCTAAATAATGTAGGCATTCATTTTCATAATGGTTGTCTTGCATATCAGTTTTCATGGCCTTATGTCATAGAAGTTGAGACTTAGCCTATTCATTGTGTAAATTGCAGTGCAGTATTGCCACTTGTTAGCTGATATATAATCAAAATAAATCACCATAGCGTTTCATAATGGCCGTCTCTCTCGCATACCAGGTTTTGTGCAGTTATACGCAATAGAATCTGAGTTATAGCCTTCCCGTTTTGGAGAGAAATTCCAGTACAGCAGCGCTACCTATCGGCCAACATGCACCCAAGTTGAATCAGTATAATTTCTCATAATGCCCTTCTTTCTAACATAAAATTTCGTGTAAATATACGCATTAGAACATAAGTTATAGCCTTCCCTAAAATTTCAGAATGTATTGTATAACAGCACCTTCTGTTTAAGGACTGGCACCAAAAGTTGAAAGGCACTAATATATGCCAATATGCACGTATATATAAATTTATATGAAATTCTATGCAGTAGTTCCTGCGATTCTTCTTTTAAGTTGCAGAAAAGTTGATAGACACTGATTTATATCATGATGAAACTACATATAAATTCATGTGTAATACTATACAATAGTTCCGGAGATATAGTTGAACAGAATTTTTCTCTCACACACACCAGGGTTCTGTCCAGAGTCAAACCTGGGTCCGTTAAAAGGCCCTTCACAAAATTTTATACCTTAAAAAAGGAACCTTCACAAAATTATCTATCCTAAAACAGGACACTTCACAAAATTATTTATTCCAAAACAGGACCATTTAAAAAAAATTTTATCCTAAAAAAGGACCCTTTATAAGAATTTTCCCCTAAAAACAGACCTTTGATAAATCTGTTTTATTTGCAAAACTAGTCTTCCATGGAACAAACAAGCTGCCTGGATAATCGAACGTTGTTTAGCTGTATTTCCCCGAAAAGCTGATATTCAATTCCTAATTTATAAAGGATTCTATGCATATGCGTAAATTTAGTTCTATAAAAGAGAACTGTCATTGTCTAAAATGAATCCTTAATTATAATTTTATTTTGCAAGATTACATTTTTCACAATTTCACAAAAAGAGGACCCTGGCCGAAAAGTTCAGAAGAATTTCATTTTTACACTAAATTTAAATTCACAAAAAACGTGTAGAATTTTTCACAATTTCACAAAAACACGACCCTGTCTAAAAAATCTGGACAGACCCCCTGCACACAGACAGACACTTTTTAAAAGTGATTAAACCAGTTCCTAAACCTCTTAAAATGCGTAAATCCATAGAAAAACAGAACATGAAAATTTTTACGAATCCAATACTTTCTTTTGAGACATTTATAAGAAAACATAAAAGAAAAAAGCAAAAAACTAAAATCTTCAAACTAGTATGTTATAGCCATCACAAAACATTTTTCTATATCACTCTATATAACAACGCTACATGCTAGTTAACATGCACAGATGACGCTTAATCACAGCTTCTCACCATAAAGATTTTAGGTATGGAATTTAGTGTGATTTTAATCAAAAGATTTTGAGATGTAGCTCTGTGGAGAACCATAGAAGGTGAGGAATAGCTGTGCCACCTGTTGGTCGATAAACACCTAAATCAAGCCTGCTTTCGGTCTCGTATTATCTATCTTGCATATCAAGTTAAGTGCAGTTAAATGTTATAGATTTTGAGATTTAGCCTTCCTATTCACAGAGTAAATTGCAGCATAATATAGCCACCTACTAATCAATATGCACCAAAATTGATACAACATGATGTTTTACGTTAAGTAAAGATTTTATTGGTTCGTACATGCTTTAACTGGTCCGTTCTTCCATTCTATTATATATATTTTTTTAATATTTAAAAAATTGTTAAACTGTTTGTTTTACTAAGGCTTTGTTTACTTGTAAATTTACGAGTTAAATATGATATATTTTTTTGTTAATTTATTAAAAAATGCAAATTATGTCTTATATAAATTAAAAATTTATGCTTTAATAAACAAGCTTAATGTCGCATATTTACTATTAAAAGTTAAAAGTAAAAAATTAGCAATGCACATGAAATTAAATGAAAAAAAAAAATAATAATAATACCGAGAATAGGAGATATTTAAAAATATAAAGATGTGCACTTGCTATTGTTAAATACTATTCTGTGACAGATTTACGGGCTTTTAGAGAAAAGTAAGAAATGCTATCAAAGGTAAAAAAAAGAAAGAAAGAAAGAAAGAAAACAAAAGACTGGAAAAAATCGGATCCCGGAAAAAAAGGCACCAGAAAAAAGGCACCGGAAAAAGGCACTTCTGCAATTCGCAAAATAATAAATATCAAATAAGGAATTTAAAGTATTATTTTCAAATTACATTTTTAGAATTTCAATTGATTTGGTGCAAAATTCATTTAGTTGAGGGAGAAGGAAGGGGGGGGGGGGTAGGATCAGATAGAAGGAAAATATTTTCTTCTATATCACTTTCTTACCATTTTTAATGAAACTTTGTATAATCACGTACAATTTGTGAAAAAATTACAGTAAGCGTCAGACACAATTAGGTGTATAAAGTGGGTTTTTTCAAAAAATTGAAAATTCCCACCTGGATTTGGTCAGTTTTTTTTTTCTCTTTGCATTTAGCATCGGCTTTGTCTTTGTCAATCGAGAGATTTTTCTCAACTTTTGGATTAGTTTGGAGTAAGACTCCTATATGATAATGACCTCCTATGTAGGAGTTCTAGTTTGGAGTAAGCTACGCAATCGTTTATGGGTTGACAAAGCAGCAAAACTCATGAAAGTATGTCGTCATTTTTGACTAAAATCAAACTATGCACTTCCCTCAGAAGTCCAGACTGACTAAATTTTTCATTCAGTAATATATCTTTTTCTGTGTTCCTGTACGCAAGCGAAGTGATGACGTCAATGACCGTCTGTGGAGCCAAGAAAAAGATTTCCTATGTTAATCGACCACTAGTTTTTTTGTAAAAAATTATTAAAAAATAAAGAAAATTATTTCTTGATTTTAATCCCCATATTTGGGTGTAGATTCGTATTAGTTATCGTGTGCATCCATTAGATTGTTATCTTTGCTGTAAAATTGATAAAATTTGAATTTAAAATTTCAAAACTTGAGAAAAAAATGGCTACCTTTCATATTCGATTGAAAACATAAATATTTTATTTCAAAGGGTGATATTTACACAATAAATGCCCAACTAATATACTAATTAGAAGGAAAATGATAAATATGTATTCTATCATAAACTGAAGTCAAATTTG
This sequence comes from Salticus scenicus, assembly GCA_963930645.1. NCBI lineage: Eukaryota > Metazoa > Arthropoda > Arachnida > Araneae > Salticidae > Salticus > Salticus scenicus. The sequence goes on from OZ005659.1 coordinate 244,810,469, forward strand.
TTTTCAAATGTTTAAATAAAGTATCTGATATAAGATACTAATATGTTGTCGCGAAATAGATTTGATATCTGTCACCCTTGGTCAGTCCTGATTTTTGCTTGTTTTTCTATGCTTCTGATTTTCCACTCATTTCTCCTGCTTTTCTCATGTAATTTTTATCTATCCCTCTTAGCATAATGTATGCTTAAAATTTGTGGGATTGGGTAAAAAAAAAATGTGAAAGAAAATTGAAATTTACCTTGCCCTGCAATTTATCAAGTTCAGTTTGACAATGCTTTGAAGCTAATTTTTGCTAAGAATAAATTTTTAACTTTCATTCTTGCATAATGGAAAGTGTCTTATTATCAAAAAAAAAAAAATTTCTCTCTTTTCTTTTTTTTTTTTTTTTTTTTTTTTAATACCATAACGATTGAAAACTTAAAGAATTAAATTTCATTAGAATATAGCTGATATTTTCATTTCTTTTTTACCTTTTCTTTTACAAAGATAATTAAGATTCTTACTGTTTTGTATCAGGAGCAGAATGATCAAAACTGTCTATTTTGACTTAAATTTTAAACAATTGTATGTCTGCGGTTTTTTTTTTTTTTTTTTTTTTTTTTATTGTTTTATTGCAAGAAACATATATTATTGATTTAATTTTAATACTAATGCTTTGCAAATACCTCCTAAGCTTATAAAGCTTTACTTAAAATTAAATTTGCACTATTTTACTCATTTTTCTTACAAACTTTCTTGTAGGAAAAAGTCTCGTGATTTCTGTTAAAAAATCTCCTTTTTTTTTGTCATTTGAAGTTCGCATCTCTGCAATTACAACTTCATTTATCCTCATAATTTTATTATTAAAAAAAACAAGACATTCGATTTAAGAATCTGAAGTAAAAGGTTTTAGTTATTTTAATAATATGGAGTTTAAATGATAATTAAATTTGAAATTACCATTAAAATTTTTATATTTCCATAATCACAATTTCTTTTCTTAATTAAACAGAACTTGTTATTTTTAATTCGTTTTACTTTTTATGTTAAAACGTATGGTTGAGAAAAATTTTAAGTTCATATCTCGAATACTTTTTGAACTATCATGCCCACAGTGAGAAAGCAGCCTCGAATTTAAAAAAGAAAAAAAAAAAAATAAAGTAACGTGCAATAAAATAATTTTCTATTTTAAAGTAAACCAAAATAAAAGTTTTAATCAATAGAGTAATGCCATACTAGTTAACCAAAAAGAAAAAAAATAAATAATAATAAAAAAAAATAAATAAATAAAAATAAATAAATAAATAAATGTTTGTACACGCATTTACTTATTTATTTTTTATTCTGGTAGTTGTGATCAAAAATTTCTTCATTTTAATATTTCAAAAGTAATTTGTCTCCTTAAAATAATAATAATAATATTAATAATCCCTGAAAGTTTCATGTGGCTACTATTAATTATTATTTCATAATTTTGATAGTTATTTTATGATTTTTCACTCGTCGCACCTATCTTTGCTTTTTTCGCAGGTCTAAAACGTAAATCAAGTTGAATAATAATATATATTATAATACCTTACTTTCTAGATCTTTGTCAACATATAATAGGAAATTAATCTGTTATCTCAAAGTTTTTTCGCTGGAACACTAAACGTCAATAAAGGAGGATAGGCTTTCAATTTAAAACTATCAGAAGAATTGTTTAAGTCAATATATTTTACTGAAAGTTGTCTATATTAATTTATAAATGAAATATTCAGCTAATAATATTTTGCAAAATTAATTCGGGCGTTTACGGGTTAATTAATAACATTAGGGACAAAAATATATTACACTAATGCTTATTACAATATAAAATCTACTTTTCTATTTTTTTTTTCAAAGCAAATCTGTTAATAATATTTTCAGTTTCAATATTTACATCTTTATGAATGTGTAGAAGTGCTAATCCATTTAATCTCTCTTGATGAATGCGGATGAAACTCCAGTCGGAAAAGTCATTGCAATTAAAATAATCTTTTTAATATATGGAAACATATTCACATCACAGTATTTCATCATGGATGACAGACTTTTTGGTTTATCCACCTTTTCCTTCATCCATTTCCTTCTCCAAATTTCGTTTTCGGTTGATAATCTGGTACAAATGATTTTTTGAGTGTTTGTTTCTAATTTACTTAAAAATTCAGAAATTTTTGTGATAGATTTTAACGTTTCTATTTGTTTGTTTTTTTCATTCAGAAATTTTGGCAAAATTATATTACAATCAAACGGTATAAAATTGCAGGGGTGTTTGTGTTAAGGGTTTTTACTCAACCCATCTGTATTTTCATACTTCCTTCCTATTAAGTTATTTTTTGCTTTCATTGGTTGTTCATTTGTTATCCAGGTGATATGTGAATGAAATGTAAAAGGATTGAGGGCTTCTGGGATAACCGGTTTCAGTATTATGTGATATTTTGGGTTTTTTTTAAATTTGAGGCTCTGATTTTCAGAGTTTTGATATTTGAGTCACAATTACCCCTGAATTAGCTGCTTCGGATCTAAATGATAAGTCTTCAATTACGTTATCCAACAACGAAATAAAAATTGTTACTCTGAAGTATTCTTCTGGATCTGAAATGTTTAGATTTTCTCTATTTTTTACTGAGTTTCGGTAATGAGAATTCCATATCCAAATCATCACACAGAGATTCTACGGATTGATAAATTAATTTGAAAATTTCCGATGCTTTTGATTTTTGTGGCCGATTACTGTATCAATCAAACGTATTGCAAGAATACACTTTGTTACATTTTACTTAAATTTACAGTAAATCCAAGTAAAAATGAAAGGGAGTAAACGCTGAAAATATAATTTGCAGTCGTTAGTGAAGTTTTTAAGCATTCTGCCTTTGATGCAGAATCGGAATCTTGCCACTCAACTACATCCGAAAGGGCAGTCAATATATTCTTAAAAGAATCTTTAAATTTTAATATTGCATCGTGCCTGTCTACTCAACGAGTTTCACATACTGATTTTAAACCCGTACACTGAGAAAAAAAAAATACACCGCTTTTATCTAGAACGAATATGTGGTCCTTCTCTAATTCCCTAAACTAGAAATATAGATTTACGAACTATGAGTATAAGGCACGCCAATACACCGAGAAAAAATTCTATAGCTGAGATCTAGAATCTAAATTGTGGCTCTAGAAAAAATAGTTCCATGTCATCGTTATGAATTTCTTATAAAAAATTTTCTAGTCCGATTCGAAAGCGAATTCTACAGACCTCTATTAGAATTTTTGAGCGTTTGCGTATACTATCGAGGACAAACCTATTAGAAAATATCTCCAAATAAATGTGAATACAAGAGGCAGGTCTCAGCAGCTACAATCTTGGCTTATGATCTAATTCTAGAAAATAAAGCGAGAATTTCTCGTAATACAAAAGATTCAGAATATTGTTTCACCATCTAGAAATGTGTAGATTAGAAATTCTCGACCATTTCATCTATTCAGTTTATTGGCGTGCCCTTTTTTCCTAGTTAACTACTACTATTATCAACGAGATCCTTCGAAAGATATCCATTGTGAAAATTTACTCTCCCGGGGGTATTTCCCCCCCAGGGGGAGAACCAATGCCCCCACATGCACAAAATATTTTTCCTAGTTAACTACTACTATTATCAATAATTTATATTAATTTTACAATCACAAGTTTAAAATAACTCTCATTATGTACATTTATACGAAATTTTGTCCTATACTGCCATGTTAAAATTGTAGAAAACATGAGATCACAGCGCCACCTGTTGAGCGATTGATCCCCAAATGTAATCAGCACCAGTTTATGTCAGGGACCAACTAAATACCAAGTTTGCTTGAATTTCGTTAAAAAAAAAAAAAAAAAAAAAAAAAATTCGTTTAAAGTAAAAAAAAATCGATAACTTTGTTTTAAATTATCACAGATTTATCGTTCAACCATTCGTTTTAAAGGTATTGGCGAGACATTTCGAAAGATACCCATCTTGAAACTTTGCACCCCAGGGGGTGTAACCGATGCCCTCACATGCACAATTCCCCCCCCCCTAGTTAACTACTACTATTATCAATAATTCATATTAATTTTACAATCACAAGTTTAAAATAACTCTCATTATGCCCATTTATACGAAATTTTGTCCTATACTGCCATGTTAAAAGTTTGCAAAAATGCGATCACAGCGCCACCTGTTGAGATATTGATCCCCAAATCTAATCAGCACCAGTTTATGTCAGGGTGCAACTAAATACCAAGTTTGGTTAAATTTCATTCATTGGTTTAAGAGATACAGCGTCCACAAAAAAGTGATACAGACAGATAGAGAGACAGACATTTTCTAAAAACTATTAATCCGTGTTCTGGACATCCCAAAACGTGTAAATCCATCACAAAACGGAGGTCGAAAATTTTCACGAATCCAATACTTTCTCTATATTGCATATAGAAGAAAGTAAAAATTACCGACTCAAACTTATGCATCTTGTTTTATTCTTTATTTCATTTTGCACGCGCGCTTTTTATTTCCTAATTCAAAATTATTAAAAAAAAAGTTTTTCGATACTGTCTGTTTCGAAACTAATTATGATTAATTTTCTTTTTCTTAAAAAAAAAAAAAAAAAAAAAAAAAAAAAGATCAAGTTTGATTTTGAGATTTTTGGTGTTTCTATACATTTTGAGGTCTCCTGATTCATTTTTTCGTATTTTTACGGTAATGCATCTATATAAGCATGTGTGTGTGTGTGTGTGTGTGCATATGCATGTGAGTAGTAACTAGTATGTTATGCCCACCACAAGACTTTCTTTTGTATTTCTTTACATATTCACTAAGTGCAAATAACCACTACTCTGAATAAAAAATAATAAAAAAGGTAAAAAGAAAGGGAAATTTTGGACATCTTTATTTTACTTTATTGCTATTATTATTTTTAATACAATACTTAAAAAAATTACCATCTCAAATTCAAACTTATTCATCTTGTTTTATTCTTTATTTAATTTTGCATGCGCTCTTTCCTAATTCATAATTATTTAAAAAAAAATTTTTTTCGAAACTAATTATGATTAATTTTCTTTTTCGTTCAAAAAAAAAAAAGAAAAAAGAAAAGAAAGAAAAGACAAGAAAAGAAAATTAATTAAATACAGAATAAAAAATAATCCCAAAATTAATTAAATTAATAAGATATTGTAGTTTGAATATACACATAACATAAAAAAGAACTAGTATGCTGTAGCCATGACAAAACTTTCTTCTGTATCTTTCTATATAACAGCGCAACCTGACAGCTAACACGCACAAAATAAAAATAATAATAATAATTTCTCACTATAAAGTTTTCACGGAAGACGGAAAAAATAACCCCAGAAAAAATCACCCTCGGAAGAAATCTCCACGGAAAAAAATCACCCATAAAATAAGTGCCATGAAAGCAGCCAGCATGTTAACCCTCGAATGCCCACTATACAAAATTTCCAAGTGAAAAATATGTAAAGTTTAAGAAATAATATTAATAACAGATTTAAAAAAAAATATAAGATATGTAATACATAATTTCAATGGCAAATCCTCCCCCCACCCTTTAAATTTTTTTTCCTTGTCGCAAATGTCCATGTTTTAGAATTTTCTAACTCTGCAGCCCCTCAGAAGATATTTAACGGTTAAAATAATCCTCCCCCTCCTAAAAATCAAATTTATAGCCATAAAATCAACGAAAAATGATAAAAATAGGGGGCCATTCCTAAAAAACGGTGGGTGATAGAGCAAAATGGGAGTCATATTCGGATTCCGGAGGTCATTTTATATATATGTTGAAATGGTTGTCAGAGGCAATTTTCATGCCGAGCAATATTATCAGTGTCACATAGAATTTCCGGAAATCTGATAAATGCTTTTCGAAATTTGAAAGAAATTTTTCCTTATAACTGAACCCATTTTAAATCTTTTTTTTTATGAAGTTTTCATTATAAATGCAATTTACAGTACTCCAATATAGAAAAATAATAACAATAATAATAATAACAACAATGGCAATTTTTTTTTCAATAGTGCTTCTAAGTAAAACAGTAAGTTTAAAATTAATTTTCTGGCAAAAATTACATGAAGGTAACTTTATTATAAATTAAAATGATCTGGTGTGACACTCACACGACTTTTAAATTTTAGCACAATTTTTCTTTTCTTAATCTTTAATCAGAAGAAAAAAAAAAAAAAAAGATATATACATATATATGCATTATGTATGTAAAAAAGGTAGAAGTAGAAAATCATTGTCTAAATTTTCTGTCTGGTTTTTAATTTTTTCCAACAAGGATGAAAATTTTTAATGTCTTCGGTTTGTCTGTCTGTCCGTCTGTCAGCCTGTCTATTCGCGCTCTAACGTCCATAAATATTCATGGAGCTTCTTCAAACTGTTATATGTTATTCAAGTTCACTGTCAAATGTTCCCTATTGAAAATGGAGTAAATTCATCCTTTGGCTTGTATGCTGGGACACCCAAAAGTATAAGAAAGTATTATATTCTAGAGAGGTACAGGCTGTTCGCACATTTTTTAGACGATTTTATTTCGCAGTAAGAAAAAATCGTTTGCATGGAGAATTTTATTTTCACAACAGTTATATTTTTGGAAGTTTTATTTATCTTCTGATATTTATAATTTTTGTTTAGATGCAAAAATGCGCTTTTAAAATGGCAGTGGATGGAAGGATAGGTTTCCACTCTTTCCAAAGATAGTTTTTAGTGAAATCTTTATGAAAAGCATTTATCAGGAGAAAAATGGAAAAATGTTGCAACAACAGATGAATCTTGGGTCTATTTAAGTGGTTGCAATAAAAAAAGATCAATTTATTATCACAAAAGTGGAGAAAAAAAAAATTTGCTACATGGCTCAAAGCCTCAAAAGAGAGTTTTTTAAAAGGATTTATGATTGCCACTGGTTTTTTCATACAAGCGCAAGATAAAAGCAAAAAAATGTGACAAAAATGTGAAAATCAACTCTAAATACTCTCAAGAACATATTTTAATTCCAATTTTAAAAAATGAAAATCCAGATCTTTATCCACAATGCTATCAATCCGTTGAACTCCATCAAGACAAAACAAGCAGCCACACATCGCAATCCGCAATTGATTTTCAAGAAAAAAATGGAACAAAAAACGGGAATTAAAACCATACCCTTCACTGACATTCCTGCTAAATCTTCTGATGTATCACTGTTGAATTTTTGTGTTTTTCGACTCTTAAAATCAACATTATCCAAACACCGACCTACAACGCTTTGTGGACTCTGGAAAGCCGTTCAAAAGGAGTAGAAAAATATACCTCTTCCGATATTATAAAAAGCATTATTATCATAGAAATTATGATGTAGAATGTTAGTTAAGAACAAGGGCTACCAAACTGAACAAATAAAACACGAAATATGAGGGAAATTGCTTCAGTACACTCCATCAAAATCGTCTAAAAAATGTGCGAACAGCCTCTGTATTTTTATGAACTATATTTTAATTCCTTTATTTTACACAAATTTCAATGAAATTGGAATATGTTATTGAAGTTTAATATCGCATGTTTGCTTAGAAATTGGAGTAAATACCACCACTGATTTGCGTACAGGGGTCAGGGACAACCGAAAGTATTGCAAAGCTATGAGAAAGATGAAGCCTTCTATGAGAGGTATTTCTATAAATAAATTTTTAATAATTTTACTTTGAACAAATTTTAATAAAATTGAAATATGGTATTCATATGCCCAAAATAATGCTTTTTACTGAATATAATGCGGTTAGCATTAGATTTACCGGGCCACACAAAAATATTCAATTACATTGTGAGCTTTTATTTGGTATTTGCTGGAATAGCATTTTCGTTTACGTTAAGCTGTTTAACACTTATTAACAATTTTTAAGTGTAAATATGATTTCAGTTCGTGTATGTATCTGTCTCACAGTCTATCTGTCTGTCTGCCCGTCCCCTGCCATCCGTAAGTATTTACAGAATTAAATATATATATATATATATATATATATGTGTGTGTGTGTGTGTGTGTTATTCAAATTTACTAGGGAATGTTCCCTCTTTTAAATGACATCAATAGGTCCTGTGCAACTGGTATGTGTACAGAGACACCCCACAAAATGCCAATGCATTGCATTTTAGGACAGACATTTTTGTAAATTATATTTTAAGAACTATGTATTGTAAATATCGCAAATAAATATACATTTTTTGTTAATATGCTAAAATAATACTTTTTATAGGATATTATTTTGTTTACCTTCATATTTACAGGGCTACATTATAATATTCAGATACATTAAGGGCTGCAATTAGAATACAAGTGAATATAAGTGAAACATTTTCTTTTGTGTTAAGCATTTTTAACACTTTCTAATAATGTTTAAGAATAATTAGGATTTTTTTTCCCTCTTTTTTTTTTTTTTTTTTTTTTTTGTTGTACGGAGTTGATTTTGTCCGAGGGGATTTTGTCCTGGACCCGATAATAACCTATAACATGATTACCAGTTTACATTTAATTTTAATGTAGAGTTTAGACGCTGAGACACTTCCAATATTTTAAGTCTACAGCCTGTAATCATTAAGAATTTCTTTTTGTGTCCCTGTAAATTAACTATAAGTCTTATCCTCATAAAAATCTATATAAATCGTGCGACGGTGATATATAAGGTATATATACCAATTTCTATCTCTGTCAGAAAAGTTGTTTACATACTATCGCACAAGTAATTTGAGCCTATTAGTCATAATGATAAAAAATATTTCTTTGTTTGCCTACAAAATAACTATAAGTCTTGCACTCATCAAAATCTATAAAAATCGTATAACAGTGACTTTAAACATACAAATTATTTTTTTGCTGAATCGGATAAGGCGTTTAGAAGCTGCCTCACTTTAAATAATTTGGGTCGATAGGCCATAATGGTAAAGAATTTTTCTCCGTGTCCCTGTAAAAGCTCTAAGTTATATACTCATCAAAACCTTTACAGATCGTGTGGGGCTAATGTGATCTCTAACATACCTTCCAACTTTTAGTTTTAGCTTCTTTAAGATCATCGTTTAGACGTTATCGTGTTCACTCATGCACATACGTACAAAAATAATCTCAAGATATTTTAAAACGTACGGTGGGACCCAAAATCTCATAGTCTTTTTTTTTTTTTTCATGATTACAATACTTTCCTTAAACACTGCATGTTTAAAGTAAAAAGATTCATCTTAAAACTCATGCTTAGATTTCTTTATTATTATTATTATTATTTTATTTATTTATTTATTTTTTTGCATATATGATAGTATGTGTGTTTAAAATTATCACATTCAAACAAAACCTATTTCATTAACCATGTTATTTTTTTTTTTTTTTTTTTTTTTTTTTTTTCTCCAGACAACTTTTTCCACAATTTCGGAATAATAGCATTCATTAGTCATAACTAGAAATTTTATAAGCAGAAATGCATAAAAGTAAATAATTTACAATTTCAATACGCATAATAATTTAGTATTTGCATAAAATTTCATAGAAAGAAAAGAAAGGAAAAGAAGAGAGAGAGAAAGAACCCTCGAAATGTCATATATATTAAAAACTTAAAATGTAAGAATTATTAAATTCAGAAATATTTATTCCACTTAAATATATGCTGTTAATAATTATGAATAGTAATAAAATATACTTTCAACATATCACATAATTTTAAATTAAAATTATGTAATATGCAGAAAGTATATTTTATTACTATTCATTATTAAATTCGTTTTAAAATTTATTACATAGCAGAGCAGCAACTACTTAGTTAAAACTACTATAAATGCAATAATAAATAAATAAATATTTCAATTTCCAAACATTATTCTGCCGAAATACGGTGATGGAGAACAAAAGTTTTGATTTTATAGCCATGATTGGTGCACCCAGTATTTATTTATTTTATTAACTTTTTTTTTTGGGGGGGGGGAGGGGGGACTGTTTAGCTTATCTGTCCTTTTGTTTCTCATTGTTCGTGTAGAAATCTTTCATTATTTAAATTAGATAATAATCTGTTTTCAATTTATTCTTCAAATAATTATTATTTTACTAGTAATAATCAGATACTATTATTATTTTTTTCCCCCTTGGCTGTACTCATATAAAATGCATAAAGGTGAACGAACTTCACTTTATTCGAAATAATATTAAATATTTTACAAAGAAAAAAAATGTTTAGTGATTTATTTAAAAATCGGTTAAAGCACGGGTTTCAAAGGAAATCTAAAATTAAATAAATGTATTTTAACAGAACAGAGATGTTTTGCAAGCTTTTTACTGATAAGCTAAATATTTTGATCTTTCATGTAAATGGAATATTGTTTATTTTATTTTTAGAATATTTTTCTTCAACATAATAATATTATTTAACTAATTATTAAATTAACATAAAATAACAAAATAAATGAGTATTACTTACCAGAAAAAGCCAATTAATTAAAGTTTATGCCATAACATCGAAGAAAAAATTTTTAGGCACGTGCAGTTTTTTAACACTTCTGACTACTCCTACTCCACAATAAACTCATAACTGCTAAACTGCGCTGCATGCGTGCTCCTCTCCCCTCTTCTTCTTGCTTATGTTGGATTCTCAATGTCAAAGCAAAAAGAAATTCCAGCTGTTTCAAGGTTGCAGGACTGGACTAGTGTTTGCAAATGATATTCCATTGTCCAGGCCGGTATTTCTCATCAGTTACCAGAATTTCATGTGGCCTAACTAGAGAATTCCGAGAATCCTTGCATCTCAGAATTAAACTATGGTCATTTGTTGTTCACATTCTCAGTTAGTATTTCGAGTCTACCAGTACCTTTAAATTATAATTCCCGTATTAGTCTTATCAATGAAATTTAAATTGTTCATCATACACTTCAAAAATATATTTCATTAATTTGAAAAACATATTTTACATAATTTATAGTAAAAACACAAAATTATATAACATTTCTATGCGTTCAGATTCAATATTTTTTTCTTTTTTATTTATAAATATATCTATTAAACTGCACTGCGAAAAAATTCTGTAACTGAGATCTAAAATCTAAATTGTGGCTCTAGAAAAAATAGTTCCACGTCATCTTATAAATTCTAGCCCCATTGGAAAGCGAGTTCTAGAAGCCCCTACTAGAATTCTAGAGCGTTTGCCTATATTCTCGAGGGCAAAGTTACTTAAAAATCTCTGCAAATAAATGAGATTACAAGAGGCAGGTTTCTGCAACTATAATCTTGGTTTATTACTAAATTCTAGAAAATCAAGCGAGAATTTCTCGCAATACAAATGATTCAGAATATTTAGAGTTTTCAGAATATTGTTTCACCCTCTAGAAATGTGCACACTAGAAATTCTCGATAATTTCGTCTATTCAGTTTATTGGCGTGCCTTATGCGCATAGCTCGGAAATCTATATTTCTAGTTATGTGATTTAGAAAAATGGCCCCTTATTCATTCTAGAGAAAAGCGATATATATATATATTTTTTTTTTTTTTTTTTTTTTTTTTCTGAGTGTTTTCGAATCTCTGGATCAAAATTTCACACACACACACACACACACACACACATATATATATATTTCAATGTGAAATTTTGATTTATTTATTTATTATATATTTTAACTAATTATTATATACATGTATATATGTACATACGTGTATTATATATATATATATATATAGACATATATTATATATATTAAAATAAAAACCAATATCTAAAGAAAATAAATAAGTAAAATAGTGAAATACTAAGAAAATTAGAATTTCTTTTGAAATAAAAAGTGAAAATTTCTTTTTTGTAATTAAAAATTTAAATACAGCTATAATTATTTTTTAAGTTAAATTAACGGTGCTTGGTACGAAGTGATGCTAATGTGGCTTAGAATTCCTTTTAAGCTGTTGATGTTGAAAAATTGACCACATTGACACCTCCCCTTCCCCAAAGAAAGTAAAAGTTGATTTTGCCGAAAGAAAGACTCTAAAAAAAAAGGAGAATCATTAGAAAAAACCTAGTCATTAAGGAGTGCCTTGACTTGTGCAAGATTATTTATCATCAAAAGCAAAATGGAATAGGGGGCACATGAACAATGTACAGAATATGAGGCAGTAAGTTCACATCTGGATCTGTAACTCAAGGTCCTGTATACACGTTCCAGTGAAATTGGAAATGTATTGATATACGGTATTACATTTGTCCTAAGAAAAGTATTAATGATTTTGAAGTAAACCTCTGAGTTGATCTGAAAAGAGATGTAGGGGCTAAAACCAATTGATTGCACTTGGATCTTTGGCCTGGATGGAGAGGGTTTTTTATAGGGCCCTAAGCTGCATTTACGTGAGGTTCGGAGAAAACCAAAAAAAATTCCGAACAGCCAGATCGATGAGTGGTACTTTGAGTCAAACTCGGCGCACCCCGTCTGACATTTTCGAAAGCAGAACTTCTCGGGGAAAGTTCTTAGGATTTTATATAAATTAGCATTTTTTTTTTTTTTTTTTTCAAATTGGGGAAATATACCAATTTGGATGGGTTGAAAGGTAACTATCTCATCCCCCCCCCCCCCCCACCGTAGATATGCCGGTGGTTGTCACTCGCAATCTGAAAAAAAGTAGGATAAAATTTTTCTCCATATTACAGGGTATAGTTACATTTAAACACGATCACACACAGCAAAACTCATACTACATTTATGAAAGCGCATGTACGGGAATAATAATAATAAAAAAAAGAATACCTTTTGGTCCGTGAAGAGTTAGCAGCAAATTAAAAGAAAATTGATTTTATACAACCTTCTTACCGATTTTAATGAAACTTTGTATAATCACATACAATTTGCGACTATCACAATGAGTGAATTATATACATGAGAGGCAAGACGGGGGGGGGGGGGGTCAAAGGGAAATAAAATATGTCTTTTTAAAAATACCCTATTATCGATTTAAAAAAAAAAAACTGTATAATCACGTAGAATCAGGAACCGATTTGATTACTTGGAGGCCTCGGGCACTCATGTTTAATGGGCCCTTTTCCTCATACTTTAATGCTACAAAAAACAAAACAAACCGCCTATTTTTTATTCACGCGTCTGAAAATTCTCTCCACTTTCCATTTTATCGGAGCGTGCCTCGGATTTAGTTCTATAACTATCACTTACTTTTTATGATGATCACAATGAATGTATTATATACATGGGGGGGGGGGGCGAGGGGGCGCAGATGGAAGTAAAAAAAAAAAAAAATCTTTAAACTACCCTATTATCGATTAAAAAAAAAAAAATGTGTATGTACAACGTATTGTTTAAGAAAAATTACAGTGAATATTACACATATCTGGTCTGTTTACTAGGGGGTGGGGGGCAGAGTGAAGAAAATGGTTGTTTTTTTATCACCATGCAACTTATTTATATGAAACTTTGTACTATCAATTATATTTTATTAAAATTATAGTGGAAGTTACCTACAGTTGATAAGGGTGGGGGCTAGGGGGAGACAGATGAAAAAAAAAAAAAAAAAAAAAAAAACACTTATTATCCATTTTTACTTCCTTATACAAAGTATAAGGAAGTATAGTAATCCCGATTTGCGAAATGGATTTTGTATTTCACATTGCTCGAAAACGAATGATCGCTGAATGTTGCTAATTTATACGTGTGACTTTCATGATGTCTAGTTGCACACCTGCAACTGTCATCTTAACACGAGCTCTCGTTTTAGAGATATAAGGGATTTTACACGATTTTTCGTGACGTCTGTATGTGTGTGTGTGTGTGTGTGTGGGTATGTCGCATACATAACTCAAAAACGGTTGGACGTAGAAAGTTGCGAATTGGTACATAGGTTTGTTATAACATCTAGTTGTGCACCTCCCTTTTTGGACTTTCTATGATTTTCCGTTTTAGAGATATTTAGGAAAATTAGGTTCATAATGACAAAAATTTGGCCATAATGTATCAAAAAACGGTAATAACTCAAAAACGGTTTAGACAAATCTTGCAATTTAACTGACTTTCCGATTAGCTAGACATTTGAAACTTTCAGAAAAGCTCAGAACACGTTGACAATGCATTTTTTAAATATTTTTAGCCAACTGTTTCCGATACCTGCTGCCTTCAGCAGCGTTTATGCGATTCAACAGAAAATTTATTTAACTAACTTCCCGACTAGCTAGACATTTGAAACTTTCAGATTAGATCAGAACACGGTGAAAATGCATTTTTTAAATACTTTTAGCCAACTGTATAGGGTCCCTGCTGCCTTCGGCAGCGTTACCAGTTCAAATCTTGGAATCGATTTGTAACTAACTTCCCGACTAGCTAGACATTTAAAACTCCCGGAAAAGCTCAAAATACGGTGACAATGCATTTTAAAAATATTTTTGGCCAATTGTTTCGGGTCACTGCTGCCTTCGGTAGCGTTTACATGGTTCAACAGAAAATTTATTTAACTAACTTCCCGACTAGCTAGACATTTGAAACATTCAGAATAGTTCAGAACACGGTGAATATGCATCTTTTTAATACTTTTAGCCAACTGTTTCAGGTCCCTGCTGCCTTCGGCAGCGTTTATATGGTCCAACAAAAAAATTATTTAACTAACTTCCCGACTAGGTAGACATTTGAAACTTTCAGAATAGTTCAGAACATGGTAAAATTCCTTTTTTTAATACTTTTAGCCAATTTTTTCGGGTCCCTGCTGCCTTCGTCAGCGTTACCAGTACAAATCTTGCAATCGGTTTTTAGCTAACTTTCAGAAAACTCAGAACACGGTGATAATTCATTTTTAAAAAATATTTTTAGCCAACTGTTTCGGGTCCAATGTCAATGTTTTTTAACATTATGTATATTTCTAAAAGTGTATAAGGAAGTCATGTGGTGCCCACATCAGATTTTTTTTATTGACATTTTGTGTAAATATCACTTGCTATTAATGAAAAATTACAGTGAAGTTTCATATGTTTTTTTTTTTTTTTTTTTTTTTTTTTTTTTGGGGGGGGGAGGCACAGAAGGAAAGAAAATGAATCTTTATATCACTATATTTTGCATGTTAATAAAATTTATTATAAATATCACTGAATATTTAGGAAAATTTAAGCTGGTTGTTATGTATATCTTGGGGGTTATGCGGAGGAGGCAAAAGAAAAAAATAATTGTATAAGTATCACTATCCTACGAATTTTAATTAAAATTTCAAAAACTATCACCTACATTTAGTGAAGAATTTCAAAAAGTGTTACATATATCTAGGAAGGGGGGAGGGCTGAGAAAAAAAAATTGTTTTTAAATCACTTTCCTTTACATTTATAGGAAATTTTGCATAAACATCTCTTATTGTTTATCAAAAATTGAGGAGAAGAGGATTACACTACCCGGTGAGAACTAAGGGCTAATATACTTCTGTACCATCCTGTTGTCGATTTAATGACACTTTGTAGAAATATTTCTTACCGTGTATAAAACATCACAGTGAGGGTTAAATATCAGTTTCTTTTTCTTCCCGAGTTTGTACGCAAAAATTCAATGTATGATTTAAATCTGAAAAATTTTACTCAAAAATGAAATTTCTTCTTTTAATCTGTCTCTTTTGCCCCCCCCCCCCCTACCGTAGAAATAAAAAACTTACGCTCGCATGATGTTTAGCATAAGTTTTACAAGGTGAAATTAAGAAAAGTGCCCTTTTCCTGGATCACGGAAAAAAGGGCACTTTTCTAAATTATTTCTTGTAAAATACTTCTAAATACGAACGATAGTAAAATACTTTTGTTTTTGCGAGTGGAAGGGGGGGGGGAGGAATGAGACAGATTGAAAAAAAAATTTCTCGTTTCAGAATAATCTTTTACCAATATTTGATATTAACTTTTAATTAATGTCTGATCTGAACATTGCATTGAATTTTTGCATACTAACTTAGAAACTGAAAGATACGATACGTAGCCCTCCCTAAAAATTTTCATAAACAAAAACGAACATTTATCCAAAATTTCCTATAAATAAGAAGCAGTGTGATTTAAAAACAATCGTATTTTTTTCTCCCCCTCCCTTGTCCCCCAGGTATAGGTAACACTCACCGTAATTGTTCATTAAAAGTAGGTGATAGTTGTTAAAATTTTAATTAAAATTGGTAACATTGGGATATTTACACAATCCTTTTTCTCCTCTGCCCCCCATAACCCCCAAGATATATTTAACAATCAGCGTAAATTTTCCTAAAAATTAACTGACATTTATAATAAATTTTAGTAAAGTGCGAAGCATAATGATATAAAACATTATTTGTATCTTTCTGCCTCCCCCCCCCCTCTCCCAGACACATGTAACACTCATTGTAATTTTTCATTAACAGTAAGTGACATTTGCACAAAATGTCACTAAAAAAAAGATTATAAGTGTTGTTTAAACAGATTTTGTTTTTCATCTTCCCGTCCCCCACGCAGACACTCGCCCCCTTTTTTAACTACATGTAGCTTTCCTTTCATTATAATTTTAATAAAAAGTAAGTGATAATAATCATACAAAGCTTCATACAAATAGCTAGCATAGTGATATAAAAACAGCCACTTTCTTTACTCTGCCCCCTCCGCAGATCTCTATAACACTCACTGTAATTTTTCTTAAACAGTAAGTGGTATATACACAAAGATTTATTTAAATTGATACTAGGGTAACTAAGAAAAAATATTTTTTATTTCCATCTGTAACCCCCCCCCCCCCCGCCCAGGTATGTAATAATACACTCATTGTGATTTTTAAAATGGTGACATAAAAAATCATTTTATTTTCCTCTGCCTTCCTCCCTCTTTTAACCCCCCACCCCCACCCCAAGTATGTCTGACAATTACTGTAATTTTTTCACAAATTGTACGTGATTATACAAAGTTTAAAAAAAAAAAAATAATAAAAATCGATAATATAGGAAAATATAGAAGAAAGTCTTGCGGTGGCTGCAATATATTACTTTTTTTTTTTTTTTTCATTCACTAATTAATTTATTATTATTATTATTATTATTATTTGCCCTATCAAATTGAGAATTTCTTGATAATTCAATTTCTCGTATTGGCATACAGTATATTTAATCTTAATATGAACCGCAGAGTATTAGACTTTATCAATTGCAAGACAGAAATGACTTAGTCATTATCTATAAACAGTTTAATTTTGAATATAATTAAACTTATAATTTATAGTAAAAGTTAGGTTATATAGTTAAAAAAATGATTTTGCACTGAAAATATAAAGGCGGAGTTAAATTAAACTATTGTAAAAAATAAGATTACATTGCATTATTAAAATTATAACAAATTAATTAAATGTAATATTTTAGATAATGAATTTAGTCTTTCTATTAGAATTTTTTAAATAAAATAATTTTAATTAAACCCTTAACTAACTTTTTTTTTTTTTCATAATCATTCAGTCTTTCACAGAAAATAAAATATTTTAATATTAAAAGTATTTTAAAATAAAATTTTCTATTGAAAAAAAAAAAAAAAAAAAATTATATTAAGCAATCTCAGCTAATTCAAATTATTAAAATTTATATTTTTGATAATTCTTTTAGATTTTAGATAATTAATTTAGTCTTTCTATTAGAAATTTTTAAATAAAATAATTTTAATTAGATCCTTAACTACCTTTTTTCTCATAATTATTCACAGTAAATAAAATCTTTTAATATTAAAATTATTTTAAAACATTTTTTTCTATTGAATGCAGAAGAAATTGTATTGAGGAATCACAACTAGTTTAATTATTAAAATTTATGTTCTGATAATTCATTTAGTTCTTAGACAATTAATGTACTCTTTCTTTTAAAGTTTTTAAAATAAAATAATTTTAATTAGATCTTTATTTCTTTAATCAATTATATGAAAAATATTTTTATGTTTAAGAGCATTTTTCATTTTAAAGCTTAAACAACAGTATTAAGCAATAATTAAATTATTAAAAATTTACATTCTAAATAATTAATTATTTGTTATAAGAATGTATTATTAAATGATATTTAATTAAATTTTTTTTATATATAATCATTTATATATGTAAAAAAAAAGTTTTTTAATAAAAAATATTTTGTTGGTTGTGGTTTAAGCGTTAAAACCTATTGATAACATACGCGTCCTAAGCCTAGGTGAAATGCCTTTCATAAGAGTTCTTTCTAAGGAGCCTGGCTTGGATATACGCGATTTTTGAGAGAAAACCAAGGAAAATTCTGAATGTCTAGGTTGACGAACGTCACCTTGGATCGAACTTGACAATTCCAATCTATTAGGGCCCACCAGCGGCCGAGCGGTTCTGCACTCTAATCTGGTTGACGTGAGGTGCCGGGTTTGATCACAGGTCCACAATCGTCGGTCTAGCCGTTGGGTGTTTTCCATAGTTTTCTCAGGAACTTGCGTAAATATGGGCTAGGATCACTTAGAAAGACCTCCACGGAAGGCACTCACCCTCGAACCAAGGATCCTAGAGTAGTCAATCGGCCTTATTCCCAAACACCAACACTAACACCAGTCTATCAGCTTGGAGAGTAGAACCGCTCGGCAACTGAAATAGGCCTTTTAATTAAAAGTAAAAAAAAGAAATAGTATTAAGTAATTTCAACTAATTTAATTATAAAAAATTACATTTTTAATGCTAATAACTATTAATTATAATTAATAACTATTTTTTAATTAGAATATTTAAATGAATGATTTTTCTTAACTAGCTTTTATTATTAATATTATTATTGTTGTTGTTGTTGTTCATAGAAAACAAAATGTTTTAATAATATTAAAAGTATTTTAATATTATTCAGTAGTATAAAGTCAAAACAATAATACTTCCCAATTTTTTTAATTTGTTTCCCTTAATTTTAAATTATTTATAGGGGAAAAAATTATATTAAAAGTATTTAGAAATAGATTTTTTAATTAAAAGCTCAAATAGTTCTATTGAACAAATTAATTTTATTATTAATCATTTTGATTTTTAATAAATGCAGTCAGTTTTAATTACATTTTTATATTGCGTAATAATTTATTTTTTTTTTCTATAATCTCCCATAGAAAAAAATATTTTCACATGAAAAGTATTTTAATACAGATTTTTCAATTAAAAGCTACCACATAATATCCATTTATATAGCAAGCAATAACAATGGCTAAATCTTAGCAGAAATGTAAAACGTGTTAAAAATAGTGGAGAAATGGAAGTACATAGCTAAGCTTGTAACGTTAAGCAATGGTGCTTTATCCACCTTTTGCTTGCAATTTAAAGCACGTGCGGAATCAACTGTCAATGTTTATTTCAGTGACGTCACGCGCGCCTGTTCTATTCCATAGTTTGAAACACGGATTAGGAGATTCTACAGGATATATTACTAACGTTACGGGAAGGTAGTAATTTTCATCTTTCATATAGAGGGCGACCAATCTCGAGAATTCACCAATCAGCGCGTTTTTACATTTCTGGCTGTTCGTTCGTTGGATGACTGAAGCCTAAGGGGCGGGCTTTCCCTTTCTTCCGATAAGTTTCAAAGATACTACACCAGGCGGCGATCGGATCGCTTACTCTGGTCAGCTGAATTAATGCGGAAAGGAAAGCTTCTATTTTCGCGCTCGCTGCCCTATCTAGTGTTCTATCCTGGTCTCCTAATCCGTGGTTTGAAAGCAAACAAGTAAATCTTATCTTCAATTTCAAAATATACAAGTTATTGCTACCAATTTTACCACTGCCCTTTCCCCCAGTTGCCATTATTTCCGTTGCCATTTTTACCGAGCACTGGTAAAATACATTGAAGGTTAAATGATTTAAGGGCAAAATACAATTTAAAAAATGTACAATTTCTAATAATAAAAATTAAAATAAAATAAACAAAAATTTCTTTCTTCCTTTACAGATAACGTAACGTAATTCCCTCTCCCTAAGATAAATTCCAAGTTAAATGATTCTTTTATTATATATGAGAATATAAAGACATTTAATCGTTTATTTTCTTTTAAACTTTATTTTGAAAATTTGATATTTTGAAAATCAAATAATAATGGTAAAGTTATAAAAATCTTGAAGTACTCTAAATTATATAACTATATCTTTTTTGGTGTTAAGAAAATTATTTTTAAATTATTTATTTCCGAAAACAGCTTTCCGACACAAGAAAAAATTTTTTTGAATAATATGTGAAATTTAGCAAATGATGCATCAATTTTGTGAAAAGAAAAATGTATTGCATAAAATGTGTTTCTGTAATGATATATATATATATATTTTTTTTTTTTTTTTTTTTTCTTCTTTTTCTTTTAAGTAATTTCTTTATCAGATTTCGTGAGACTACGTCCTCCAAGCTTATAATTTTTTACTTTTCTGTGAGCTTGAAAATTAAGCAAAATTCATTTCTGTTGATTGACAGATAAGAAAAGAGAATTTATTGCTATAGTAAATGAAGAAAAGCGTGGAAGAAAAGCAAGTGTCAGGTGTCCCAGTAATGAATGACTACTGAGAGGATCCTGGGGTGGGGTGTGGGTTGAAGATTGCTGGAAGTTTGAAATTTTCAGTAAATCGCCAAAGAAAGAAAGTTTATAACTGGATAAGTAGATTGTATTGTTCCTAAAACCTTTTCTAAATCATTAAAATCCTCACTTTTAGTTGAGTGGATAGATTTAACAGATATGATCAAGTACAATACGGATATTTTCTTGTACATTCAATTTATTTTTAACACTACAAATGTGTACATAAAAGGAACTATATATCCCTAGCGGAATTATACAGGCTTAGCCTTTGACAGTGTTCGCAAGTTTGGTTTGCCCCGAGTATAGTACTAGTCTGACGTCTGATTGAAAAAGAAGTTTTCCTGTATTGTAATTGTAGAATAGAAGACTCGTAGGCCAGAGAAAGTGTAGCGCCATGTCTGAAGAACGGGAAGTAAGTAAAGCTACTTTGTTTTAAATAAAGTTTTAAAAAAATAATGAGCGGACAATTCTGTTTTCACAGTCAGAAAATTCATAACCGTTAAATGAGTACTCATTTTCGAAAAATTAATTTTTTAAAACTTAAATTTTAATTTTGAGTTATCAAAAGTGCAATTTTTCACAAAGTGCATTTTTCTCATTTTTTCCTCGCAAAATGAAACACTGACTGGTGTCAAAATTTAAGCAACAACCTGTTTTCTCCTTTTCTTCTTTTGCGCATAATTTTTAAACAAATAAACATATGAACATAAAATTTGGATGACATATTTGTTATCATATCATTAACCGAATTTTATATAACTTTAACATAACTAATAATTTTTAAGCTAATAAATTTTCATTTTTTCTCAAAAATGAGCTTTAGAAAAAATGAAAAATTTTAGCAATTTTAGAAAAGAAAATTTAATGAAAAATGGTCATAAGGATGCATAATTGATAGATGAAGATGCTCATGCATCCATGTTTTAAATTATAACCGGATCATTTTACCTGTATTTGCTTTTCTATTTCTTCTTTTTTTCGCATGTGAATAATTTAAAAAATATATACATACAAACATGAAAGTTGTATAAGACGTTCGTTATAAAATTATTTATCGACATTATTATTATTCTGGTGTTGAGCATAGTTTCTATATTAATAATATTTTTTCAAAAAGTCCGTTTTATAAGAAAAAGAAAAGCGAATACAGAAAGAAAAATCGGTATTTAGTTTAAAATTTTTAGTTTAACATTTGTGTCTACTCTAATCTGTAATGCATCCTTAAAAAAAAAAAAAAAAAAAATCATCATGTTTTCTTTCTTAAATTGTTGAAATTTTTCATTTTTTCCAAAGTTTATTTTTGAGAAAAATTGAATAAATATTAGTTTAAAAATTATTAATTGTGCTAAAGTTACATAAAATTCGATTAATGATATGATAACAAACATGCCCTCCAAATTTTATGCTCATATGTTTATTTGTTTAAAAATTATGCGCAAAAGAAGAAAATGAGAAAACAGGTTGTTGCTTAAATTTTGAACACCAGTGTACTAAAAATTAAAAAAATCAATTTTTGGGAAACAAGTACTAATTTAACACTTATGAGTTTTCTAACTGTGAAAACAGAATTGAAAAAAATATTTATTAGGTAATAAGAAATTATGGAAAATTTTACTTCCCATAGAATAACATGGGCTACAGCTGTTCGCTAGATTAGGTATTGTCCGCTCTTAAAGAGTGCTTAAAAGGTACCCAGAGTTTTAACCCTTTGTATCCCACTGGGGCTTTACAGTCCCATCCAAAAAATTCCTCAATATAACCTAAGTTCACTACAGCATTTCATTGGAACTTCGAAGTCCCTAAGTTAAATTTAATATGAGATGTTTCTCATACAGTTGGACCTTGACATAAACCCGTGCTGATTAGATTTGGGGATCAATCCCTCAAGATGGGTATCTTTCGAAAAGTCTCGTCAGTACCTTTAAAACGAATGGTTGAACTATAGATCTGAGATAACTTAAAACAAAGTTATCGATTTTTTTTTTTTACTTTTAATAAAAAAAAAAAAAAAAAAAAAAAAAAAAACCACAGAAAAAAAAAACTTTTTTTTTTTTTTTTTTTTTTTAAATATTGAGAATAAAATGGACTGTTTGGGGATATTTAGTGTTATTACTACTTCTCTAATATGGAAATCGTCTGCATTATCATGGAAGAAATTTTTTTTAAATAATAATTTTAATAAATTATTTTTACTGAGTGAATTTGTATAGGAGAATATAGGAGAAAGTCATGTGGTGGCCACAACATACTAGTTTCCTTTTTTTTTTTTTTTTTTTTTTTTAGAGCATTTTTTTTTGCATTTAGCCCATGTCTCATAATTTTTTTAGTTTTGAGAACATAGGTGATTACATTTCGTCCACCATTTTTAATTTTACTTTATTTCTTAATTTTAAAGCGAAACAAATGCATAATTTGTGCATTCATTTACCCCCCCCCCCCAAAAAAAAAAAAAGAAAAAAAAAAAAAATCATTATATTTCATATTTGCCTTATAACGAAAAAAAAAGAAAAAAAAAATGAGATCTTGAAAATTCTTTTAACGGGGAAGTTGAGGAATATCACCAGGGTTCTCATTAGAGAGAATAAGACTGTGAGAAACTCATATTTTTTAACATTTTGAAAAATTCACACCCTTTATTGGTGCGTATTTAGAAAACAGACCTTTGGCATCATTTATAAAACAAATCTTTCACAAAAATCGAAAAGACAAACTTCTGAAAAAATTTGTTTTAGGTAGGCACTTCGTAATATGGAGAGTATTTTAAATGTTATTAAAGCAGTTTTCTCTTTTAGGTTACTCATAGGTTACTTACTAGTACAGTTATGATGACGTATAACAAAAGAGAAGAGTCTGAAGAATTTGCTGAACTGGTTGCAGGTAATGATTTTAAATATGAGAAATTTATTTAATAATAAAACCCTGCAGAGTGAAATACGTCAATATTAATTGTTATTTGTAAAAATATAACATGATGTTGTATATAGGATTTTTTTTTTTTTTTTTTTTTTTCGTATAAGTGTGAGTACTTTCAATTTAACCACATGCCATTGAGTGAGTTATTTATATTCAAAAACAAAACATAAATATCAATAATTATATGATAAAAAAACTTTTTATAAATCATGTTTTTAAATTTTCTGTTGAATCATACCTATAGAACTAACTACATTAGCACTTTATCAATGCGTATTGTTACGAAATTGTAACTAATTGTATTTATTTTTGTATAAATTCTTTCAAAGAGGATTAGTAAGTTGATAAAATGTCAATTTTCTGCATTTTCAGCTCTTTTTCGCTTTAAAATAGCTTAATTTTCCCTTTAAAATGCATTAAAATACTCCAATAGGCAGGTAATAGATTTGGCGCCAAATTTGACGACTTTTTGCCCTTGGCGACTTTTTGCGAGAAAATCTTATTATCGATATTCCAAAGATGGATGTTCTAATTTGATTGGTTAAAGAGTTACCGGAAATTTGAGTACAAGAAAAAGTTGGTTTTAAAAATAAAATATTAATCCTTTCCGAACAACATATATTTGCAATTGCATCATGAACTACATTATCACTTTACCAATGTGCAGAAAATCTTTAAAGTGATAATGACGTCAATTTTTGCCAGATGCATAATTTAACTTTTTACAATTTTTTAACGTTTAAATGCATTTATTTTTATGTCGGAAGAAAATGAACTCGTAAATTTTTTTTGGCAACAATTAAATTATAGCTAATATTTTAATGACTATTTTTATTGCTGTTAGGAGCTTATTATTTTCATATTTTAACTAATTAAAAGAAAACTATTCGAAAATCTGACTTCAAAGTATTGTGTTGTCACCGGGTTCTGAGCAACTGTGAAAGTTTCAAATGTCTAGCTAGTAGGGAAGTTAGTTAAAAATAGATTGCAAAATTTGTACCAGACAAACAAACAAGAATAGAAGTTAATAAAAACATGGTAAAGAATAATATATTTCATGGGACCCAGGGCTGTAGCTAACGATATATTTGGGGAGATCAAAGTGTTAAATGAGCCAACTCATGTCAATACCCCTCCCCCCCCCAAAAAAAAAACAAAACAAAAAAAACAATGATATTTACTAATTTTACTTCCATTACATGCCTACCGTAGGTAATAGAAACATTCCGTTTAGTAAAAAAATTTCATATCAAGTTTTCTTCTGACTTATATGTTTAAATGTCTCTAAGTCTATTTTTTATTTATTTTTTTCTTTTCTGCATAAGTGTGCATTTGTGTATGAGTGTGTGTGGAATCATGATTATTATTCTTCCAAAACTGAAGAGAAAACAACGAAACTTAAGTTAGTTCGGGTGCGCAGATGAGTTTGGCAATTTTTGGTGAAAATTGGAAAACCTAAGTCGAATAAAACCGTAATTTAACTTCAGTTGACATCTCACAAACGACTCTAATGGTTTTCAATGTCCTTTCATATGTATTAGTTGGTCATAGAAAACCGCAGTTGGTTGTAGGCATCTTGTTTTTCTTGGCCAATTTTAGATCTTAAAGAAAAGCTCTGAAGATTTTCTACAAACTCACCGTATTAACTTCGTTTTAAGTACCAGGCTCGTGTCCCGCTTCAGGTATGGATGTACGTACTAGTTTGAAATTCACTTTTAGTCAGAAGTCCCAATCTGATAAACACAGAATAAACTAGTAGGCCTATTTTTCAGTTTCAAAAATTTCAGCAGAATTAAAAGCAAATGGAAAACAATGAAACATGTTATGGATGAGTAAGTCGACTGATGGGTTATTTATTAGCATTTGGAGTCCAATGTATAAAGGAAATCTCCTGATAGCCAAATACATATTCTGTAGGAATATAGATAATAGGTTGGAATCCCCATTTAGACATGTTCACCATAGTTCGGAATACCTTTTGAACCATAGGTCCTAGTGTAATGGGCTTCAATACATAACAAAAGGACCACAGAGTGATAGATACTCTAAACCAAAACCAAATCAATTGTCCTATTTTCAGTTTCAAAAATTTTAGCAGAGTTAAACGGCAAAAGGGGAAAAAATAGTCGGACTGGCCGACCAATAAGCCGACTGGAGTTCTTTTATAGAGCCTTTTGGATTTGAAGTTAAAAAGAGATTTGTTTAAAAACCGAATCTTTTTTCAGACAGCCAATTTCTAGTTGGAAAAAAATTGATCAAAAATAAAGGCGAATTTGAAAATAATCAATTGGGTTATCTGTCAGTAAACTGACAGGATTGCTTTTGTTGAGCTTTGGAGCCGAATAAAAAAGTGATTTTTTCTTGTCAGACGATTTACAATTTGAAAACTTTCACCAGAAATAGTCGTGTGAAAAAAAGTAATCGGGATGACCGATTAGATTATTTTTTATTTAGCTTTCGAGTTAAAGACAATCACGCAGAAGGAAAAAACCTAGCGATCAAACAATTTTCTAGTTGGCCTATTTACAGTTTTTTAATGGCCTTTATTTCTTAGGCTAACTG
This sequence comes from Salticus scenicus, assembly GCA_963930645.1. Taxonomy (NCBI): domain Eukaryota; kingdom Metazoa; phylum Arthropoda; class Arachnida; order Araneae; family Salticidae; genus Salticus; species Salticus scenicus. The sequence continues at coordinate 244,836,465 of OZ005659.1, forward strand.
GAAAAACTGGATCACTTAATAAGCCAACTAGAGTGCTTTTATTCAGTTTTAAAGCTGAAAGTAAAACAAAATTCGTCCGTCAACCAAATTGGTAGCTCGATTGTCGAAAAAATAGCGTATAGGTTGATTAAAAATAATTGATTTCAGCTCCAGAGTTCTGAGACTCCAGTCGGCCTATCAAAAAAGCTTTTCAAATGCTAATTAGGCCGACTGTTACATTTGGCTTATTTTCATATTTAAATGTTCATCAGAATTCAACGTTATATATATATATATATAAATAAGATGGGAATTTAACAGTAAGCCGAGCCGACAGAAGTGTCTTTAACTGAGCTTTAGAGTAAAAGTCAAAGACAGATTCGTCCTCAGGCTATAGACTGTTTTAGCTGACTTATTTGCAGTTTGAAATGTAATACATTTCTAATAATAACACAGAAAAAAAGCCGACTGAGAAAAAAAAAAAAAAAAAAAAAAAAACTCATTTAGGTTATCTGTCGATAGCCGACTGGAGTACTTTCTTCAACTATGGGGGGGAGGGAGGGGGTAACATGCCCCCTGCTCACTACGCCCCTGATGGGACCACTTCACAAGTTTCCCTTTAGTTTAAAAAAGTGCAGGGCGGGTACTGTTAGTAGTAAAGAGCACCTTTTAAGATTTTAAGGACATTTTGGTATTTTTAAGGCCAATATATAACATTTAAAATTCACGCTTAATTCAAAATTCTGTCATAGGTGTGTATAGTATAATAACATTTTTTTTTTTTTTTTTTTTTCTTTGCTTTTTTTCTTGTGCTTGTTACTAATAAATAAGTGCAGGGTTCCCAAATGGTTCCCTTGTTCCTCCAAAGTCCGTTTTTTAGAGTGAAGTTGGTTTTTAATTTTTCAGTCCGTTTAGTCCCCGTTTGAATGATTTTGAGTTAAAAAAAAAATATTTTTCTCATGCTAAAAGTACCAAACATAGAGGTGGAAAAAAATATAAGTTTGGCGATTTCCAATCTTTCTCCATCCACAGCATATATGTTAATGTTCATTTCAAATTTGCTTTATTAGATTAGTTTCTAGAACCTATAAAGTGGTAAAATTGTTCATTATCTCTCACACATGTAAGTTTTTTAGCAAACTCTCCTACTAACAATCAGCGATCAAGCCCCTCGCGGAAGCCTTTTTATTTCTAGTCTTTCTCCATCCACAATGTAAATGTCAAAATACTTCTTTAACTTACTTTATTCGTTTCTAGAATTTGTAAAGAAGTAAAATTTTCCAGTCTTAGTCATATAATGTTTTTGAAAACTTTCCCCCCTCCCCTAAGCCAATGATTCACGATCAAACGGCCTATAGAAATATTGTCCTAGTGATTTTCAGTCTTTCTCCATCTGTGACAATAACGTCGCTAAAAATTTTAATCTTGCTTCATTACATTCCAGAACAAGGTTAAAATAAATAAATAAATAAATAAAAAGTTTCTTTTTTCCTTTTTTTTTTTTTTTTTTTTTTTAAGAAAAAACTCAGCCTAGTGGGTTTTTTCGGGTTTTATCAGGGTTTTTTGGAATTTTCTCTTCTTTTCTCTAAGAATTTTGAGGAATGTTTTCTTTCTTTTGTTACATAAAGTACATTATTAAGAAGATTAAAAAAATAACATGTTAATTATTCATTGAAATCAAAATTTTTATAAAAAAAAAAAATATTAAAAAAAAAAAAAAAAAAAAAAAAAAAAAAAAAAAAGGTCATTTTTTTATAATTTAAGTTATGAGGGGGAAAAAAAATGCTTTAAATATCGTAAAATTTTGTTTATCTGTCCTTTACAACAAAAATATGGATTTTTGTCATTCAATAAATTTTTATCAAATGTTTTGAATTAATGTCCCTCTATTAATTAGTAGTATTTTAATTTGTATCTTCTTAATAATAAAAGCTTCGGTTTTCCGGATTAAACGCGCAAAACTATATAGCTACAACAAGGTATTGAAATGAAGAAGAAAAAAAAAAATAACGGAAAAAAATATATCCCAACTAAACAACATTGAGAAATAAAATTTTTTTTCCATGATTTACATGGTTTTTGCAGATTCGTCCATTGATTTGAATGATAAATTAAAAAATTAAACACACAAAATTTCTTATATTTATTTCTTACAAAAAAAAAAAAAAAAATACTTTTTTTATTTGATTAAATTTGAATAAAAAACAACTTTTTTGGAAAATCTAAAAAAAAAATTCTAATAATTTGATCACCCTACTGTATTTGTCGGGGAACTCAGCAAAGTCCTCCGATTATTACTTACAAACTTTGAATAAGTCTTCCGATGTCAACTAATTTTAAAAGTGGGTCTGACTTCTTTAGAATATAAATATGCCTCAAAATGGAAGTTTATGCAAAATTTTGCCTTATTCTGCCATGCTAAGATATTCATTCATAAATTTCAAATGACTCATGAAGTTTTCAAACTTAAATTTTCATAGTTATTTTATCATCGACATTTTCACGACGGTCTGGATCTTTACAGTAAAAACATTCCTTTTAATGAACGTTTAAGTGAAAAATTTCTCTATTCTCCCATGTTAAGAAAATCGTAAATTACAAATAACTAATAGTTTCTCTCTCTCTTTCTCTCTCAATAGGTTTCTTGCCAGCTTCATAAGTAGTATATTAAAACTGGTCTCATCTCTCTGTGATCATTTGTTCTTGAGATATGGTTACACAGAATAAAAAACTATGGCCATATCACACGAGAGACTTTCGTTCAGCATTTTACTAAACACAGCATTATACCCAACATACTCAGCCTGATTTTGTTCAAGGACAGCAATTTTTCGGTTGATCAACTTTTACGAAACCGTTTAGCAAAAGCTGAGTATGTTGAGCATGCTGATCAAAATTGACCAATAGGAGGAATAAACAGGATTTTTTCCTGGAATACCTTTAGAGAAGGGAGTACATCCGTAGATATAGTAATAAGACATAGATTGGTCAGCGAGAGGGAAAAAGTGATACCTTTTTTTTTTTCCGGGAAAAGTCACTCTAATGGCTGCATTTCCCCGAGTAAATCACGCACAGGAATACACACGAATAATTTAGTAAATAAAATTTATGAATAATTTATTTACTAAAGGTGAATGAAAAACTCCAGGGACAGTTTCAAATTCATTTTTCTTTTTATTCTTTTTTTCAATACTCTCTAATGGCTGATTTTAGAACTTTTTTTCGGCATCAAAAGTTTTTGCTCGATAACATGGGGATATCTATGAGTACATCACGATATCAATTCGGGGGAACCCTACGGACAGCTGACTGGTTTCTCGTTCGTTCAGCATAGTGAACATGTTGCGTATAATGCTGTGTTGAGTACATATGATCCCGTGTGATATGGCCGGACCAGACGCCATGGACAACATATTAATGCTGTTTTTTTTTTTTTTGTTTTTTTTTTCTGTCAGATTCCTCACGCCTCGAAACGCGTATAAAAGTCAAAAAATCGAAGTCGTATATTTTCACGAATACGCAAATTCTCCATAACTATTGTATGATTGGTGGGGAACTGAAAATAGCTTTTTGAAAATTTTGAAAGTTATTTAAAATTTTCGTTAAAAAAAAAACCATGCAGCATAGGACAAAATTTTTTACCAATTATTGCGAAACTTAACTTTTTTGTTTAGAACATCAAAAATAACACCCCATGATTTTTTACTTTCCCTTACCCATATAAATGGTAGAGAAAATGTTGTTTTTAAATCAAATTTCCAAAACTGAGTTTTTCTTATATTTACATGTTTTTGAGATCCCTTGATTAAGAAAAACAGGTTTTTAGTGGTTGGTCTGTGTATGTGTATTATGAACATATCTCAACAATAAATAGCAGCAGGAATTTAAAACTCGGTATGTTAAATCTGTATCATACAGAGATGCCACACTAAACTTTACGAATCCAATACTTTCTTCTATTGAATGCAAATAATAATAATAATAATAAAGAATAGTATGTGCGTTACTTTAATGCAAAATAATTTTAAATTGAGAAAATAATATAAAAATGCTAAAGCATAATTTTAGATTTATAACAATTAATATGAAATAATTGGGCTTCTATAAACATTCATAAAAGAGCAACAGAAATTTTAATTATTAAAATTGTTATGTGAAAACTAAACTTTAAGTCACAAAAAGAAAAAGAATCAACTCATTAAGAAAGTTATGTTTAATCACTCACAGCTTATTGCTCAAGTATTTTTTTTTTCTGTGTGTGTGTGTTGTGCATGGGTTGATTGGGGTTAGGAGGGGGGGGGCAATTGCTGAATGCGCAATCGAAACTATTAACTGAACTTCTGTAAATGAGACTCAAAACAATGAAAAAAAAAAAAAAAGTTTTTCATGTTTCCCTTTCTTATTGGCTGAAGTGAACAAACACATCATTTCTCCTATTCTCCGGTCATTAAAGTGTTTTTTATTTATGTAAATTGGCTTATTAGTCTTCTAGCATTTTAGTTCATTAAAAAAAAGTTTTGATATTTTCTCTAGCTTGAAGGAATCACCAAAGGGCTGTGCCGATTAACCAGTTTGGTTAATTGATTAATGCTCAGTCCCGATCAATTTTTTTAATCGAGTTAATCGGCTTGATTCATTCGATTAAAAGTTTTCAAAATCGGATTAAAATTTTCTATGTACGAATTAAAGTGAGTGTAGGTCGATTTCCCTGATGTATGATATCTTGACAGAAAAATGAGTCGTTTCCCCTCACACTTTTTTCGAAGTCGAAGGCGCAGGTCGTTTGCTCTGATGCCCCCTTGCCGTGCCCATGTTTAAGATGGACACGTACTGGTAAACAGGGGGGGGGGATGTGTCCTTCATTCCTTTACAGGTGACTTAAATAGTACACACACACACACACACACAAAAAAAAAAAAAAAAAAAAAAAAAAAAAAAAAATCCGTGACACATTTATAGCTCTTGAAAGATAATAGTTTTATTTGCATACGTATATTGCATAACTGGTCCTCATGTATAGCTTAATTATTTATTTGTGTATGTGCTGTACTTTTATTTTTATTTATCTATTTTTATTTTATCAAAAATTCAAGTATTGATTTATCAAGTCATGATATTAGAATATAAATTTATTATTTTTGTATTAACAATATTAATAAGATATTTTGTAAAGATTTCGTAAGAAATACAATGGGAATATTTGATTTACGTATTTTTAAGTTTTAAAATAAAATTTTTGTTTGGAATAATTTGCGATAAAAATTTCAAAACTGGGTTGAAGAGAAAAAAAATCTTTCAAATGTTTTTCTTTCTTTCTTTTTGTTTTTAATTATCACTATAAATAATTATTTATAGCCATCTAGTGGTGAAAGAAAAGAGAAAGTTTGAATAAATATATGTATATATAAAATTTATCATTACTGTGATCAAATATAAGGAAAGAAGACATGAATTAATCAATAAACAGTTACATATAGAAGTATAGCCTTTTACAAGACAGAAGACATTGAAAAAGTTAATGAGTTATATCTGCTATAATTCATTGATGAGTTATGTGTAACAAATATAAACAAACTATAACAGAAAAAAAAATAATAATGACTAGAAGAAGGAGCAGAGTCCACCACAGACAAGTGAACCAGTTTGATGGGCACTTAACCTTTTTCAAAATATCATCAAAACCTTATTGTAGTTAAAATGAAGATAATAATTACTGTAAATAATAATAATAACAATAATAAGCAAGTTAAAATTAAAAATTAACGAGACATCTTTGAAAAATGTAATTAATTTACATAGTAATTTTATGGCCATAATGTAGAAAATATTTTTTTTTTTTTTTTTGTGGTGTAAATGAGACTAGAGACAATTATAGAATATTACCAATTGTGTCAAACAACATTTCATATTATGTTATTGTAAGACACTCGTTAAAATGAATTTTAATTTGATATAATAATTTAACTATTATCTTAAACACCTTCATCAATAACTCTACTTTTTAAAAAATGCAATTATTGTTATGATAATTTAAACTTGTTATGTATTAATTACAGATATAGCCCTCATATTAAAGATAAAATAGTTATTTAAATCCTTAAATGTTATATAGTAGTGTAATAAAATTGTTACAATATACTTCAATTGAAATAACTTTGCAGTATGAAATACCTAGCATCAAAAATAAAAAAATAATTGAAGTACATTAAAATTTTTTCTTTCTTTATATCTATTTATATATATATATAACCGTAGGGGGCCTCTGCTCCTTCTTCTAGTTATCACTTATATATTTCTGTTATACTTGTTTCATATTTGTTATGTATTGTCTTATATATCAGGCTCCCAGAAAAGCTCATTAACTTTTCAATATCAATTGCTTTATATAAAGTTTCATTTCTATGTATAATTATTTAATTATTAAAGTCTGAGTACTATGGATTAATTCATATTTCATTTGAATCCTGAATATATATTTTTCAATTTATAGATAATTTTGGCAACTGTTCATTTGTTTCTCTTGCATTCTACAATTATATTACATCATAAATAGACATATATTTTTTACTGATTGCGGGTGAAGGGTGGGGTAGAAAAAATTATTTTGTTTTTATTATTTTAGCTTTATAGAAATTTAGGAAAATAATTATATCCGGGGTTTTATTTATGTATTATATATTTAAATTTCACAAGCCTTCCAGTTTTTTAACGTTGGTTAATTTATACACTTTTGTTTATTAATGTTAGTTGTTCAATTAACAAAAAAGTATTCTCTATTTTTGCTGAATATCAAATGAAGATTTTAAAAATATATTTAATACTAAAGTCTTACAACTTCCAATTGTGTTTGACATATCTGACATTAACTTTACAAAACTGAACTCTAATGAAAACTTTCTGCATTATATATAAATAATAAAGGCACACGTTTTGAGAAGAAAAGTCTTTTTTTCATCAGGCAAAAAATGCGTACTATTCTATAAAGAAGCATAGAAAATCATACCCAGTATTTTATCTCATAAAGGCAAAAGGCATTTCTCTTTGCTAATGAAGGAATATTTTGTTCTTACGAAATACGTCGCCTATATTAATCTTTTATGGCGCATTCAAAAAGTTTTCTGTTTTAATTTATGACTCTGCACTTATTTTATACTACGTGCTTGGCATACCTTTTACATGTTTGAAAATAAAGAAAATATTTCATGTGCACAAATTCAAAATTTTACCAAAATCTGTGCTTTCATATTTAAAATTTCAAGTAATTAGTTTCATTCTCTAGTGTATATGTGTGTGTGTGTATTATACAGTCAGTAACGAAAGTGTCCGAACACTAGCAATAATTCCTATGTAAAAAAAGTACAGTTCATACGGTTTCGTTAGATAAATCCTTATCGAATCATATTCTTACACTGACTAAGAACACGATTCGACAAGGATTTATTTAACAAAACCGTATCAAGTGTACTTTTTTTACATAGGAATTTTTGCTAGTGTTCGGACAATTTTGTTACCGACTGTACATATATATATATATATATATATGATCCTTTTGATAGTAGAAGCAAAGAATGAGAACGAAGAATAGTTAGTCAAACAATTCACCAAAGAGACATACACACGCGAAACAAAGCAGCAAGATTTTCCAAATGGATTCAATTATCAAGTTCAACAATAGCACTGACGCCAATCCACTGTACAACAATACCTGTTGAAAATTGAAATAGGGTAACCGTGTAATTAGACTCTGAGGAAAAGAAGATTGACTCTACGACAGTATTTCAAGGCGAAAAAAGACAACCCTGTAATGAACAAAAATGACCCATTAAGCACAGTAGAAGCCAAGCAACAGACACAAGACAAGATCACCAAAACCACAAAGACCAATATATATATATATATATATATATATTGCAAAAGCAGAAAAGAAGTTTGCTTTCATTAATAATTAAATAAAAAGGGACGGATTATTTAAAATAATAATTATTATTATTGAATTTTCCTCTGGGCAATACTAGTTTAAACGGCAATAATAAGGCAGTATGGTTGTTCCCAAATTTGTATAATTAGTAGAGAAATCAGAAATGTTCATATCTCTGATTTAAAATGTCAATGTGTGCTTGTTATGACTGTTAAATGTACTAGTAATTTATTTATTTTTTTATTAGAAATCTAATTTTTTCCTTAAAAGTTAAAGTTCTTGCTTTTTAAGTTTAACTTTTTTATTTAAAATTGGTGTATGAATATAAACTTTTATGATTATATATATTAAAAAAAAAAGAAAAAAAAGAAAAAAAGAAAAAAAAAAAGGAAAGGAAAGAAAAGAAAAAGAGAAAAAAATGCAGGATTTGGAAAAAAAAAAATTTTTGAAAATGGAAATTTTTAATTAAAGGTGTCATAATTGCCAATATTAACATTCGTGTTTCCTATAGATAAATAGCTCTAATCCCTTTGAGAAGTAAATAAATATTTCTAGTTATCTTGAAAAAGAAGTGTGTGTGGGGGGGGGGGGGGGAGAAATGTAGGGGAACTTATCAGCGCAATCAACCTGTAAGGGAAAAACCAAATTTCTCTCACCTCCTTTAAATAAGGGGAATCGACCAGGCTCCATCCAGTCACCTTATCCTTAGGGTGAGTCTCAGATTGTTGCCAACTGCCCATACTGCAACAGTAGTGCGACGTTTCAATTAGATTGGTTCAACATTCACTTAGTATAAGAAAAATAAGCAATAGAATTGTATATCCTGTGGAGGGGGGGGGGAGTGAGAGAGAAAGAGAATAATTGTTTCTACGTATATCTTAGCAATTCCAGTGAAAATTTTAATACTTATCACTTAGAGTTTATAAAAAATTACAGTGAGTGTTGCGCAAACCTTAGGGGACTAGGATTACCAGAAGGAAGTAAACTGATTTTTTTTCATCACCAGGTTACGGTTTTTAATGAAACTTTCTATAACTATGAGAATTACAGCGAGTATTAGATATAACGTGTGTGTGTGTGGGGGGGGGAATGTAGGGGAACTTATCAGCGCAATCAACCTGTAAGGGAAAATCCAAATTTCTCTCACCTCCTTTAAATAAGGGGAATCGACCAGGCTCCATCCAGTCACCTTATCCTTAGGGTGAGTCTCAGATTGTTGTCAACTGCCCATACTGCAACAGTAGTGCGACGTTTCAATTAGATTGGTTCAACACTCACTTAGTATAAGAAAAATAAGCAATAGAATTGTATATCCTGTGGAGGGGGGGGGGGAGTGAGAGAGAAAGAGAATAATTGTTTCTACGTATATCTTAGCAATTCCAGTGAAAATTTTAATACTTATCACTTAGAGTTTATAAAAAATTACAGTGAGTGTTGCGCAAACCTTAGGGGACTAGGATTACCAGAAGGAAGTAAACTGATTTTTTTTCATCACCAGGTTACGGTTTTTAATGAAACTTTCTATAACTATGAGAATTACAGCGAGTATTAGATATAACTTGTGTGTGTGTGGGGGGGGGGGCATATTCGGACAGCTTGTAACTGTTTTCAGATCATTTTGTTTACTATTTACAATATTTGCAAAAATATAAAGAGTATAAAGAGAGGTTTTTTTTTTTTTTTTTCTAAAATTATTATTATTTTCAAATTTTGTGCTTATATAAAGAATGAAATTCAACGTACTTTATAATGCTTGCAAAAAAATATGTGTAATATAAAAAAATAAATATAGTGAAAACATCTGGCTGTTTTAGAGGAAAACGCAATAAAATAGTTAAAATGCTTAAAAAAATTAACAAAAAATTTAATAATATTTAAAATAATATAAAAGATAATAAATTCAAACAGAAAAAAATTACATACCGTATAAACCGGCGCATAACGCGCACCTTGAACACAGAAAATAAGATCGAAATTTAGGGGTGCGCGTTATACGCCGGATGTAAAAGTAATACCTTAAAAATAAAGAAAAAAATGGGCCTAAAAAAATTATATTTCTACATCATTAATATACTGATTATTGAAAAAGAAATGACATACCTTATATACTTATATTATGACATAAAAAGTTCGTCATATTCATCTTGAGTTATATTTTCAGGAACATCGTAACACTCTGTATCGTCACTATCAGTGTCACTCTGGTCGTGGTCCATAAATAAGAAATCGTCTTCGGTTCCATCTAAATTATTCGATATGCTACATTTTTTAAAGGAATATTGAACTATCTCAGGTTGAATTTCATCCCATGCTTTGATAATCCACTCACATACTGTCTCTAGACTGGCATGACGTATTTGGCCTCCTTTCGTAAAAGTTTTTTCACCTTCTAGCATCCACATATTCCATATACGTTTCAAATTTGCTTTGAATGGTTTGTTGATGCACACATCTAAAGACTGAACTAAAGACGTTAACCCGCCTGGAATTACGGCCATGTCTGTGTTGCATTCTCACACAGGGCCAGATTATGGCACGGGCACACGGGGCACTGGCCCAGGGCCTCCAAATTTAGGGGGCCTCATTTCCAAAAATTGAGAAGTTATAGCGCAATTTTTTTCATTTTATGTCTATTAAAAACAAAAATTGATTAAATTTTTCTTTCTATATTTTATTAGAGAGCTTAAACAATTATTAAGTTTTGTGAATAATTTCCTAAACATTGGCTGATCAATACGCTTCAGTTTTTCATTTGTCATTTGTTAAATATTAAACTAATATAGGTTGCTAAAAAAATGAGGAAATAGAAGGTATAATTGAAGGTAAAATTTGAAAAATGCACTATTTTTTTTTATTTATTTTTGTTTTTGAGAATGGGTCCTTTTGGTGAGCTCTTTGGAGCAGGGTAAGGGGGCCTCCAAATAGCATCAGTGCCCTGGCTCTTCAAAAAGCATAGTCGGGCCCTGTTCTCACAGCAATTTTTTCGGATTATCCATTAGATGGGATCTGAACATATCCCAAACTAAAAGGCTTTCTGGATTCTTTAAGGCACCCGGACGTTTTTGCCAAACATTTTTCATCCACAACTTTACACCGTTTTCATCCATCCAACCTTTCTCGTGTACATGAATGAAAATATCTTTTGGGAAATTGCATTTCGGCATGATTTTTCTTTTAAAAATAACCGTAGGTTTTAATTTTGTACCGTCCGCTAAGCAGGAGAGTACTACGGTGAAGCGAGATTTTTCATGACCTGTTGTTTTTATGTGAACGGTTTTTGTTCCTTTCACATCAATTGTTTTATTTCCTGTCATATCAAACATTACTGGAGTTTCGTCCATATTTCCGATCTGTTATAGAAAATATTCTTTTTGCCTTCGTAGATTAATGACATATTTCTGGAAACTTATCAATTTGCTTTCCAAATCCTTAGGAAGCATTTGTGAAACTTTTGCTTTTTCTCTCAGAACTAAATTATTCCGTGCCATAAATCGGCTACACCAACTCGTAGTTGCCTTAAAATGTTCACTTTCATTTGGATTCGTCTTAGCCCACTTCAAGGCAAACAAACGTACATTGTTTCTTGTTATAATTAATCCATTTTGGCGATTTTCTAGGACCCAATTCGCAACATTTTCTTCTAGGATAGGCCATTTTTCTACTCCTTTACGCAAAGCACATTTATTCCTTGGCATATTGATGATTGTCATTTCATTTTTCTTCCACTCGCGTATGGAACTTTCACCAACATCAAACATCCTTGCTGCAGCACGATTTCCATTTTCTTTTGCAATTTTAATAACTTTGATTTTGAAACCAGCAGTGTGTTTCATTCTTTTCACAGCACCCATATTTGTTTCAAGATAAGTCGTATGCCTCCTTCATCACACGAAAGAGAGAGAGGAAATGCATTCTGAAGAAAATACTGCACTAATTTTGTCTCACCCCTCTTTTCTTGCGTTTGAGAGTTCAAAAGTGTGGGATAATCTTTCTAATAAAAGACTTCAAAAGATAAGAGCATTGTACATATACATTTCACTATTCTTCGTAAAATAACACACACACAACTCTTTTTTACCCTTGTTACAGTGTTACTGAAAAGAAACTCTTAATCCCTTTTTAAATTGACAGCCTTCATTGTATAGCAGGTTATCTTGACCACCAAACCACCGACCTACCAACAAAGTATTTGTATTGCACCACTCTGGAAGAAAAAGATTTCATCCGGAATTGGAAATGCTCATTGATAATATTTTACATGTAGAAGACAGCTTGACAATTGACCAACCCCTAAAAATGTGATTTTTGAAATTGCCGAAAACTCAATTTCGAAAAACACTGTCAGAGAAAGTAAAAAAAGGGTGCGCGTTATACGGCGAACATACCTAAAAATCAAAAATTGAAGCCGGAAAGTAGGGGTGCGCGTTATATGCCGGCATATACGGTATATGCTTTTCTTTTGTCGGGATCAGATTCAGGTAGAGTGAAAAATAATAATAATAATAATAATTTTTGGTTATTTAAGCGTTATATCTCTAAAAAAAAAAAAAAAAAAAAAAAAAAAAGCGTCATTCGCAGAAGGTTCTCTACAAAAAACTGATTCATCTATGCTGTATATGAATTAGAATATGCGAGAGTTGGGTAAACTTGTCTCGCAAAACGACTATTTACCCCAAAACCCGACACGAACCTGCAGCTTCAGACCCACACCCTATAACATAGTTTATAGTGGGGAAACTGGATGATGATGTTCAAAGAAATATCTGGCCGTATCGAAATGCAAGGATCAAGGTTCGATGGCTATTGTGAGGAAAACGAAGTTGATCTCCACTGAAAGAAAATTGAACTTCATTGTTCACCAGAATTGAGTATCTTCAAAGCATTAATCCGGCCGCAATTCATACATAGCAACTGAAGAATTTTAGGGGATTTTATTTTATAGATATCGACTTCAGGATGCTAATATTAAATATTATGGAAGCCACTCAAATACATTTTCAAAAATAAAAATGCCTTTTTTTTTTTTTAGAGAGAGAGAGAGACTCGATAAAGAGCATCTCTACAGAACGAGAAAAAAGTAAAATTATTATTTTGAAGATTTTGCGTGTACATGGTACATGTTATCAGCATGAAGAACAATAACGTAAGAAATAACTCGTTAGAAATGTTCCATTTTAATCTTTCAATGTAATTTAAAATTTAAGAAAAGAAGAAGAAGAAAAAAAAAAAATACTTTACAAATTTCGGTTAATTGTTGTGAAGCATCATTAATTTTCACAAACTTACTTGATTTTTTTCTCAGCTTATTTTATAAATTCACAAATGGGATATCATTTTTATAAAGCTGGATTAAACCCTGTTTATCTTCGGGGTACACATATATATTCTAAAAATGATAATAATAATAATAATAAAATAAATAAATAAATACATCCTGCAATTTTCTAGAGAAGTTTTTTTTTTTTTTTTTTTTTTTTTTTTTTTTAATATATGTATAGTAATTTAACTATATAGTAATTTATTTTAATTATTTATTTCTTCTCTATAGAATTTGAAAAGTTGGACGTGGGCATGAACGATAATAGAAAAATGTCTACTGAAAACATCTGCAAATTATATGAACTTGCATGCAAGCGTCAAGAACTCGAAGTAAAAGAGAAGTGCTTGGAATTTATGAAAAAAGAAATTTCTGTGGTTAATTTTGTTGATTTCATTAGCTTGGCTAGTCGACATAATGAAGCGGAATTACTTGATATTGCTACAGATTTATTCCTTGAAAAATCTGGAAAAATAACTCATACTCCTGAATTTTTGGCTTTTTGCGAGGCATATGCTCACCAAGCTATTGAGCTGTATAAAAAACTCATTCCAAAACTTCATTCCGAATTACGGCCGATTCGCCATTAATTTCAACTTCCGGTTCAACGGAAAGAACTTGAAAAGCGTCTAAAGGCAGAGTGAAGGATTCGAAGAAAATTGGACACGCTGCTTCTTCCATTTAGCGTCAAAGTTTTCAGGTACTAATTTTTGATTGGTTATTTTCAATTAAAAAAGCTGAAAACAAGAATTTCGCTAGATGGCAGATGTAAAGAAGAGTGAAATTTTACTAAAGAGTTGAATCCTGTCTTTATACGCTTTTTAAATTTTCGTGTTCAACCAAGAGTTTAAGTTATTGGTGAATACAGCCGTTAGTGATACAAAGAAAAAAAAAAAAAAAACTATTTTTAACATTTCATTTTGTATTGTTTTTTTCTTTCTTTTCTTTTCTTTTTTTTTTTTTTTTTTTTTAATAAACAAAGTATTTAATAGACTAATGTTTTCTTGGTTATAACAATATAATAAAATGTGTGTCAAATTTTGTGAGATAAATAGAGTGTTGATTCAATGGATAAAGGATTAGCCTTCCGTGGTTAAGCGTGAATCACATGATATGTACCAATAGATTGCTATGTTTGGCCCTTTGACGCCATTTTGGCATTTAAAATTTCAGTTCAGCAAATTATCATCATTATTAGGTAACACGGCAGTCCTATGACCAAAATATATTGTTTTAAAATATTTTTTCAGACATTTCACATTATGATAAACCAAACTCTCTCTCTCTCTCTTTTTTTTTTTTTTTTTTTTTTTTTTTTGTTAATCTATTATTTCCCAACAAATCTTAAAAGTGTTTATAAAGGAAAGTTAAGCTTTTAAAAGAGCTAAATAAATTTTCAATAGCATTTGTTTTAATTATAATACTACAGACTAGGACTGGGCTTTATATCGATGTAAAATAAAATATCGATTTAACTCTAATATCGTTTATTCGATTTAAATATTTCATCTTCCGTAAAATATCGATGCAGAAACATCAAAACACGCGAAAATCTGATTCTAGACTAAACCGATTCAAGCTGGAATAATGCCAGATCGCTACTCATTCAACTGGATGTCGGTTTTAGTCTAGCATGCGCAGTCTGAAAATCTTGACTCAATCAAACCGCAAAAAATCAAGAGAATATATGAAGTGCCGTTTCGATTTAGTGTTACGCAGGCGCACTGGGAAAAAGATAATATCGGTTTAAAAGATTCATTCATTCGAGAAATGATTACGGTTTTAAGAAACGCAGGTGCAGAAGCAAAATAAAATCCGATTCTGAATGAGATTATTCATTCATTCAAAATTCGTTTGATATATCGATTTAAGAAATTTCAACATCGCCCAGCACTACTACAGACTAAGTCATTAATAGCTGCAAGAGATTTACTGTGGAAATCATTTGTATTAAGGGCAACGATTTGATGACATTTATCAGCAAGTAACAGTCTTATATTTTTGTTAGTTTTAATTTGTTTTGAAATAACAAGATTTTGATTATTGGACTCACTATTGAGGTTAAAATGCTTGTTTCACGAGAAAACTGCAGACGCCCATAACTGATCTTGATGCTCCTTGGGAATATCTTTTATAATATTTCCAAAGTTAGGGATAACGTTCACAGGATTTAGGCGAAACTTTTGGATTTACAAAGTGCAGTATTTCAGAAATTTAAAGACTTCAATTAACGGGAAAAATTTCTCAATCTCTCCAACTACAAATTCACTTCAAACGAACTGGACATTCTCAATAAACCATCGAACTTTGCTCTTAAACCTCGCCTAAATGCTGTGAACGTTATCCCTAAATTTGAAAATATTATAAAAGATAGTATTAAGGAACATCAAGATCAAGCACGGGCGTCTGATGTTTTCTTGTTAAACAGACATCTTAACCTCAAGAGTGGGTCCAATAATCAATATCTTGTTATTTCAAACAAATTAAAACAAAAATACAAGACTGTTATTTGCTGATAAATCTAAACAAATCGTTGCCCTTAATACTAATGATTTCCACTGTAAAGCTCTTGCAGCTATTAATTACTTAGCCTGTAGTATTATAATTTAAACTAATCCTATTGAAAATTTTACTTGTAAAATTCAAAAGTTTATTCATAAATATATAATGATTTAATTGCTGCACAAATTATCAAAATTCCTTTGTACCCGTCTATTCATAAAATATTTTTTAAAAATTAAAACGCATAAGATTAGCCGTCCTTTTCGTCCCATTGTTTCCAAATGCAATAGTCCTTCATTTTTTCTCGAAAAAATTCCAGCAGATTTACCCATTGATACTTAACGACCCTCGTCTTGTAAAATCCGGTTTAGAAACTAAAAATAGAATTCTTAATGCTACTTTTACCCCTACTGATAATTTTTTTAGTCTTGATGTTGTTTCCCTATTTCTGAATACTCCTTCAGATTTAGTTAAATCCATTATCCTTGACAAATGAACTGCCACACCATCACTTAACCCTTTTCTCAAATTTATTTGTGAAGCTTTAGACATCATTAATGATAATATCTTTTTTTTTTTTTTTTTTTTTTTAACGAAGTGATATATAAGCAAACTTTTGGCGCTCCGATATGTTCGCCTCTTAGTCCTATTTTAGCAGATTTACTACTTTTTGAGTTAGAAAAACGCGTATTTAAAACTTCCATACTCAAACCTACTATATATTTACGTTATGTTGACGATATTTTTATTTCCTGGCCTTATTCAAAAAATGCATTTCTTAGTTTAATTGATAGTCTCAGCAACCACTTTCCATCGATAAATTTTACTTATGAAACTGAGATTAATCGTACGCTTCCGTTTCTTGACTTTAAGATACATCGTATCGAAGATAATTCAACTGTATGGTTCGACGTCTTTTTCAAAAACTCATTTATCGCTTTACCTATCCCTGCTGATTCAACTCATCCTACTAATTATAAAAATGCTTTTTCTAACTCCTTCATTACCCGAGCTATAAATTATACGACTTTTAAATTTAATGAAAAACAGCAAATCAACAAAATTATCCAAATAAGTAATGCTGCAGAATATACTAAATCTAGTATTAAAAAATTTTTTAATATAATAAAAAATCGCATGACTATTAATCACACTCTAGATTCAACTCATAAAATTTAATTATTACCAATAGTGTTCCCTACTGTAAAGAATTCTATAGCTTTAAACATTATATACAACGTAAATTTAATTTAATTATCACGTTCAGTTCACCTCTAAGTATTGAACAATCCGCGATTGTAATGAAATGCTCGCCTTTTGGTGGGCTAATCTGAAATTACAATTAACATGCTCTAATTCGACTTCCATCAAGCCGCCATTTGCTTGCCGATGTTTAGTTTCACATATATTTATGGAATAAAAATGAATAAATCCGGTAAAAAAGATAACACCTACTGTGGTGTGCTACAGTGTAACTTCAAAGGATCAAGAAGTCCAGAATTAAGCTTCCATTTATTTCCAAATGACAAATTTAAAATTTCAGTTGCTTCGGCTAATGGAAGTAAAGAATTAATCAGATGATTTGAAACTAATATTTGTTCAGCATCAGTTAAAAATCTACTTCCGATCGAACTTTGAATAAACTGAAATATTTTTTTCAAAAGCAATCAATTTTCCATGATATAATGGCGGAGAAATTATAGAACGAATATTAAGTAGAATAACAAAAAGAACAATAATAAATACACGTGGCTATTATATTTACTAACAGCAAAAGCTGAAAAAGCGCCATCTATTGATCATTACAAACGCGGATTAATATTTCATGACCGTGAATTAAATGGACCCACTGGAGGTGTTTATCAAATTCTCTTAAAAAACAACAAAGAACTTTTCTATTACATTGGACAAATTAAAAAAAAACTTTAAATAAAAAAATACAAGAACATATACGTAATATCAAAGAAGGAAATAGTTCTACTGTGGTCGACTTCATTTATGGTAAGCCAATTACTAACCCTATATGGGATAACGCCAAAATTATTACAGCACCACCTACTATCCAAGAACTTTACATCTCTGAAGCTTATTAATATAATTAAATGTAAAAATATAATAAGCTCTAAATATGCTGCAATTTTGCCGATAATTTGGCAAAATATTCTAAAATAACTAATAGTTTATTTCTGCTAGTTCAATATGTTTTTTATCTTATAGCCTCGTGTGATTTTTCAGTAGTTACAGTTTCTCTTACTTTTCTTAGCTCCTTGATCTAACCTTCACCACTGAGCTGAAGAACAACTGGAGCAAATGCTTTCAATAGAGCAGGCGCATGTTTATAAACAAACGACGCTATTCTGCAACTTTTGTCCATGTAGGCAAAGTATCTGCCTTTCCATTGGTGCTTTATCCCACCTTTTGCCTACAATCTACAGCACGTGCGGTATAATCTGTCACAGTGACGTCCCGTGCGCTTGCTCTATACCTTTACACAGTGTTCGTGCGTGCCAATTTTTCTGCAATCATTTGCCGTACAGAGTCAAACCTTGCACGACAGGCACCATTTGTCGGGTCGTCTGTAACTATTATGCTCTTTAAGGATTTAAAATTTAAAATTGCAATATCATGTTTACCATATTGTTGACCGAACAGACAACCTTTACACAATTTTACTTTGAAATATAAAGATATCAAACGTTTTCTGCCGTGCAACGTTCGGAAGATAAATCTTAAAAAGACGACACGCAAAAACCGTTAAACAGCTGGATTAAACCCTGTTTATCTCTGGGGTACACATATTTATTCTAAAAATGATTATAATAATAATAATAAAAGAAAAAAATACTTCTACAATTTTTTAGATAAGTGTTTTTTTTTTTTTTTTTTTTTTTTTTAGTCTGTAGGAATTTAACTATATAGTAGTTTATTTTAATTTTCCATTTGTTCTTTGCAGAATTTGAAAAGTTGGAAGTAGGCATCAACGATAATAGAAAAATGTCTACTGAAAACCTCTGCAAATTATATGAACTTGCATGCAAGCGTCAAGAACACAAAGTAAAAGAGAAGTGCTTGGAATTTATGAAAAAAGAAATTTCTGTGGTTAATTTTGTTGATTTCATTAGCTTGGCTATTCGACATAATGAATTGGAATTACTTGATATTGCTACAGATTTATTCTTGGAAAAATCTGGAAAAATAATTCTTACTCCTGAATTTTGTGCTTTTCTCTTGGCATATGCTTACCAAGCTAATGAACTGCTTAAAAAACTCGTTTTAATAATATATCCGATTCGCCATTAATTTCAACTCCCGGTTCAACGAAAAGAACTTGAAGAGCATCAAAAGGCAGAGTAAAGGTTTCGAAGAAAATTTGGCACGCTCCTTCTTCCATCTAGCGTCAAAGTTTTCAGGTACTAATTTTTGATTGGTTATTTTCAATTAAAAAAGCTGAAAACAAGAATTTTGCTAGATATCAGATGCAAAGAGTGAAATTTTACTAAAGAGTTGAATCCTGTCTTTATACGCTTTTTAAATTTTCGTGTTCAACCAAGAGTTTAAGTTATTGGTGAATACAGCCGTTAATGATTTAAAAAAAAAAAAAAAAAAAAAAAAAACTATTTTTTTAACATATCATTTTGTATTCTTTTTTTTTTTTTTTAATAAACTAAGTATTTAACAGACTAATGTTTTCTTGGTTATAACTGTATAATAAAATGTGTGTCAAATTTTAGGAATGTGCAAGCAAGGTGAGATAAATAGAGTTCTGATCAAGGAGATTCAATATATGGAGTATCCCTGACGCGGAATGAGTGAAGACAAGTGCCACACCCCCTATCTGGCCAAAAACATTGCCTCTTGCAGTATGAATAAATGCATTTCTGCATGCTCAAAAGTGTTTGATAAAAGATATAATTTTTTATTTCGGCACTTGGATGAAAGTTAAATTTAAAGTTTATGAGTTAGAGATAATTCTGACCATGATTCCGTGTTTTTTTTCACCTTTTACTTTTGAAATAATCGATAAATAAGAAGCACATGTTGTTGTTGATGTTTATCAGGCTATTGGCACAAGACTGCATGAGATGATGTTATTTTTAAAAAATCATATTGAAAATAAAATAAATGTTTTTATTTTATTATTTTGGGGAATTTCTATTGGATTTCTATTTAAATTGTTCTGGTAGTTCAGCGTTCGGTCGTACAAACAGGCCGGAAAACAACGAAACTACTTTCTTACAACTACACGCTCTCATTGAAATTTTATTGGACTTATTATATTGAGGTTTCATTAATATGCGATATCGATAAAAATAATATTTTTACTTCTCATTGATAAAAAGTACCCAGTTATCTGTACATTCCTTTATGGCCATGAAACTGTTACTGAGTGCATGTGAGTGTTTTCCCATCATATGCCTCAGTGACCTTTTTCGGCTAAATTTCCATGTATCTTTATTATTTTTAATGAAAATCTTTATAAACACTTTCTGGAATTAAGACAAATGTGAATGACATGCCATCTTTATAAACGCTTTCTGGAATATATAATATGAATGATATAAATATGTTTATTCCCATTTGATATGCCTTCTTATATATGTCCTCTGCTGTAAGTATACGTATGTTATTTTATAATGTTCATTTCTGCTTTTCATTTTTATGTATGACTAACACCTCAATTCTCTTAAAATAATAAGTTCTGTCCCAATTATTATTATCTGAGTATATATAATGCTGTTATTTCTAATAAATTTATCATTGTAAAATATGTACTGTCATATTCAGTTTCATTGGTACCTGATAGAATGAAAAACCATTTAAAGTAAAAAAATTTAAACATTGCAAGACCTTCATAAATGAAGTATAAATCAATTGTGGAATTTCTTCTAAAAGAATTCGACTATACATGATTTATATATGCTTATAGCTTATATATATATAAATGTATAAATCCTATTACATTTAACTATTTTACTTATACATCAGGATTTAACCTGGCAAAATAGTCTCTTTAGCATTTTAGCTAAAATGCACAAGAGGTATTTTAGCTTTTTCGAAATTTAATTTAATCCTTTGGATAGTATGATACTATTAATTTCTCTTTCTTAATTTGGTTATCCTTAATTTTGCTTTCTATTTCTTTTGTCGCTGATGATTTCAACCAAGTATCCATAATTCTGATTTAAGAAACATGAATTAGATTTTTGAATGTTTAGATTTTAACAAACGCAATATTAGCACTAAGTATTTTTTTATCCTTAACTTTGTTTTCTATTTCTTTTCTTCACTGATGATTTTAACCAAGTATCCATAATTCGGATTTAAGAAACATGAATCAGTTTTTTGTATATTTAGATTTCAACAAACGCAATGCTAGTATTAAGAATGCATCTACTAGTTTAGTACTAGTAGATGCATTCTTGAAATTTAACTTTTAAATATTTTTGAATTTAAATTCAATCATTGAAAGTCGAAATTATCCAAATATAAATAACGATTCCCGATATTTTCAGTCGTTTTGTAATTTTTGCTAGCAAATATTTGAATAAAAATTGGAAGTGGTTATATAGAGACATTTTATGCAATAATCCAGTTTTACTTTTTTAGCAAAATTCTTGCTAACCTATTTTAGCAAAATACAATAATCGTTTAACAAAATATTAAAAAGGTCTGTGTTTAATGGCAGTTTAAACTTTGACATGAAGTTAAAATTTCTCATTAAAATATCTATGAATATTTATTATTTTTGTTTTTCTTGAAAGATAAATCAAATTTGATACAGATTTTAAGTAAAAAAAAAAATAAATAAATAAATAAAAATGTTTTTAAAAGTGATTTTTGAAGTCACAATTATTAGATTACAAAAACAGTAATTACGCAAGTTATAATTTATTTAGGTACGAGCAATAGCCTGAAACTAATGGGAAAATATTTCTTCAGAATATAATAAAATTTAACATTCAACTCTAACATTACAAAAGTAAACCTCATTCATTCAAATTACCAAAGGCCCACCAGCAAGCAAGCGGTTCTGCTCACAAAGCTGGTAGACATGAAGTGCCGGGTTTGGTCCCAGATCACGTTCGTCAGCCTAATCGTTCGGCGTTTTTTGTGATCTTCTCTGAAACTTGCGTATATATGGGCTAGGGGCCCTTAGGAAGACCCTTACAGAGGTCATTTCCTATCAGGCCTAGGGCCCTAGAGTAGTCAATTAGCCTTACTCCCAAAACACCAAACACATCAAATTACCAAGACTGCTTGAAAAAGTTTTCCTTTGCTGGATATGTAATTTTGACCTAAAATAATTTTATTTTCATGTTTCTTAAAGTAATGATCAGAACTAAGATCTGTAATATAAACAAATAAAATTATTTTGTAATTCTTTATATTTATATTGTTTATATTAGCTAGCCCGAGCCAATATTTTACCTTACACAGTCCTTTTCCAGTTTTCCTTCTGCTGTAAAAGCATTTTCTATGCAACCTGAAATAAAGTATAATAAAATACTTCTCTATAATACAGGATACAGTTGCAATGACATGAAGACACACATTGTAAGTAATTCACGTATGTGCATGCATGCAATACAATAAAGTGTTGCATCACTGATATATTATCAAATGCTTCCCATATTTGTTGGAAAAGAGAGACATTGTTGTCGAAACTGCTAAAAGTTGGCAGAAGACAGATTTTGATTTTTGTTTTAAATTGCTTTATTTATTTATTTTTGTATTTACATAGTGTTTGGCCTTGATTGAGATTTCTGTTTTTACTTTGTGCCAGACTAGGGCCGTGACTTCTATTTTTATGTTGCCTGATTATTATGATTCGATATAGATGCAAAATATTATCTATTCTTAACATGGCCTTAAAAATTTGTGTTGTAAAGTACTTGGGGGTGCGAAATTGATTAGGCAAACTTTTTAAAGTGTAAAATTACTTGGGGGAGGGGGTTAAAAAGCATAATTACAGCTTTGAAAATTTAGATTTTAAATTTTTTTTAGATTAAGGACACAATCGAATAGACCTGACAGAAGTTATCTAGGTTTTTCGGATATAGGTTTTATTATATCTTTATATTATGTCATTTATGTATTATTATCTATTTTCAATCTTTGCAAAATTTAATTCAGGGAAGGGGAAAAACTATTATCTGCGTGGCTATCCCGAACATGCATACTTACTGACAGCAGAGAACAGACTAGGTGATATATGAGAATGAGCAACTGTCACAAGTTCAGTTGGAATTCATAAAAATGATGAAGACATAAAAATTTAGCCAGAGAAATGTCACTGAGGCATGAGATATAAAAACACTCACATGCACTCTATAACAATTCTGCAGCCATTAAAAAATAAAATAAATAAAAATAAAAATCTAGATTCTGAAAGAGAAAGTTTTATTTATTTATTTTATTCAGGATTAAAAAAAAAAAAAAAAAAAAAAAAAAGTTTTATACACATGTTCAAAAAAGATAACATGCTGTAGAATACTTCCATGAGTGATTATGAATTCATTAAAAAACACTTGAAATTTTAGCGAGAAAAACTTTTCACATGTACAGAGAATATATAATTTAATATGACCAGGTTCATTACTCTGATTTTAAAATTTTATTAAAGCTAAGCAGTCATATGAAATTGATATGCAGTCTTATTACCATGTTTTTATTAACTTCGATTCTTGTGTGTTTGTCAGGGACAAATCTTGCAATCGATTTTTAACTAACTTCCCGACTAGCTAGACATTTGAAACTTTCACAGTAGCTCAGAGCCCGATGACAACACAATACTTCGAAGTCAGATTTTCGAATTTTCGAATAGTTTTCTTTTAATTAATTAAAATTTGAAAATGATAAGCTCCTAATAGCAATAAAAATAGCCATTAAAATATTAACTATAATTTAATTGTTGCCAAAAAATTTACGAGTTCCTTTTCTTTCGACCTAAAAATAAATACATTTAATTAAACGTGAGCGTTAAAAAATTGTTGAAAGTTAAATTATGCATTTGGCAAAAATTCACGTCGTTATCATTTTAAAGATTTTCTACACAATGATAAAGTGCTAATGTAGTTCATGATGCAAATATATGTTGTTCGGAAAGGATTAATATTTTATTTTTAAAACCAACTTTTTTTTTAAAATTCAAATTTCCGGTAACTCTTTAACCAATCACATTAGAACGTCCATCTTTATAATATCGATAATAAGAATTTTCTCGCCAAAAGTCGCCAAAAAAGTCGCCAAGGGCAAAAAGTTGTCAAATTTGGCGCCAAATCCATTACCTGCCTATTGGAGCTTTTTAATGCGTTTTAAAGAGAAGTTTAAGCTATTTAAAAACATGGTATATATATATATATATATATTTTTAATCTTATAATTATTTTATGAAATGATTTCAATTCTGGTATTAAAAATGAAATAAATACCTGAAATCAGGTAAATTACCTGAACACACCTCTGACACTTGCATAAGATGAAAGGTAAGTTAACAAGACACTTGGAGCTTTTATGAAGTAGGAATTTACATATAATTTTTAAAATATGTAAAATAAAATCTCAATGAAATTTTATTACCAATGTAAAAAATATTCATTTTAAATTTAGCAATACGAAACAAAGAATAAATTTTTTACAAAATATTTAAGCGTTAACTTCCAAACACATTCACATGCTGGAAATTAAAATAAATAATAATAATAAAAATTTGTAATTCATTAGTTATACTAGCTACTAAAGGTATTTTATTATAAAGATGCTTTAATATGATTAAGATAAATAAAACTATGCAAAATTATGATCTTGTTTTTAACATCATAATCTGATGCAAACTTTTGGATAGATCAATCAATAAAACTTTAAAGAAAGTTTACAGTTAAAAAGAGATTTGAGTTAGGCTAATCCAATTCTAAACCATAATAAAAGATGAATCCCAATTTTATTACTAAAATTCACCCTTTAAGGAAATAATAATAATAATAATAATAATCACGTAAAAAAAATCAATATTGCATACAAACATGTGCTTCATAAATTAAGGATTATTTTAAAAGTAAAAATCGAAAATTATTCGAGACCACAATCGGAACGATCTCTAACACATTACCATTAAGTTTAACTTTCCATCAAATGTCACAAATTATAAAAATATTTTCAATTAAGCATTTTCCAACGCGGACAAATGCATGTATTTCTATTACGAGCAGCAATGTCTTGGGCCAGAGAGGGGGTGTGGCACGGCTTCATCCCGGTAACGTTCAATAGTAGAAGAAGACCCACTCCATATATTAAACCTTCTTGGTGCTGATTCAATGGAATGGATAAAGGATTACTATCTTTCCGTGGTTAAGGGCCCTCTTCACTCAGCATTTCCTTTTCTAAAAGCCAATGTTATCTTATGGAAAACTTTCTTTGCACTTAAAACAGTGGCATATTAATTGATTGAGACGCGGTTTTTTTTATTGGATTACTCTCATTTCGTAAACTGACGCAGCTTTTGTAGATTTTATGAAAGAATAACAGTTGTTTTTTAAAAAAGCTGTTTTATTGCAATATTTGGGTTGATGCATTAAATGGCTTATAAAAAACTCTTTCAATTTTTTAAAACAGAATTTAAAAAGCTGCGTCAATCTCAAAGAGTTTATTTCAATGCGGAAAAAAATCCTGTATTTTAATAAAATTTTAAATCAATTAAATTTGCAAAGAAAGTCCAAAAATTTTACAAATTTGTGCCGATTTTTCTCTTTGACACACCCTTTATTCGGCTACGCCTCTCGTTCGTGGTTTCGATGGAAAGATGTTTACATTTCTGTGGTGAAGATACGTCTAGGCGTTGTGGTTTTTTATTCAGTTTTTATTTTTATTATAGATTTCACCTGTATTACGGATGTGAGTAACATAACAATTTAGAAGACAATCGTTCAGAGACTTATTTATAGGAAATATATGATCACATTTTATTTTCAATAGTTTTTCACTGCGCGTAATACTATTATTATATGAATACTTTGTACATAAATCTGATATTTTACTGATAATGCCACGATTGACAATATACAAACATTTTTTTTAACAAGTTATATAAAACTTTTTTACTAAATTAAACAGATTTTCAATAATAAATTTTATTTTAAAGTATATAATCTGGTGTGGCACCCACACGACTTTTTCTTACCCTACATTTAAATTTTATACAGACAGATTCAGATTGAGGAATAAAATATCAAGTACTGTATAAAATTCTATAGTAAAAAGAATTTAAGCTAGCTTTACGAATTATTTAATTTGACAAATAATTTTCTGTGGGAAGGGCGGAGGGGAGTACCACCTTTCTCAACCCACATTTGAAACTAATATCTACATTTCTATAGAATTCACGACTAATATTAAGTTTAAAATTATGTTCAACAATAACTTTCAATCACATTTATTGACAACTTTAACCCGTATCACTCGTTGAAACTTATCAATATTGATCAAACTGTTCAAGTATGAATTTTATATGAACTTTAAAATATAACACTTGAGTTCCCTGCCGGTATTTAGTTTTTAAAGTTACACTGATAACAGACTCACAAAGAACAACTGTTAAAAATTGTTTAATTATTCACGGAACCGCAAAATACGTAGTTATTAAAAAAAAAAAACGAGACTTCAAATTAAACTAAATATTTTATTTACTCTTTAGGTATGGAGAATTAATTTACATTCCTGAGCAAAATAAGTTGTATTAATATTGAAGTCTAGGAATTGAATGAAACAAATATTTTTAACGACATAAGCAAGTTGATTTTATAACTGAAGAAACTAGAACAATTTAAAGTTTGCAAGAAATGGGAGTCAAATGTTTATGAAATTATTTATACAGGGATGGAACACGGGCGCAGAATTCATACCACTATCAATGTAAGAAAGTTTTCTACTTCTTAAATCAACGATATTATAGTTAGAGAAATTTCTTAAACAGATTCCGGTATGAATTCTGCGCCCGTGTTCCATCCCTGTTTATACACGACGAAATCACACTATTATTTTCAAAGATTTTGCGCTCTTATTTTCGCGCCTAACATAAAAGCGCAGCTGAAAGTATGGTACCTGAACATGAACACTGTTTCTATGCGTTCTTTTAGAATTACAGTAACTGGATATCAAGCTGTGTATCGATATTAATAAAATCAGAATTTTGTCTGTAAATTTATCAGAATTTAAAAAAAAAAATGCGATATCTTCACGTTGCACACACCATAAAAGTCGAAAATTACTTCAGAAAATTTTGTCTGTGTGTGTGTCATCGTGTCTGTATGTCTGTAACGCTATTATTGTCCGGGTATCACGTGAGAATGGCTGGACGGAATTCAACGGCGCTTGGCAGAAATTTAGGCTTTTACCCAACTAAAATCTGGCAACTTTTTCGAAATTCCCTCCCCAGTTCTCGCCGGGATGGGGGGAACAAAAGTCAAAACATATTTGTAAGCATAACACCGCTCCAAATTACTTCACTGTAAAGAAATTGCACATATAAACAATAGTCATGAGTATAAAAAAAACGTTATCAGCAATTTAGGAATTTTAGATTATTAACCCTTTCAGTCACAGTGTTCCCGCTGATGGAACACCTTATTTTAATTCTCAAGTGCAAAAACTCATCCCGGAAACTTTTTAGCAAAAATTTACGTTTATAACATATTAGAAAAGGCCCTTTTTTTTTACCTGAAAATAAATTTCTTTTATTTAAATTTTGTTCGTAAATTCCGGTGGCGAGAAATTTCGCAGTTTCCGAATTTTTTAAAGAACTCCACAAAAAATGGAACAAAGATGTTAAAAAAAGCTACGAGACTTCCTTAGAAAATTTCCAAAAACACATTTTTCCCCCCTAATTTCCGATATTTTTGTGAGAAGGGGTTACGAAGGGTCAAAATCGAGACAACCCTTTTAGCGCTAAATTCCTCCTGAGAAATCTATGGAAGCTGCGGTCACGAATTTCGGTGCTGGGATTATATGTATGTATCCGACACCTAAAGTAATTGAATAAATAAAACATTGCGATTTAGGAAATTTCGATTTTTAAGGGGAGGGAAGAGGGAAATCAGTTTTTGGCGGGAAATTGCGCAAATTCCAGATTTTTAGTAAAATTTTAACAAAAATGGAAAAAAGATGTTAAAAACAGCCATGGGTCTTCTTTAGGACATTTTCAAAACACGCTTTTTTTGTGATTTGCCTTTCTTTTTTATTTTTAGGGGGGGGGGGATAGGTATGTGTTACAAAGGGCAAATTCGAGGCACCACTTTTAGCGCTAAATTTGTCCTGAGAAATTTATGAGAGCTGTGGTCAGGGACAAAAAGTTTCATGCTTGGATTGCTTATATATGTATCCGACCCCTAAAGTAACGGAATATATCGAAATATCCCCCCTTTCACCCTGGGGGGTAGGAAGCAAAAAAAAAAAAAAGTTTGTAAGCATAACTCGGCCCCAAATTACTTCACGCTGAAGAAATTGCGCATGAGAAAACTAGATTTGAGTATAAATAAAACATTATGTACGATTTTGGAATTCTTGACAGGAGGGAGGAAAGAAATCGTTTTTTGGGGGGAAATTTCAGAAATCCCGGACTTTTTAGTAGAGCTCTACTAAAATGGTACAAATGTATTGAAAAAAGCTATCTGTCTTATTTGGGATATTTCCAAAAACATTTTCTTTCTTTCTTTTGTGTGTGTGTGTGTGTGTGTGAGATTTTCGATTTTTTTTTTTTTTTTTTTTTGGGGGGGGGGGGTGCGTTACGACGGAGCTAATTCGAGACCCTCCCTTTTAGCGCTAAATTTGTCTTGGGAAATCCACGGGATTATGGTCGCTAAATTTGGCGCGTAAATTTTTTATATGTATCCGACATTATTGTAACGGGATTTTACAAAATTCCACCTTTACCCTACCACTCGGGGGGGGGGACAAAAAACACGTGTGAAATCTCGTTTTTCCTTTTGAATTCGCTTTAAATTATCTTGGGGGGGGGGGAAACTTGTGCGAAACAACTACACGACTTCCATTACCCACAATTACACATATTACATGCATTCTTTGGAATTTTCCAGTAAGAGAAATTTGATACACGTATAAAGACATATAAAATAGAGTTTACATAGCGAGTTATGAGAAAGAGTATTTAAAATGGATCAATGAAACAATTTTCCAGAAAATCGTTAGAGCCGTTTTTGAGAACGAACTTTTACCAAAACTTGATATTCTAGATTATTGACTGGAAAACAATAATTACATACAAAAGGATATTTAAAAGCGAGTTAATATGGCGAGTTTGAAAAAAATCCGTACAGCCGTTTTTAAAGGAACGCACTTGCGAGACTTTAAATTGAGCTATTTATACAAGACGCCTATCAATTTTCCAAACCTAACCAACTATATCTGTCGAAAGAACATCTAGTAGAGTGTTTATATAGCAATTTTGAAGTAAATCGTTAGAGCTGTTTTTGAGATACGGACTTACGCTCCCATTTCCATTTTACGATGGCCCACTTCTGTTTTTAAATTTTTACTAAAATTTGTAAATTTTATCTGTACACAGACTTGTTCCGGCTGTGAAGATTCGTAGTTCTATCTTTATTAATTTTGGAGATATGATAGCCAGAAGATTCCACATATACATACACACTGACCAATTGCCCAAAACTACATTTTTGGACACAGGAGGACTTAAAACGTGTAAATCAGGTGAAAACTCGATATCGAATTTTTGGACAGAATACAATACAGAATACAAATTACCTACGGTAGTAGAGTAATGGAAGTAAAAAGAGATATCCGTAAAATTTTTGCTTTGAAATATAGCTAATACAAATACTTAAAAACTAATTTCTGGAATTTTAAAAATTCAGCCGCACTGGGGGGAGGAGGGGGGTCATAACGTAATTTCAAATAATCCTTTATATATGTATTCTCTCATTTGCTGAGTATTGTAAAGGAATTAAATAATTTAATATATATATATATATATATATATATATATATATATGAGACTTTTGCTCTAAAATATAGCTCACACAAATGCCTAAAACTAATTTCTAGAATTTTAGAAATTCGTCCTAGGTGGGCCGGGAAGGGGGCGGGGAGGCGGAGGGACAAAAAAAAAAAAAAAAAAAAGGAGTTAGATTGTTCAAAATCGGTACATAGAGGTTTTTGATAACTACAAATCGATTGCGGATAGTTTCGAATTTGTAGAATTATTAGGATAGAGAGGTAAAAATATAGAAATAAGATTTAGAGCGTTGAAAATTAGTATTATTAGGTTTTAAGGCCCTATAAATCGATTGCGGATATTTACAAAAGTGTAGAATTATTACGAGGGGCGGAAAGGGTGAGCGCAGGGGCAAAAATAAAGAAACTAGGTAGAATGTTGGAATTTAGTATTATTAGGTTAAAAGCCTGAGAAAACGATTGCGGATATTTTTGAAAGTGTATAGATAGATTTTAGAGGCCTGCAAGTCGAATGAGGATATTTTCGAAAGTGTAAATAAGCTATTAGGAGAGGCGGGAAGGGGGTGACGGAGGGAAAAAAATAGAGTTAGATATCGTTCAAAATTGGTTCATAGAGGTTTTTGATACTTACAAGTCGATTTTCAAATCTGTAAACTTTTTAGGAGAGCCGGGAAGGGAAGGGCGAAGGGCAAAACAATAGAAATAGATTTAAACCGTACAAAATTGGTACGTGTTGGTTTTGGGGACCTACAAATCGATTACATTTCCTG
This sequence comes from Salticus scenicus, assembly GCA_963930645.1. Lineage (NCBI taxonomy): Eukaryota > Metazoa > Arthropoda > Arachnida > Araneae > Salticidae > Salticus > Salticus scenicus. The sequence continues at coordinate 244,866,937 of OZ005659.1, forward strand.
AAGAGAAGAGAAAAAGTATTAGGATAGACGGGAAGGAGGGAGGGGGTGGGGGCGAAGGAGCAAAAATATAGAAATTAGAGTTTAAACGTTCAAAAATAGTATTATTAGGTTTTAAGGCTCGATATATCGATTGCGGATATTTACGAAAGTGTAGAATGATTATGAGGGGCGGGAAGGACCAGCGCAGGGGCAAAAATAAGAAATTAGATAGAACGTTGGGATTTAGTATTATTAGGTTTAAAAGCCTGATAAAACGATTGTGGATATTTTTGAAAGTGTAAAACAATTAAGAGGCTCGGGAACGGTGGGCGAATATGCGCGTTGTGTGCAGGTTTGTACGCTGTCGCAGTCAGTGGGGACCCGGATTGATTACTCTACCGATGACAGAAGATTTTTTTTTCGTATTTTATATCTATGTTTTTCCCTTACGATAATATGGATATCTGCCACTTTGGTGAAAATAGCGGATGAAGTTCATTAATAAATTTTATTGAGACATTTTTTGGTTTATGTATACATTAAAATTCATACAAATTCGGAATATGCTTTTTACAATTCGAATTTGAAAATTTTTTGAAAGCAGAATGTCGCTGCAACTAGGTTAAGAAACTCATCCAAGATCTTCATAAAATAAGTTAAGAAACTGTCCAAATTTGGTTCGATTTGGAGTATTGTTTCGGAAGTTATCGTGATTTTAAATTTTCATGTGATGGTAGCCTGATTTCAAATGGCCCTGCTTAACTTAAGATATCCACCACTTTATTAAAAATGGCAGATAAAGTTCATTAATAAAGTTCATTGAGACACTTTATGATCTATGTATACATCCAAATAGAAACAAATTCTGAATACGCTTTTTACAATTTAAATTTGAAAATTTCAAGTGGACTTCGCTTGAAAACAAAATGACGGAGCAACTTGAACAAACTCACACAAGTTATTTATCAGATAAGTTCACTGTCCAAGTTTGGTTCGATTTGGAGTATTATTTGGAAGTTATCATGATTTTAAATTTTCAAGTGGTATCTTGATTTCAAGTGGCCCCGCTTAACTTAAGATACCCGCCTTTTTAATAAAAAGGGCGGATAAAGTTCATTAATAAAGTTCATCGAAACCCTTATGTTATGTATATTTACATTAAAATACAAAAAATCTGGCTTTAAATACACTTTTCACAATGTGGGTTTGAAATTCTCAAGTGGCCGCCACTTGAAAACAAAATGTCAGAGCAATTTGGTTACCGTACTCATCGAAGATATTTATAAGATCAGTTAGCAATGCAAATTTGGTTCGATTTGGAGTATTATTTCGAGAGTTATCGTAATGACAAATTTCATTATAGATAGACAGATAAATATATAGATAAACGAAGTGGTTGCAATAGGTCGATTTCTAAAAAAAATCAACCTAAAAAGTTTTTTTTTTTTTTTTCCTAAAAAAAACCCTGGTTTTTTGCCTACCCTTCGAAAAAAAGCATTTAGATGATATTGTGATCACTCACATACATACACATACATCATCATCATCATCATCATCATCATGAAAATAGTAAAAATTAACTCATCCCTAACAACACACTTCTCCATAACCCATCCTGAAGATGTCCATAGGATGTCTGTAGATATCCTTTTCATCCAGAGGACATCCTCAGGATTTTATTTGGAGAAGATGTGCTGTTAGGGATGGGACCTCAAAACATGTAGATACGCCAACATCGCAAAGTCAGAATTTTGTCACGATTACAATGATTTCCTTATGTATGTATTTTCGGAAAGCAAAAAATTGCATGAAAGGTACGTGAATCATTTAATTTCATCATGCTTAATAACTAATTTTTAAAAGATATATGTGTCTATGAGAGAGGAAATGACAATGTAGTTGTAAACAATGGAGGGAAAAAGTGGAGGATTGAAATTCAAGATATAAAATATACCTTTACATCCACCCTTAGAAAAATACAAATATTTCATTTATTAACCCCTTAACCTACGATTTAGATTCGAAGATGTTGGGCCGAAATCGTATACAAGCTTGACCATCGTACGCGGGCTATGCCCGTAATATTCACTTCTGGCCCGATCACCGTACGCGCAGAGCCTGATTAAGGGGGAAGCGCGCATTATCTCCGCTCTCACCGAAATATTTTTACAATTATTTTTTACTTCATGTCATAGAAATTCCCCGCTTTGACGAGGAAATATTTTCTATAAAAAATGAACGGTATAAAACAATCCAATTTACTCACCGTTATTAGACACCAGAATTCTTTTAAAACAATTTTTAATGAGAATTTTCTGTTTATTATAGGAGGAAAGTATTTGTTAAAAAATAACGGTGTAAGTATAAATAATGTGTGCTGCCCCCTTAATCAGGCTCTGCGTACGCGGGCTATGCCCGTAATATTCACTTCTGGCCCGACCATCGTACGCGGGCTATGCCCGTCATTGTAGGTTAAGGGGTTAATTGAAAGCAGTAACATGTGTGCAGACAGATTAATTAATATTTTGGAGTATTGATAGTATCGCTCTAAAGCCGCTATCAAACGAACCATACGATAGTCTTTTGCATAAAATACCTCATAAACAGGTTTCTCATGTGGGAAACAATCCAAATATGCCGTTTGATACCAGTGTTGCCAGATGAAAATTTAAATTCCCCTACTAAATGAAGAAAAAATCCCTATATTCCCCACGTTAAAATATTTTTTACCCTATAAAATACCCTACGACTCAAAACAATTAATAGAAATTATATAAAATCATATTATTATTGCAGAGCTGCCAACCAAATCCGGCAAATTGTTAGTACCGCCCATTTTCCTACACCACTTAATTTTTAGACTAATTATCTTCAAATATATTTACGATGAATTAAGAAAACAAATACTCTAAAATTTAAGTGGTGTAGAAAAAGGGGCGGTACTAACAATTTGCCGGATTAGGTTGGCAGCTCTGTTATTGATATTTTAATATTTTCTAGCATAAAAAAAAAAAAAATGATCGGTTCTTATTGATATACACATATGTTGTTTGTTGAAACAAACGAACAAATAAAAACAACTACCTAATTTATGTATACAAATGTATATTCGTGAAAACACAGTAAATAAAATGGACTATGTTTCGATAATTTTTTTATATTTAATACTGTTAGCTCTGTATTCTATTAAATTATTAAATCAAACAACTAATCCCTTTGACATGTTTTCACATCAAACTTGCTTGATAAATTTAATTTTGTAATAAATAATCAATGTTAAACCAGCAAATATCGACTTGATAGGTACTCTGACTCCTTAGGGAGTGTGGCTACACGAAATGGGTGGTGTGACAAGGAAAAGGGTTAATTTACAGAAAGGAAAACTAAAGACAACGCATTCTGACGGAAAACAAAATAAATTTTAGATCAGTACAGGGATGGAACACGGGCGCAGAATTCATACCGGAATCCGTTTAAGAAATTTCTCTACCTATAATATCGTTGATTTAAGAAGTAGAAAATTTTCTTACATTGATAGTGGTATGAATTCTGCGCCCGTGTTCCATCCCTGTCAGTATAATATATTTATGATTAAGATTTTGTACTGCACTCTATTTTTTTTTTTTTTTTTTTTTTTTTTTTGAGAGGTGGGTGTATACAAATAACTTGACAATTGCTGATGGAAAACAATTGCAATTTCCAGGAAATTTAATTTTAAAATGTACATGACTTATTGTCTAATTTATTTTAAAACTTTGATGTTAAAGATATCCAAATATTAAATAAATGTTATATTTTTTATTAAAATTATATAATAAATTTAACATTTCGGAATAATAATATTAGTAATAATAGAAGGGAGGACATATTGAAAATATGCAAATTTTCCAACTATTATAATTTAAGCCGGAACAATCATAGTAATGCATTTTTTTCTCCCTTACTTATTTTCTTGAGTAATTTTCCCCGGTATGTAACTAAGATTAAATAGGAAGAAAACTGCTCTTTTAAAAAAGTAGTAGAAGTACAAAAAGAGGGTGGTACTAATAATACACTGGAATAAATTATAGATGTTTGCAACTCTGAGCTATGAGATGTTTCATTTCGCATCAATCTGTAATAAAATAATGTATCAGAAACAAGGTATTGTAAGAAACTTTTTACAGATAAGTTTAAAACGTTTTGCGTTTCAAAAGAGAACTTTATATCTTTCATTGGATAATAGAAAAATCCCTATAAAACAGAATTAAAAAAACAATCCCCCCTATGCCAAAAGCAGTGCTGAAAATCCCTACTGTGGGGAGAAATCCCTACATCTGGCAACACTGCTGTGAAGTAATTCAAAGCTGATTTATGCTTACAAATATGTTTTTGCCTCCTGCTCCCCAGGGAGAAAGGGGGGGGGGGATTTCATAAAATTTCGTTCTCGTTACTATGTCAGATACATATAAATAATTCACCCACCGAAATTCTTGGTCGCAACTTCTACAGACTTCCCCAGACAAATTTAACACGAAAAGAGTTGCCTCAAATATCTCGAAAATTGCAAAAAACAAAAATTTGGAAATCACTTGGTTGTTTTCAACATCTTTGTATACCATTTTTGGTAGAGTTCTACTCAAAAATCTGAAATTTGTAAAATTTTCCGCCAAAAATTTATCCCCCCCCCCTCAAAAAAAAAAAAAAAAAAAAAAAAAAATATATATATATATATATATATAAATAAATAAATAAATAAATAAATAAAAATAAAAAATTTCAAAATCGCAGAAAGTGTTGTTTTTTTTTTTTTTTTTCTTTCTTCCTTTATTTTTATTTTTTTTTTTTTTTTCCTCAAAAAAAAAAAAAAAAAAAAAAAGAAGAATACATACTTCCCCTTTTTTCTCTCAAATCTAGTCTCTCCACGTGCAATTTCTTCACTGTGAAGTAATTTGGAGCTGAGATATGCTTACAAACATGTTTTTGCCTCCTGCCCCTTCGGAGGGGGGGGGAACAAATTTTGTAAAAATTAATATATATAATTTTAAGTTGGGTAAAGAACTAAATTCCTGTAAAGTCTCCTGCAATTCAGTTGATCCGTTCTTGTGTGATACTCGGACAAAAATAGTGTTACAGATACAACGAAAAACAGATACAGAAAATTTTCTGAAGTCATTTTCAGTTTTCATAGTGTGTGAAAAGTGAAGATATCGTAATATTTTTTGATTCTGACAAATTTACGAACAAAAGTCTGATTTTATTAATATAAAGTAGTAGAAAGACAATATTAAAGTTTGCATGTTACAATAAAATAAGATTCATTTAACCACTTGACTAACTAGTCTGAGGCACATATAGCCTTCCTCTACACATTACTGCAGCTTCCGAAGTGGTTAATTATTAAGAGTACTACCTAACCTTAGAAATTTGTTTCTAGAATTATTGATTATCAAATTAATTTTAATTTGTTTTGATATTCAGAAATATTTCAGCTCCTAAATTTATTTTCATTTCCCCCAAAAAAATCATTTTTTTAATATTTTGAGTTTAAAATATAAAAAGTAACCAAGTATATCATTTTTAGTTTTTAACTGCAAAATAAACTGTTAAAAGTTTAAAAAATAAATTTTTGTAAAACAAGTACTAATTTATTCTTTGTGATTTTTCTGAATGTGAAAATGGAATTAAAAAAAAAAAAAACATTTAATCTATAATAATAAAAGAAGATGTCTGTCTGTCTCTTTGTCTGTCTGTGCATCTATACGTTCAGCCCCTACTGAACGCAGAAGTAAAAAGTTTGACATACGGGTGTTCAGAAGCAGCGTTGCCAGATGCAGGGATTTCTCCCTACAGTAGGGTTTTTTTTAACTCTGCTTTTGGCGTAGGAGAGGGGGGGGGGGGATTTTTTTTAAATTCTGTTTTGTAGGGATTTTTCTACCATCTAATGAAAATTATAAAATTCTTTTTAAAAACGTAAAAAGTTTTGAACTTATCTGTAATAAAGTTGCTTACAATACATTGTTTCTGATGCATTGATTGATGCGAAGTGAAACATCTCATAATTCAGAGTTGCCAACATCTATAATTTATTCCAGTGTATTATTAGTACCGCCCTCTACTTCTCGTAATTCTACCACTTTATTATAAGAGTTGTTTTCTTCCAATTTAATCTTAGTTACATACTGGAGAAAATTACTCAAGAAAAATAGTAAGGGAGAAAAAAGGACATTATTATGATTGCATCGAACGAAATTATAATAGTTGGATAATTTGCATATTTTTGATATGTCCTCCCTTTCATTATTATTAGCATTATTATTCCGAAATGGTAAAATTATATAATTATAATAAAAAACATAACATTTATTTAATATTTTGATATAATTAACATCACAGTTTTAAAATAAATTGGACAATAACTCAGGTACATGTTAAAATTAAACTTCCTCGAAATGCCAATTGTCAAGTTATTTGTAATTTTTATACACCCAACCCTCAAATAAAATGTATTGTGCAGTACAAAATCTTAAGGGTAAATATATTATACTGATCAAAAAATGTATTTTATTTTGTTTTACGTCAGAATGCGTTGTCTTTCGTTTTCCTTTCTGTAAATTAGTCTTCTCTTTGATGTGCTCACACCACCCATTTTGTGTAGCCACACCCCCTAAAGAGTCGGAGTAAGGTATCTATAAAGTCGATATTTGCTGGTTTAACATTAATTATCTATTACTAAATTAAATTTATTAGGTAAGTGTGATGCGAAAACATGTCAAAGGAGATTAGCTGTTTGCTTTAAAATTTTAATAGATTAAAGAGCTAACAGTATTAAATTTAAACAAATTATAGAAACATAGTCAATTTTATTTACAATGTTTTCACAAATATACATTTGTATACATATATTAGGCACTTGTTTTTCTTTATCCGTTTGTTTCCACAATCAACTTGTGTGTATATTAATAAGATTTTTTTTTTTTTTTTTTTTAAAGATAGAAAATATTAAAATAATAATTATTTGATTTTATGTAATTTCTATTAATAGTTTTGAATCGTAGGGTATTTTGTAGGGTAAACATATTTTAACGTAGGGAATGTAGGGATTTTTTTCTCCATTAAGTAGGGATAATTTGAAATTTCATCTGGCAACACTGCTTCACAGTGAAGAAATTGCACACGTAGAGAGTATCCGAGTACAAGAAAGCTTTTTCTGTGATTTTGAAATTTTCAAGAGGGGGAAGAGGGAATTTTTGAAAATTCAGGATTTTTGAGTAGAGCTTTACAAAAAGTGGTACAAATGTACTGAAAACGCATCTTTTTTAGAATATTTCCCAAAAACCCATTTATGTTTTTGTGACTTTCGATTTTGAGAGATGTGTTGCGAGGGGCCAAATTCGTGACCCCCCTTTTCAGCACTAAATTTTTCCTATGAAATCTAGGTGAGCTGCGGTCATGTATTTAGGTGCATAAATAGTTTTTATGTATCCGATACCTAATGTAATCGGATTTCCCTCCTTAAGGTTGAGGGAAGGGGGGAAGCGATAAATATATTTCCAAGTGTAACTTTGCTCCAAATTATCTCAGTCAGATTAATTTTAATGTGTCAGTTGGTTATGTATACCCAACATGCACTATAATAGGATTTTGTGAAATTTCACCCCTTCCCGCTTCTAAAGGTTGGAGACTAACATTTTCGAGACTAACTCTGCTCCAAATTATCTTAGGGAAGCAATTTTTTGATGTTGAATGGTTATGCGTACCAATACACACACCACAAGGAGATTTTGTGAAATTATTTTCTACCTTCTCCTGTAGGGAGCGGGGAAGTAGGGAAAAAGAAAAAAAAAAAAAAAAAAAAAAAAAAAAGCTTCCAAGGTTAAATCTGCTTCAAATTATTGTAGAAAAATGATTTTTTATGTGTGGGTCAGTTATACATATCCAATCGTAGTATAAAGTAATTTTCCTAAATTCCCCCTCTTTCCACACTTCAGGATCAGTGTGTGTGCAAAGACTCGTTTTTAGCATAACTCTGCTTTAAATTATCCAAGGAAAAGTATTTTTTTATGCTAAGCTTCGATTGGTGTGTGTATGCAACACACACAGTAAAGGGATTTTGCATAATTATCCGCCCTCTCCCTTTGGGTCGGCTGGGTAAAACACACGGTTTCAAGTTTGAATATGCTTCAAATTTTCATAGAATGGCGAATTTTGGCATATGAGTAATGATTAAGAATACGCAATATTCAATGATGGGATTTCTCAAAAGTTTTGATTTTCCTGCCGGGGACGAGGGAAGTAAAAGTGGGTAAATTGGTGTCGAAGACAGTGGGAACCTGAACTTCTCATGCTTCAAGCGAGAAACCCTCTACCGAACGCAGCGGAAATTTTAACTTAGGTTTCGACTGATTTTAGTGTTTTTATTTTTGAGATTTTATAATAATGACATGGAATTTTGAGAATTCGTTTAAATATAGTGTCCAGTGAATCAGGTAAAGCTTGCTGGTAAGTTATATAATTCTTCAGAATTATGGAAAGAAAGTGATTAATTAGCATGAACAAAAAAAAAAAAAGTTAACACAATTATTTCAATTAAAACTAGCATGCTGTGGGCAGCACGAGACTTTCTTCTACATTTTCCTGTACAAATTCACTAAATCCGAATAATTTATTAAAACTAATATTTATTAAAATTATTTAACTTAATGAATGCAAATGATTTTCCTCTTAAGGAAATCTAACACTAAATATCCAAAGACAGTTTTATGGTCTATAAATAACATCTTAAAAAATGCATTTTTATAATAGTTATTTCACATATCAAGTTTCTTACAGTTATATATCATAGACGTTGAGATATAGCCATCCAGTTATCGATGAAATTTGCAGTATAGCAGCACGACCTATTGGCCGATAAGCATACAAATTGAGTCAGCATAATGTATCTTAATAGCCTTCTCACATATCAAGTTTTGTTTGATGATCTTTCCTTTAAATTGTGGAAATTACTGTGTAGCAGCACCACCTGTTGAGCGGTTTACATCAAAAGTTGAAAAGCAGTAATATATAATCTACGTACAAATTTATATGCAATTCTGTGCAGTAGTTCCTAAGATATAGCCTTTCCTTAAATTGCGGAAATCGCTGTATAGCAACGCCACTTGTTGACCAATAAGCATTCAAATTGAATCAGCATAATATATCATAATGATCTTCTCACATATCAAGCTTTGTTTGATTATACGCAATTGAAAATTGCAGATATCGCTGTATAGCAGCGCCACCTATTGAGCGGTTGATACCAAAAGTTGACAGACATTAATTTAGGTCATGGTGCATAATCTACATATAAATTTATATGTAATTCTGAGCATCAGTGCCGGATATACAGTTGCCACATAATTTTTGTCACACACACAGATGGACAGACAAACTAACAGACATTTTCTAAAAATCGTCAAATCGCATTCTGTACCTCTCAAAACATGTAAATCCATCAAAAGCGACAAGTCAAAAATTTTATTGAATACAGAAGAAAGTAAAAATATACATTATCTAAATTAAAATTTATTTAAATATGCAATCATACATAATTTTGAATAACTTAATTTTTAAAATTTTAGTTAATTACAGTTGAATCTGCAACTGCACAAACTGTTCATAAACTGGAATTTAGAAACGATTAATCTGTATTTTTTGTTTATAATCTTGCTGGAGATTACTGAAATGTTCTGCATAATAAAACAATATTCATACTCGAGATGTACCAAATATTTGGCCATGTTACCGATTATTCCATTTGGACGAATCTGAAACTATTTGGCTAGATGAACATTCAGTTTGGCCGAGTATCCAATTATTTAGTAAGCTATTCAATTAGCCAAATTTATAAAACTTCATTTATTACTTCCTTCTACATTTTAGTAGGAGAAAGTATTGGATTCGTAAAAATTTTCGACCTTGGGCTTTCAGTGGATTTACGCATTTTGAGAGGTGTAAAAGACGATTTGACCATTTTTAGAAAATGTTTGTCTGTCTGTGTGTGATAAATTTTTCTGGCAACTGTATCTCAGGAACTGCTGCATAGAATTTCATGCAAATTGGTATGTATTCGCACCTTGATATAAAATAGTGCCTGTCAATTTTTGGTGAAAATAGTCCTAATGGTGGCTTTGCCAACTTGCTTTTCTAAAGTTTCAACATGGTGGTATAAGTCAAAATTTCGTGTAAATATGCATAAAGACAACTATTTTTTAATAATTACGAAATCAGGGTTGGCAGGTCTTTTTCAAGATGAAAAATACGAATTTTCAATATGTGAAATTTTTCATTTTGCAATTTCAAAATAAAATATTAAAAAAAAAAAAAATACATTTTTAAAAAAGGTCCGTCCATTTAACAGTTGGGAATTTTCTGAATGTGAAAACAGAATTTAAAAATATGTATTGGTTAGTAAGTTATTTGTAGAGAAAACTTCCCCTTGACTAACATTCGCTGGGGCTTCCAGCGACGGTAAATGAAGAGGGCCGTTAATGATACTTGAATAAGTAAAAATTCTACTATAGTATACAACAAAAAAAGAAGATATAAGAAAAAACTAGTATGATGCGGCCATGACAAAGTATGTTTATTTTCCTATAAGAATTCACACAATACAAATAATCTATTAAAATTTATTCAAACGATTTTCATCCCAGAGAAGTACAACGCTAAATATACAAAAAAATAGTAAATTTTATGCTTTGCAAAATAAATCTAAACAGGAAAAAAAAAAAAAATCGATTTTAAGTTATCACAGATCGATGGCTCAATTATTTTCTGGTCGAAATCCTGTTCCGAAATCCTTATATGAGGGAAATAAATCTCCCACGTTGATTTCAACAATTTTTCAGAATACACTAGCTCAAAAAATACATTTAAAAATTAAAATACAACATACAACAAGATCAAACATAATAAAGCGATATTTAAAAAAATAAAAATGGCGTCGTGAAGTGAACGTCAAAACAAAATGGATGCTGCGAGATTGAATCACAAAAGATTCGTTCTTAGTTTGGTGACTGCCGTAACAAAAATATTGTTCCGGCTGCCGTAGCAATAGACACTTCGTTCTTTTGTAAACACTTTTAAGCTTTGCTGGGAAATAATTGAAAGAAAAAAATATATGTATATTTATCATAATGTGAAATATCTGAAAAAATATTTTAAAACAACTTATTTCGGTTGCAGTACTGCCGTGTTACCTAATAATAATGATAATTTGCTGAACTGAAATTTTAAATTCCAAAATAGCGATAAAGGACCAAACATAGCAATCTATTGGTTCATATCACGTGATTCATGCTTAACGGCCCTCTTCACTTGGAAAAAATTCCGAAGTCGGCTGAAAACAGATAAAAAGTGTCCCACGTGGTTTTGACAGGAGGTGTTAACTAATTTGAGAAGATTGACTGACTCACTGACGAATCGTTGACTTTTTGGATGAATAAATCAAATATCAGCTACCTCCTTATTTGCGGTTTCGCTCAAGCTTTGTTTTGTTTTGACTATTTCTTTCTTTTCTTATTTTTGTGTTACTTTTTTTTTTCTTTGTCATTTTCACCTGACATCATACAACTTTCTACATTTATTCTTATCTATTTATATGTATTTTAATAACGTAGCCCGACCCGACGAAATATTTTATTCTATATTCAGCCCGTTTTAGGCTTTCAGTAGTTGTATCGGCGAATTCTGTAACAATGAAATTTAAAAAAAGTAAATATTCTTTATAATTAAACTTGCAGTTTGATATAATTAATTTAACTAAAATATAACAAAGATATATAACATTATAACATTACTGATGTATAGTCCAGGCAACGAAGGCCAAAATTTGACGAATAGAGGAAAAAAATCGTGTAGTTTTGAAATTTTACATACCCATAGCCGAGAGGGTCCTGAACAACATACTAAAAGTCCCCTCTCGTGGGGGGTGAGCGGGGGGCATTTAAGGGGGCAATTTTCAGTTTTTATTACATATCTTAAAAGCTATCGCATTTAGAGAAAAAATGTCAATTACAAAATTAATCTACGTAAAATGTCCTACAAAAATGTATATTACATTTTGTTTGTACGATCATTAGTTTAGAAGATATAGGGAGATGAAATAACACATTTTCTTGAAAAATTCTTTTTTGCGATAGTAAAATCAACTAAAGTGTGCAATTAAAAGGGTTCTTGTCAAATATTTTCTAATGTAAAAAACAAATATATACATAGGGAATATGCAAGAATAATACAGCATGTTTTGTAAGTTTTAAATAATTTTAAGGCTAGTAGGCGTAAGTGGTGGTTTGAGTAAAAATCTGGATAAGTCCAGTCAAAATAGGAAAAATAGGGAAAAAAAATCGTGTAGTTTAGAAATTGAGCACAGTTATAAAAGTTAAGTGCCCTGAATAACATACTAAAAATCCCTAACCATGGGGGGAGGGGCATTTAAAGGGGGCACATTTCAGTTTTTATTAAGTATCTTAAAAACTATCGCATTTAGAGAAAAAAAATCTCAAAGCTGTAAGATTTTTTTAAATGTTGATCGGTTTTGGGTCTTTGTTATCTGGATTTTTACCTAAACACCACTTGCGCCTACTAACCTTTAAATTATTTAAAACGTACAAAACATGCTGTATTATCCTTACATATTCCCTATGCATATATTTGTTTTGTACATTAGAAAATATTTTATCAGAACCCTTTTAATTCCACAATTTAGTTGACTTTACTATTGCAAAAAAAAAAAAAAAAAAAAAAAGAATTTTTCAAGAAAATGTTATTTCGTTCCCCTATATCTTCTAAACTATTGATCATACAAACAAAATAGAATATACAATTTTTTTTAGGAAATTTCACGTAGATTAATTTTGCAATTGAGATTTTTTTTTCTTCTCTAAATGCGATAGTTTTCAAGATACTTAATAAAAACTGAAATGTGCCCCCTTTAAATGCCCCCCTCATGGCTAGGGACTTTTAGTATGTTATTCAGGGCACTTAACTTTATAACTGTGCTCAATTTCTAAGCTACCCGATTTTTTTTTTTTTTTTTTAATGTTGATCGGTTTTGGGTCTTCGTTATCTAAATTTTTACTCAAACCGCCACTTGCGCCTGCTAGCCTTAAAATTATTTAAAACTTACAAAACATGCTATAGTATCCTTGCATATTCCCTATGTATATATTTGTTTTTTACATTAGAAAATATTTGACAAGAACCCTTTTAATTGCACACTTTAGTTGATTTTACTATTGCAAAAAAGAATTTTTCAAGAAAATGTGTTATTTCATCCCTATATCTTCTAAACTAATGATTGTACAAACAAAATGTAATATACATTTTTGTAGGAAATTTTACGTAGATTAATTTTGTAACTGACATTTTTTCTCTAAATGCGATAGTTTTTAAGACATTTAATAAAAACTGAAAATTGCCCCCCTTAAATGCCCCCCGCTCACCCCCCACGGGCGGGGACTTTTAGTATGTTGTTCAGGACCCCCTCGGCTATGAGTATGCGAAATTTCAAAATTACACGATTTTTTTCTTCTATTTTTCCTATTTTGACTGGACTAATATAGAGATGGGTTATCTGTACTCTGGAGCTCAGACTACTGAAGGCAGAGCTGGACAGGGTGAGAGTGTGCGACAGGTCGTGACCTTCGGGATCGTATTTCGAAGATCACGGACAGGTGCGGTCGCACAAGTCCTCGTGCTCTGTTTTCTAAAGAAAGTGTACTTGTGTTGTTATTTATATACGTGTTTCTTTATACAAGTCAAATTTTTTATAAGTAGTGTAATATATAAATAGCGTTGAATTATAGTGCCTACATTTATTTAAAAATCTGGTGTGAAACCACACGACTTCCATTACCCACTATTACACGTATTATATGCATTTTTGAAGATAATGTTATCAGAAGACATGATATTGTCCTAATGAAATAGACACCTAAAAATTTTCCGGTAAGGGAAAATTAATACACGTGTAAAAACATAAAACAGAGTTTGCACAGCGATTTTTTTTTTTTTTTTTTTTTTAAGAAAAAGAAAGGGGAAGAAAATTGGTAGAGTTTATTTATTTGAAACACCAAGTTTCGAGATGTAAAACTGATCTGTCTGATCAGGATGACTATTAATTTTCCTGTGGTAACCAAGTAAAGCATGAGAAAGGATATCTAAAATGGGTTTATGTAACAATTTTCAAGAAAATCGTTAGAGCCGTTTTTGATATACCGATTTTTACCAAAGCTTGACAAAATTAATTGTTGGCCAGAAAACAACAATTATATGTAAAAGGATATTTAAAAGAGGGTCAATATGGCAAGTTTGAAAAAAAAATAATACAGCCGTTTTGACAGGAAGCATTTGCAGGACCTGAAATTCAGCTATTTGTACAGGACGCCTATCAATTTTCCTGAACTAACCAACTATATCCTTCGAAAGGATATCTAATAGAGTGTTTATACAGCAATTTTAAAGAAAATCGTTAGAGCTTTTTTGAGATATGGACTTATGGCCTCACTTCCGGTTTCAGATGTCCCACTTCCGATTTTCCAATTTTATTCACTATTAATTATTTGCGAGTAGTAAATTAAAAATTATCTTTATTCTTTCAATTTATAAAAAAAAAAAAAAAAAAAAAAAAAAAAAAACAATTTTTACTTCCATTACCCTACTACAGTATGTAATGGAAGTATTTGTATTCGGTCTGAAAATTCGATATCGAGATTTCACCTGATTTACACGTTTTAAGGTCCTCTGAGTTCAAAAAAGTGGTTTTTGGCAATTGGTCAGTGTGTGTGGGGGGGGGTGGGATCTTCTGGCTATTATGTATCGGAGACTAATAAAGATAGAACTACGAAACTTTAGAATTGAAACAAGTTTGGTGTTCAGATGGATTTTCCATATTTTGGAGAAAATTGAAAAACCGGAAGTGGGACATCGGAAACCGTAAGTGGGACCATAAGTCCGTATCTCAAAAACGGCTCGAACGATTTTCTTCAAATTTGTTACATAAACACTCTATTAGATGTCCTTTCGAATGATATAGCTGGTTAGTTCAGAAAAATTGATACGCGTTCTGTATAAATAGCTCAATTTCAGGTTTCGGATGCGCGTTCCTTAAAAACCAGCTGTACGGATTTTTTTTCAAACTCGCCATATTAACTCACTTTTAAATATGCTTTTGTATGTAATTATTGTTTTCCTGTCAATGATTGAGTTTTGGTAAAAGTTGGTTTCTCAAAAACTGCTCTATCGATTTTCTTGAAAATTGTTATATAAATCCATTTCTTTCTTGTGTATCACGTAATTATTAGAGGAAAATTAACAGCTACCCTGTTTAGTGTTGGGCGGATATTAACCAAAATCAGACTACCCTCCTTTTCGTGGCTCTAAAGTGACAGCTTCATGGTTGTACACTTTGAATATCAATTCGATATTCGGGCATGCGTTGTGAAATGCCCTAAAATTAATCCTAATTAAAAAAGCAAACATTAATCTGAAAAATAATATGGTTATTAATAAATAAATTTACTCTCAAATAATACTAGATTCATATAATTTTAATTAATTTCTTTATTAAATATCCAAATTTTGAATACTAATTAAATTGATTATTCTATGATTTTACAATACAATATAAATTATATAACAATGATCTTTGATTTTGCATCAATGGTGCTAAAGATGAGTACTTAGAAAACATGTATCTAGAAATGCGTTTTTGCAAAATAAAATGAATGTTTACTGACCAAGTAACAAGAAAACTTCTCACCAGATTTACCAGATGATATGGCACAGTCAAGGCACAAATTTTTGTCTTAGCCTTTTAAAAGGCAATAAAACAGCTTTGTAGTCTTCAGTAAAACAGCTTTTGTATTTTTATATTCTTTTTCCTTTTAAATAATGCCCTTTTGTATCTTTATTATTTTGTTTTTAACAAAATGGCTGATTTTGCCCATCATTTAGGTAGGTCAGAAGCTTAGGTAGATCTCGGAAATTGGTGTTTCAAAAAATAACTCTACTACATATATATATACATTATATATATATATATATATATATATATATATATATATATATATATATATATATTTCTAATTTTTTACCTCGCTTTATGTAAGCTTCGTTTTATATGTCTCTACATGTGTATAAAGTTTATCTTACCAGAAAAATGTTAGGTTTCTACTTCTTTAGGTCACTTTTATATCTTGTGATCATATTATCTCCAAAAAATGCATATAATATGTGTAATAGTTTGTAATGGAAGTCGTGTGGTTGTTTCACACCAGATATTTTATTAATATGTTTGTATAATCAATTTGAATTTTTCAAAATAGACATGGAATAAGCAAAATTTACAATATTTAACCCCTTAACCTACAATGACGGGCATAGCCCGCGTACGATGGTCGGGCCAGAAGTGAATATTACGGGCATAGCCCGCGTACGCAGAGCCTGATTAAGGGGGCAGCACACATTATTTATACTTACACCGTTATTTTTTAACAAATACTTTCCTCCTATAATAAACAGAAAATTCTCATTAAAAATTGTTTTAAAAGAATTCTGGTGTCTAATAACGGTGAGTAAATTGGATTGTTTTATACCGTTCATTTTTTATAGAAAATATTTCCTCGTCAAAGCGGGGAATTTCTATGACATGAAGTAAAAAATAATTGTAAAAATATTCCGGTGAGAGCGGAGATAATGCGCGCTTCCCCCTTAATCAGGCTCTGCGCGTACGGTGATCGGGCCAGAAGTGAATATTACGGGCATAGCCCGCGTACGATGGTCAAGCTTGTATACGATTTCGGCCCAACATCTTCGAATCTAAATCGTAGGTTAAGGGGTTAACAGCAAAAAAAGAAAAGAAAACTATTTTCTATGTAATTGTAATAGTTTTTTTTTTTTTTTTTTTTTTTACTTTTATTTAAAATAACTCATTATATAACATTTTTCGTAAGGCCACGCCTTTTTTGAAGGTCTCTCAAACCAGAATTTTTATACCACATATTTCTTTGTAATCTTCAAGTCCTTTTTTTTTTTTTTTTTTTTTTTAAATACCCCAAATTGATATAAAATAATAATCGTGCAAAAAATTAGGGAAATTTAAGGACTATACGAACTATAAATATATATAATTTTAAATAGAAAGCAATAAACAGGTGCAAAATTTAAGGTAAGTTGGCATAGTTAACAAAAAGGAAGTTTAAAATGTTAATAAATACATACTTGCCAACATCGTAATTAATATTTCGTAGTGTTGTTAGCACTGCCCTTTTTCTCACACCAGTAAATTTTTAGAGCAATATTCTCCAAATGCAATTACGATTAAATAATAAGGAAAATAATCTAAAAAGATACTGGTTTGAAAAAGAAGGCGCGGCTAACAATACTATGGAATATTAATTAGTATGTTGTCAAGTATGTAAATACAACAACAGAGTTGCTAACATTTTAATTTATTCCGAAGCATTTCTATTATTTATTCCGAAGCAGTTATACTTTTGTAACTGAATTTTTCATGAGTTAAAATTTTGTAGAAAAAAGGTAATTGAATTAATTTTTTTTTTGTTAAACGTGATGCGGTAAAGTAAATATATGTATCCTAACAAAATCTAAAATATTCACCAGTGTTTTAAAATTTTCTACTTTCAATACCGGAGAAGAATAACTATGGGCTGCATAGTTGCGAAATATTTTATCCATTTCGAACATTTTTAACCCTAACTTTATTTCCTATAACTTTTTTAATACAATAATTTTCGCCAATATATAACTACAATAAAATAAGGCAATAAGCTTAAAAAAGAAACGGTGTACGAAGTAAAGAGGAAGCTGGAAATGCTCCGGAATAAATAAAAATTTTAAAAACTGTGTAACAAGGATCAAATAAAAAAGCACACATCTGTTATTTATGAAGCCGTTTTTTTTTTTTTTTTCTTTTTCTTTTTTTTTTTCTTTTTCCTTCATATTAAAATCTTGCACGTCAACCATCAAAATTACTACAACACAATAATTTGACAGATTAGCCTGCAGTCAAATTGTGATATATCAGCATATTACATATTAACTCTACTTGATAACGAACCTAACAACTGGTTTCATACCTGCCCCCGCCCTTTTTTGCACACTAGTCTTATTGAGGAGTATTAAGAAACAGGGTTGCCAGTTTGGCCTAATTGGAGCCAAACTGGCTCCAAATCAAGGTTGGTTATGAAATTTTGGGTTTGGCCTCGGATAGCATTTGGCCCCATATCTCTTAAGTGTTATTTTGGGAATTTTTTTATTTTTTCTTTAAGATATTTACCAATGTTGACACTTCTAGAGCAAATTAAGAAAAAATATTAAATTAAAATTTGATTTGTTGGGTTTAACGTCGCACTAGTCCACTAATACAGCGCAATGGATAATTGGCGACGGTCTGGTACACCCCCTAAGGTTGATCCAATAAATTAAAAGAAAAGAGAAATATTGAGATAGTCATACCTTCAATGTTTCCCTTTTTATTTTTTAATAATTAAGTTTAAAATATATTGGAATTTGGCATAGTTCTGTTTTAAAATTGTCTTTTTCTTGTTCTATCCCTCCCCCCCCCCCTTTTTTTTTTTTTTTTTTTTTTTTTGCAATTGTTCTTAGAAACTATTTCTTTCATTAATATATATATATATATTAACAGGCTAATGTTTTTTTTTTTTCTTTTTGTGTGTGAGAAAAATATGGAAAGGGGAAAATATATATATTAAGAAGATGGAGTAAATTCATTTTGCACAAATATTATAGTTTTCTCTAAAATCAGTGTAAAAATCACTCACGAATGGCTTTCTCTCTTCCACGCATGTCTTTAATATTCCCAGTGTGTATATATATACAGTATTCGGTCAGTAATTATGAGATTTATTTTTATAATTTATTGAGTAAATTTTCATTAAAATAACAAATATTTTTATAAAAAGTTTTTGCGTGTGTTTATATATTTAGTTGGAACACGACATTACATGACCTGTATAACTGCATTAAAATATTATATTTTAAATTACTTTTTCCTATTTATTGGTTGATTGTATACATTTTACATTGTACATTTGAACTAGTTGAATGCATGCAACACCTCATGTTTCAAGATTTGTTTTTCTTTTCGAACCTTTAAATCTCATGCCAACATATTAAGCTTCTGCTCCAAATACCACTAAAAAGAAAATGATTTCGAAGTCTTCAAAACAGAATATTGCAGAAATTTTATAAAAAACAGAAAACCGATGTTTAACTTTTTCAGAAAGATGTATTACAAGAACAATTAAATCTCATAAAACAAGATGCAATGTCGCGCGACAATACTTTGAATCTTCAAATGTAGTAGGACGGTAGTACTACGGTTTTACCAACATTCCAACTTAAAATTTACCATGTTTCCTACGCACAGCTCAATGTCCCTACAGTAATGATAAAAGTCCCTAATTTAGTGCTGAGGATGTTCGTATGATGTACTTTCATTCTTAGGATATCTCGAGGACGTCCTGGGGAGAAAGGTCACATCCAAAAATTACCTACTGACTCCATGCATGCTAAAGAAAACTGATAAAAGTCCCTACATGTAGGGACAAATCCCTACTGTTGGCAAAATTTATGTTGTCTTTATTTAGTTAGCATTTGGCTCTATTTCAGAGAAAGTTTGGCCTCCTATGAAAAATATGACCTGGCATGGCAACCCTGTTATGAAGTTCTTATTAAATCGTAATTAAATGTGAAGTTGAAGAAATTACTGTAAAATGAAGCAGGGCGGGATAAGAGGCGAGGAGGTATTTTCCATATACATATACCACATTTCCGTCTACTTACACTTGAAACAAGTGGATTCTGACAACACATAGTTGCCGAATCCACGATTTTTAAACGCGATTTAAACGCCAAATTCGTTCAAAACTTCATTTTTCCGTCAACATTTAATGTATCATATTTCTGGTGTCAATATATATATATATATATATTTAAAATACTTTAAAACAATAATCTTAAGAACGTAACATTTTCGGGCGTAGATTCACGTCATTTGGAAATCTATAACTCCGTCAGTGGTCGTTTCTTTTGAAATTTGTATGTTGCTATATTTCTTAAGAATATTTCCTATACTCATATTTGTACAGACGGAAAACAAAAAAAATATCCCCTCCTAATTTCGTCGGAAATTACTGTAAAAACATGCGGCTGGTAGCGACTGATTTTTAATAGCGGCTAATTTATAATGGTATAGTTAGATATTCCTTAGGGGGTCGTCTACATATTAAAACTGACATCAACTTCATTTTTCTTAATAGTGACCTCCATTTGTTTATGATTTACATGATTTATCTGACTCAAATCATCGAGAAAAATGGCATAGTTTATATATTTCGGTCAATATTTCGTAGAATTATAAGCTGTCAAAGTATGGGGATGCTAATTGTACATGAATATGGCAAATATTAATTCATATCTTCCAAAATAATTATCATATTTAAATTCTTTTTTTTTTTTTTTTTTTTTTTTTTTTTTTAATACGTTTAAATGAATTGATCAAAACATATTCCGGGCATATTTAGGTAAAATAAACATTTTTTGAATTATGAAAATTATTAATAAAATCATATTCGAAAAATTTATTAATTATAAGCTATCGAAATATCGATATTAATCGAATAGAACGAGCATCATCAACAACATGGGTTTCCAAATTTACAGCTCGTTCCAAACATTATTTTTTGAGTTAGAGTGATAAATCATTTTTTTACAGCTGTTAGGGGGGCAGTCACTAGTTATAATCTGTATCCTCTATTAGTAAATATATGTATAAAATTTGACCAAAAACTAATTTAATTTACCTTTATGTTATTCTTATTGTTTTTTAAGCAGCATACCGAAGTTTCTTATAGAAATTGATTTATTTTTATAAAATTATGGCAATGCAGCCGAGGGATTGTGAAAGAATTCCAAAAGAAAACAAGCTCCGCCTCTATTTTTGGTGAAACAATATTAAAAAAAAAAATAGTTTGCATATTCGTATTTGACTTTAAATGGACGCTGGCATGCATAAATCACAATGGCATTTACTACATCGATTATTGAAGGCAAAAGTTAAATGATTTAATTGCAAATATGCAAAAGTATTTTGTTCTATAATGTAATGTTTTAGAAAAATGTGTAAAGGAATGGCTTGTACTAGAAGATCAGAATATATTCGATCCTAATATGTAAAGTCTTTTTTCGTAATTAGTAAATGCCATTTTCTAGTTTTTCAATGATAAAATTCTGTTTTGACCTTGTTGTCCTTTTTTGTATTTGAATATTGTAGGGTTTGTATACCTCCAGGGCCTGATTAAGGGGGAAGCTCGCTCATACCGGAATATTTTTACAATTATTTTTTACTTCATGTTATAGAAATTCCACGCTTTGACGAGGAAATATTTTTTATAAAAAATGAACGGTGTAAAACAATGCAATTTATTCACCATTATTAGACACCAGAATTCTTTTAAAATAATTTTTAAAGAAAGTTTTCTGTTTATTATAGGAGGAAAGTATTTGTTAAAAAATAACGGTGTAAGTATAAATAATGTGTAAAGAGCGAGCTTCCCCCTTAATCAGGCCCTGTATACCTCAAGTTAAATGTCATGTTTTAGAAAACACTGTATAGCGAAGCTTAGTGTTTGAAACAGGAATACTCGTTCGACAGTTGTTTTATTATTATTACTATTTAATAATTTTTATAAGATTTTTTACTGCAAATTTTCTGTTTTAATCTTGTTGTGACATTTTTGCATTTGTTTACTGTACCGTTTGTAAGCTTTATGTTATTTATAATTTATCGCATGCAGGGATGGAACATGGGCGCAGAATACCGGTATTTATTTAAGAAATTTCTCCACCTATCATACCTTTGATTTAAGAAGTAGAAAAATTTCTTACATTGATAGTGGTATGAGTTCTGCGCCCGTGTTCCATCCTTGCGCATGGTGTAACATAATAAAATATAAAATTTTTATTAAATGATTTTTAATACAGAATCAAAGAGTGGAATTTTTTTCTTCTTTAGTTTATAAAATCTATTATTGAATTAAAGCTTAGTACTATTATTTATTTTCGATTAATTCTAATCACGGCGTAAAATTTACCTTTTTTACGCTAAAAGAATTTAAAACAAATATGTTATATTTCTTTTAAAGATAGAGATACTTATGTTACTGTTTTAGAAATTCAAGTACAGCAGCTTCCTGTATAACACAGCATATTCGTTCTACACAATAGGAAATCGTGGTATGAGCGACTTACGTTATCAGACTAATTTATGCGATCAGTCCAATACTTAAATATTTTATTTTATTTTTTGTGTTGTTTTATTTCTTTTTTTTATTATTATTATTTTGTAAAACGATATCTGAGTAAGGTTTCACTGTTTACTATACAAATTAACCTATTTTTGTAAAATTATCGCAGTGCAGGCGAGAAATTTTAATGGCATTTGAAAAGAATAATAAACCCCACCATCTGGTTTTTTCTGAAACAAAACTTTACTTTAAAAAATGTTTCTTGTTTCCTTTATTTTATTTTGTTTGACTCTTCATGGAACTCTAGCATATCTAAACGAAGGAAGCTTACCGTTTCACTTATTGACGACAAAATTTCAGTTATTTAATCAGGAATTTATTAAATAACTTGATGTTTTAGAGAAACGTATAAAGGCGTGACTTATTACTCAAAATAGGAATGCTTTTAAACTGTATGTCCTTTTTATTGAATATTAAAAATCCTTTCTTAGATTTTTGTTTGAATCTTGTTATGTATATTTTAGATTTGTACGCCTTAATATAAATGTAACACTTTATAGAAACACTTTCATGCGGGGCTTACTGTATAAAATAAAAATATGCCCAACAGAAGTAGATAGATTATTTTTTCTTAAATACCATTATTATTATTAATTTTGTAACTCCTATTATTATTACTGTCGTTAGTACTATTTTTATTTTATTTTGCTATCTACATTTTTGTACCTGAATAGTATAGAGTTCTTGATTCAAGCTATTTAAATTTTAACGTACTAAGTGACGTAATATGATATCAAAAATAGGGGTTGCCATCGGAAAAAAAAAATGAAGCTGATGCCTTTTTTATATGTAGATGATTCCTTAAGCAAAATCTGACTATACCGTTATAAACTAGACGTTATTATAAATCGAACGGTATTAGCCGCATGTTTCTGCGGTAATTTACGGCGAAATTAGATTTTTTTTTTTTTTTTTTTTTTTTTTCTGACTGAACATAAGGTGCGGTCCGCCTGAATAAAATAGGTTCCCAATGCAGCCCGCCATGCATTTTTTGTTGAACTTGCCTGTGTTAGAAAGTAATTTTAATGTTTAATCTTATTTTTGCAAAGCTTTTTCAGTTATTTAAGAGTAAAAAAAAAAAAAAAAAAAAAAAAAAAAATCTTATTTGAAATAAATAATATCTAATCAAATATCAAATATCTTCACTTTATTATTATTATTTATTTTATACTTTTTTATTAAATTTATAGTCATTAACAGAAAAAAAAAAAAAAAAAAAAAAAAAAACTATTTTATATGTAGTTGTAATAGTTTTTTTTTTTTATTTTTTTTTTTTATTTTTTTTTTTTTTACTTTTATTTAAAATTATTCGTTATATAACATTGTTCGTAAGGCCACTCCTTTTTTGAAGGACTCTCAAATTAGCATTTTTATACCACATATTTCTTCTTAATCTTCAAGTCCTTTTTTTTTTTTTTAATACCTCAAATTGATATAAAATAATAATGGTGCAAAAAATTAACGAAATTCAAGGACTATACGAACTATAAATAAAAATAGTTTTAAATAGAAAGCAATAAACAGGTGCAAAATTTAAGGTAACAGAGTTGCCAACCTAATCCGGCAAATTGTTAGTACCGCCCTTTTTTCTACACCACTTAATTTTTAGAGTAATTCTCTTCAAATATATTTACGATGAATTAAGAAAACAAATACTCTAAAAATATATTGGTGTAGAAAAAGTGGCGGTACAAACAATTTGCCGGATTAGGTTGGCAGCTATGAGGTAAGTGGGCATGGTTAACAAAAAGGAAGTTTAAAATGTTAATAAATACATACTTGCCAACATCGTAATTAGTATTTCGTAGTATTGTTATCACTGCCCTTTTTCTCACACCAGTAAATTTTTAGAGCAATATTCTCTAAATGCAATTACGATTAAATAATAAGGAAAATATTCGAAAAAGATACTGGTTTGAAAAAGAAGGCGCGGCTAACAATACTACGGAATATTAATTAGTATGTTGGCAAGTATATAAATACAACAACAGAGTTGCTAACATTTTAATTTATTCCGAAGCATTTCTGGCCCGCCTTTATTCCATACTACTTTTTTTTTTTTTAAGAGAAATTTTTTCTTATTTTATCACAGTTACATATTGGGGAAAATTATTCTAAAAATAAAGTGGTGAGAGTTAAAGGCAGGGCTAAAAATGGCCCGGAATAAATTAAAATATTGGCAACTATGCAACAACAATGAATTAATGTAACGAAAAACATTTGTAAAACAACACTTCCTGTGCAAACACCTACACCTATCTGCTTCTTCTTCAGTGGGAAAAACATTTGCAAAACAACACCTCACATGAATTTACAGAAAAGAACCAGGAAAATGTTGAAAATCTGAAAAAGTCCCTGTTTAATTTATAAAAGGAAATAAACACTCAACATAATTTTTTTGATTTTTTAAAATACATTTTACCTAATGTTCTATAACATTGGTTTATTTCTTTGACAATTTGGAAAAAACCAAATCAGTTTTTATTAGTAGTATACTGTATACATTGTGTGTATTAATCCATAAACATTGTTTTCTTCGTAATTTGACTATAATCCGCATTCATGATTTTTCCCACGTTCATCTTTATTTATTTTTATTTTTTCACGCACCCCGGGAAAAACGATGTATCGAGGTTCTGTTGTACATATATATAGATATTGAAATGCATTTTTTATCTATAAAACAAAGTCTTCAATTTGCAAGTGAAGTATGTTTTAATTTCTTTCTAGAATACATCTATTACTTTTAGGTGGATTTTAATAATTACTGCTTATTGTACTTAACACTAAATTTTACACAGATGAGTAATTTTCGCACTTTCTTCTATTGCAATTAGTAAACAAGAATTTCTATCTTATACACTTAAAAAATATTACGAGAAAATTCTAATGAGATTGAGTATAGAAATAGCGGTAGCAATAATGCAGAAATTTCTTACCCGAATTTCAGTAATTATGTACTGCTGTTCCTTTATAATTGCAACACCAAGAAGGAATGCGAATATAAGAATGATATTTATTGGGTACATACATTATAGTAGGAAGAACAATTGATTAAAATTTCAGGAAATTTGGAGTAATAGATCCTGAGAACACAGTACATAAAGCTGCGACCTCTGGGAGCAATAAAAGCACTTACCTGCCTCGGCATGGAATCAGACAGCGATTGGATGACATGTATGGGTAGAGAATTTCATGAAGCTTCAACGCGATGCCACAATTCATCGATCGTAGTTACTGGTGAGTGGTGTAACAGTCGCTTTTCAACGATTAAATAGTCATTTTCATTGGTGCGAGATCAGGACAAAGCGTTGGCCGGAGCAACGGTTGAACAAATTCTGTTCT
This sequence comes from Salticus scenicus, assembly GCA_963930645.1. Classification (NCBI taxonomy): domain Eukaryota; kingdom Metazoa; phylum Arthropoda; class Arachnida; order Araneae; family Salticidae; genus Salticus; species Salticus scenicus. The sequence goes on from OZ005659.1 coordinate 244,892,631, forward strand.
AAGGAAGGTCCGGGCAATACAGACAACGTGCGGTCGTGCATTATACTGTTTAAATGTTGCGCTACGGAGGCCTCGAATACAGGGCAGAAGGGCGGATCTTAACTCATCAGAAATTTAATTGCCGCTATTCACAGTGCCGGGAATGCGAACAAGAAGTAATGGAGATGTGAATCCAATGGGACCCCATATCATCACTGCAGGTGTTGGACAGTGAGACGATGTCGAATACCATCTGGCAATGTGCATTATTCACTGTACCGTCAAATACGGATAAAGCAATCTTGATTCTGTAAACAGGATTGTGATTTGTCTGAAAGGCGACTTCACGCCATTCCTACGTTCAGGTTCGTCGTTGAACACACAATAAAGGCCCCCCATATCAATGATGCAATCAAAATTGCATAATTGATATGGGGGGACTTAAGAAACTACTTAAGAAAATAAATGATAGGGTGTGTCATTCACACAACTTTCTGTTACCCTGTAATTCAGTACTATAAAGGTACATTGCAGATTAAGTCGTGAGATAAAAAAATTAAGACAATAATGTTCGTTCTGCTTAAAAATAATCTGAAATAGGTTTAGGAACAGTTTTATTTGACATACTAGGCGGCTCTGCCCCTTGCTCGCTCCGCTCACCAACCCCCGAGGAAAGCTTCACCTTCCCCCGACTCGCTTCGCTCATTAATCCCTGCGAGATTCTATACGACTATTCGCAACTTTTCCTTTCATTGAATTGGAATATTAATAATACATGACACAAGAGAAAAGTTGAACAATATTATAGAAATCCACCATATTTGGTATCGCATTGAAATACCTAATATTTAATTTTATATCGTTTATAATATGTAAAAAATCTGTTATAACGTTCGACAATTTAATAACAATTTGCCATTATTATTACAGAAAACATATGCTAGACAGCTAGACACATAAAATAAACAACCATAGCACTAATTTTTTAGAACAGAGAGAAATTTTTAACATCTAAACCATTTAGCGTCACAGCTTTAGTATATGATCGACTTGTTAAATTTTTGTCACTGTTTGACGATGAATTTTTTGGGTGTTATTGCTTGATTAAAGATGTTATGAACTTTTTTTTTCAAATGCCTATATATTTTTTTTCTATTGAATTCTTTTAGTTAATTTAGGACAATATGTAATACTCTGCATTTATTTCCAATGTACAGCAAAGTTTAAAATGGTGCTTCCAACAGTAAAGATGCAACTTTTTAAAGCGCATTTTTTCTAGAATATGATTTAGTCAGGTTGAAAATAAATATCTTGTGTGATTATTGCAATTATTTTAAACATTTCATTAGTAGTAGTAGTACGACAGGACAATTTCTTTCAGATAGCGATTTTGCATTGTCGCCACTTATTGAGTTACAGTATGAATTTGCCAAGATGCCTGTCAATATCTGATTTTACTATTTAATGTCTTAAAATATATTAAATACTAAGCTTAAATCAGAAAAAAAAATCGAATTTTTCTAAACCCACTGATAAGTGAAAAATTCATTTTTGATTGTATTGTAAAAACGAATTGCCGGTTTGAAGCATTCGAGATAGACCATCATCATTCATAAATTCTATGGCTTTTGAATATTTGTTGACAATATTTTCTGAATAAGTATTAGTGATAGCTTCTTGTTGGCGATATCTACTGGATATATATTGATCACGACATCTTAATAGTTGTTGGCGATATCTCTTGAACTTGTGTTGATGATGGTTCTGAATATTTGTTGGCTATATCTTCGGATTACACCTTGATTTTTTTACGTATATGTTATGTAATGTTAAATTTAGAAAATAAAAAATGAGCGTGGAGAATGAAATATAATGATTACTGGATAATTTAATTTAATTTATAGAGACATCAATGGTACAGGAAAAACTACTTCAGCCATTTTCTTTCTAATAATGAACAAAATGAAAAACGGATAATATTTTATCTGGAGATATTTTGTTCATTTAGACCAAATAAAAAATGTTATTTTTTTCCCCTCTTGAATTAAGTTAAAAAATATTTAAAATAAAATTGAAAAAAATCTGATAAAGCAATAGTACAGTTTAACCTCTTGGCGAAACTTTAAATTTGGCACAGAAGTAGCTTAGACGTTTCTCGCGAAAATCTTGACATGCATTATTGCGATAGATCATTTAAGTCATCGTCGAAATAAATGTAAATTTTAAATCAGCCAGTGATGTCCTGTATTAGCTGTAAATAAAATATTTTAGCAATGCAGTTACTACATTCCTTTACATGGAAAAATAGACAAAAAAAAAAAAAAGTCCTGTTGTATTAAATTCTGTTTTCTGCAGTGTTTTATATCAATGCTTAAAAAGCAAAAATAGGTTGCAGATTTTATTATTATTATCAATATTATTGCACCATTTTATAATTTATCTCTATATTTAAGGCATGGATAGAGTTAAAATGGCTATTGTGGTTTCGTAAATGAATTCTTTGGCGAAAAACGTACGAGCTTCTTCATTTCTAAATTTAAAAAATCGCTAAATTTGTCATAGTAAAGATCTATCCTTTTAAATATGTTTTGAGTTAAAAAAACTAAATCTTTATATAAACTAATATAAATTTTTATCTCGTAAATTTCATTTAAAAAATTTCTGCGCTTAACCTGTAACTCTATAACAATAGTTATTTAACATAATATTGTATTCATTACTAAATCTTTTTCGCATAACGTTAAAATAAAAACTAATAATAAAAACTAAACTAATTGTATGAACTTAACTAATAATATAAAATAATAATATAAAATAAAATAACAATAAAAACTAATTTTCGTTTCATCTTTATTAAATTTTTACTTATTATTTTAAAAATATCGGTTATTTATAAATGTTTTGCTATTCTAAATAATTTTTTTCTTCTCTCGAGCATCTCAAAGATGCTAATTATTCAATTTTTCTTATTTACATCATTGATCACATTTTAATTTTCCTGAGGAAAGTGACATCAGAGACACAGATAAAAACGTCATAAGAGAAACTTTTTCTCCGGTGGCAAATAGAGTACCTGTATGAACCCGACGTTTTTAGCTAATAACTTCGTTAATAAAAATGGTAGAAATTTCTAAGCAGCTGAAATGCCTTCCTTGAAGCAGTCGGAATACACTGATATATCTCATGACGCGGAGAACCCTGTCCTCCGCGAGAAGTTGCTGTCGCAGACAAAAAAAAATTGACGCCAGGGACAGTTACTTTTTTTTAATATATAGAGATACTCTGTCTGAGGGGGAATACCGCCCCTATCAACCCCCGTTTAACTATAGTGCCTAAATTTATTTAAAAAAAAAAAAAAAAAAAAAAATCTAGGCTGCTATTAATTTGCCTTCAAACTTGCCAGTCTCTATCAAAATTTCCAAGAGGCTACTTAATACGAACTTGAAAATACCAAATTTGAATTACGTGCAACTATTTGTTTTTAAGTTATGCTAATAACACATATACATAAAGATCAACCGCTAAAGATTGGACTTTCGTATTCAGGGTATCTCAAAATATATTATAAAAAAAAAAAAATCTGAGTTGAAAATAAAACTTCAAAAAAGATTTTGTTTACAGCATGAACACGAAAAATAAAATTTTCCTTTCTGAACAGGGTTCGTCCAAAAAGTAAAATAAAGCAAAGCACTTCCATCAAATATATTTAATTGAAAAGAACGTTCAGCCTAATTTTGTGTATACCTGTATATTCTCTATAAACTGTATTCACATAACACAGTGTACTTAAATTTAGTTTTATATGAAAAACACTTAACACAAATGCAACAGACTTTCAGAAATTTCGATGTATAGCCTCGATATATCCAACTTTGGATCGTCCTGTAAACGAATGATGAATGATTCCCATACCGTAATCAACACAAAACATGTTTTTACGCCTATGGCAAATTATGTTTACCTCGTTTCGTTTAAGTCAGACTATATATATTACACTGTACTTGCCAGAAATTTCCTCATAGACAGAATATATTTGAATTCTCTTGGATGTCCCTGTACATGAAGAATTTGTTTGATCTTAACGAGAAGTTTCGTGTAACATCCCTATATGACACACATTTAAAATAGCAAGCTTGGACCTTCTGCTATTATTTGTTCTCTTATACACAGATAAGACACACACACATACATAGAGAGAGAGACCAACCGCTAAACACATGACTTTTGGATTCAGGGAACCTCAAAACGTATAAGTATATCCAAAACTCAATTTCCAGAAGTGCTCAGAAACATAATGCACTACTTCTTATGCAAGATCCACCATACCCAAGAAGTGCTTGATAGAGATAAGCCACAACGTCTCTCATTCGCAGTCAGTTTTCTTAATAAAATGGCTGTTGATTTGTTATGGCCTTGGAATATTGCGTGGAGTGACGAATCTTGGAGGACGTGGAGCGCTCATTTCTACCTCAGTGGAACAGTCAACACACAAAATAGCAGCATTTGGGCTAAGGAAAATCTGCAGCTGCACACTGAAATTTACCTACGTTCTCAAAAGGTAACTGTCTGATGTGGTTCCACGGCGACATTCATCCCTGGGCCATTCTTCTTTGAGGAAATAACTGAACGTTGTGCTGTCACTTGTTTCGTTATGGGCCGTTGGTACCATGACATGCTGCAGACGTTTGTTGTGCCGCAACTACAGCAAAGGCGAGTCCGAGTCCTTACATCGACCATTTTCATGCAGGATGGCACGCTTCTACATATCCATGCATCTGTAAAGGCGCTATTGCACCAACACTTCATAGACGAACGTGTTATTAGTTGATTTTTTGTAATCCATGTTCATCACGTTCGTCGGATCTAAATCCGTACGATTTCAGGTTATGGGGTTACTTAAAAAGTGTGGTGTATCGTGGAGGTGTTGCGACGTTGAATGACTTAAAGAACTCCGTAACGCTTCATCTGCAAAGCATCGCAACTGATCAGTTACGATCTACTGTTGAACACGCTGTCTAACGAGTTGAAATTTCGCAAGTGAATGAGGGTGGCCACATGGAGCCTCTTTCTTACATTAAACTGAACAGGATTATCAGCTGCTCCTCTTGTGCAATTTCGTCCTGATATGTTCTTGTTTTGGCAAAGCGAACTGTTTTTTTCTTTCTCAAACAGCGTACTTATTTTTTCCTTATCTTTACTTAATTTTGTTCCATGACAAGGTAATCAGAAACTAGTCAATAAATGTTAATACTGTTTCTGTATTCCGTTTGGTCGCTTATTGTGTTTAATTTTATGTTTTTTCCGGAAAAGGCGCCCTCTGGTGGACATTTTGGAACTAATTTTCATTTTCGAAATTCTGTGAGCATATCTCGTGTATAGTCTATATACCAAATTTCATTGCATTCTGTTCATCCGTTTGCGCTGTAGGATACGTTTTATAGGGGAGGTTTAATTAAAACCACCCTGTACTTTTTTGTGAGAAAAACCTTATAAGCTTGTAACTCTAACATATTTTTGTTTATCCACTAAGATTTGTGAGATGATACGGGTTTTTTTCAAAAAAATAAAATCAACAAAATTCTCATGGCTAATTCATTTATTCTACCTTTGAAATAAATATTAATTAAGAATGATATTAAAATTTAGTAAATTATGAAAAATTGTAGAAGTTCCTGAAATTTCAAATAATTACTTTATTAAACTTTATTTGGTAAAGTGAAAACTATAAGATTACAATTTAAATTATTTTTTGCATGCATATATATACATTATTTATTTGTCTTTCTATTCACTTTCATAGCTAAATTTATTATTTTGAAATACATGAGTCGCACTTTTCACTCTCTCTCTCTTTTTATTATTATTATTATTATTATTATTATTGTTATTTTAAGGGCATTTTCAGGAATGAAAACTTTCAGACTTCTTTGCCACCAGTATTTTTATCAGTATAATTTTATAGTATTTCCATAATAAAGTGTCGTGATTGAACAAGGCAAAGATTTTTCTATAAAAATAATGGTAGTGAAAAGCAGAAATTTTACCCTTCCGAAACAGCCTCAACCCTTTGTGGCACGCTGTCCACACTGCGAGGACTCAATTATTAAGCTCCAGTTGAAAAAACTCATCCCGGAAATTTTTTAGCATAAATTTACTTTTATAACGTAGCCGAAAAACAGCGATGACAACTCGTTATCGGAAATTAGTGCTAAATCAGCCTTTTAAAAGTGCTAGATTTTGATAAATTTGTGAAAAAAGTGCTAAAATTTGAAAAAAAAAAAAAAAAGAGCTATACTTTTATATAATTGAGTTCACCATCCATGATGTTAAATCCCAGATCGTCGCCAACTGCTCATTGCTTAACTCTAGTAGGTGCCCTGTAAAAATACACTCAACCTCAACCTTGATAGATTCAAGAAAAAAGTGTCAAAATCCATCTGTAACTTTTGTGAACAAACTATAACAACATCTAAGTATTAGCAGTTTCAACCATATGATTAATAGTTTTCAGGTTACATCTAATTAATGAATTCTGAATTTTTTTTCTCCCTTTCACAATGGATCAAAATTGTGATGACATGTCTTTAGACCACACCTACGATAGAATTCCATGTTGTAGCCAATTGTCCACTGCGTAACCCAAGTGCACTAAAAGTTCTCAATTTGAAAAATCTTTATATTTATTATTTGATTAGTTCCTAATTAGGCTATATTTACTGTCAGAAATCTCCTGTACCAAAGTAGATTTAAAATGGATTGCTAAAACGCTTTTCATTAGCTCATGATCTTTGTCTACAGATATAGTACGCATTTACATGCAACGTGTCCCGATAATTTTAAGTAAAATTTATTTGTTGCATTTTGTCTAATTACCATCGACGTAAGGGTATTGATGTTTCGCTTTCATTGGCCTAAATCTATTCAAGTGGAACCAAACTCAAGTAACCCTTGCCTTTAAAAATAATATTTTTCATTTTTTTTTTTTTTTTTTTTTCTTTCTTTACTTCTAAGCATTTTGCACTATGCAAGTTCATTAAAAAAAAAAAAAAAAAGAAGAAGAAGAAGAAGATTTAGAATTTCGGAAAGATTATTGCACATACGTTGATAGCTTATGCATATTTTTACGAGTTACGATTATTAATAGGCAGAATCATAATATATTTAGCAGTAAATCATGGTAAAAGCACTCCCGCACAATGACCTATATCCAGGGCCTGATTAAGGGGGAAGCTCGCTCATACCGGAATATTTTTACAATTATTTTTTACTTCATGTCATAGAAATTCCACGCTTTGAATAGGAAATATTTTTTATAGAAAATGAACGGTGTAAAACAATCCAATTTACTCTCATTTATTAGACACCAGAATTCTTTTAAAATAATTTTTAATGAAAATTTTCTGTTTATTATAGGAGGAAAGTATTTGTTAAAAAATAACGGTGTAAGTATAAATAATGTGTCAAGAGCGAGCTTCCCCCTTAATCAGGCCCTGCCTATATCAACAGCTTTTTTTTTTTTAAATCAACTTGCAGATAGTGCAAGACACACACACACACATAGTTTAGGATCAACTTTCCGACCATTTATCTTATGCAGATAAGCCGAAAAAGAACACATTCTCACATTCATTTCTATTATAAATGTGAATACAAAAAATTTTGTTCCGAAATATTACATTTTGGGAGAATAACGCCCACAGAATAACGCCACCTTGCTGTCAAAAATACAAAAATATTCGCTCGCGAAAGTGTTAAAGTTAGAGAATTTTTTTAAACAAATACTGGTATGAGTTCTACGACAGCATTCCATCTTTGAAGTTGGTAAGTCTGCTGAAAGTCTCCTGAAAAGAAGGCGGGGAGCCCGAAGTACAACTCATGCTTAAATTATAGTTGCCAACATTTTAATTTATTCCGGAGCAATTTTAGCCCCGCTTCTATTTAGCATCACTTTATTTTTTGAGTATTTTTTCCAATGCATATCAAAGATAAAGGAAAACTTACTCTTAAAAAAAAAAAAAAAAAAAAAAAAAGAATAAAGGCGGGGCTATAAATGCTCCAGAATAAAGTAAAATGTTGGCAACTCTGCTTAAATGGAAGGAAATACCTTTCTATCTACTCAATATGCAGATTGGGTCTCAGATATTTAAATCCTTTGCATAAATTGCTTTCCAGAAATATTGGACCATTTTTATTTAATTTTAATTTAATTTTTTTTTTATTTTTTGAAACATCTTTGTAAAATGTACTGTAAGGTCTTCTTTATCCAATAAATGTATAAAAAATCGATTATAAACATTTGCTTCATTGATGCAATATCATTTATAACAAAATTAAGAGTAAAACATTTAATGTTTTCCATGTCTAAATCTGAGAAAAGGGACTTTATTTATCTGCAACGCCCTCCAAGAATAAGTTTAATTTTATTATTTTAGTCTATGTAGCATAATCTCGATTTGTAATCTCTGAAAAATATGCTTAAATTTCATTTTATTCAGCTTCAGCGAATAAAAAAGGAATTTATAGCATATTTGAGTAACAACCGATCGTACATGTTGACAGTAAACTTATATTATTAACTATTATGCGTTTTTTTTTTTTTTTTTAAATAATTGCTACAAAAACATGTAAAAACATAAATGTTTAAGTGCAAATATTACGTTCGGAACTTTGTAAATCTTACTTGTGAGAGTTCCTGCGGCAGTTATACTTTCACAACATAATTCGTAAATTTTTGGATTTTTTTTTTTTTTTTCTGCATTATTAATATTATATAGCAATTCTCGATTTGATAAAAGCCTTAAAACTTAAAACGGAGTATATTGAATAAATATATAAATTGAAGAGTCCTTGGAAAAAGGCGTATGTGTACGCACCGTGTTATAATTAAATTTTTTACTCATTAAAATGCTGTCGAAAACGGTAAACAAATGATTCCATTATACGCAAGCGAAGTGATGACGTCACTGGCCCTCCGCGGATGCAAGGAAAAGGTTTCCTATGTTAATCTCCCATTGGATTTTTTGTAAAAAATTATCAAAAATCGAGGAAAATTATTTCCCGATTTTTATCCTCATATTTGGGTATAGGTATGTATTAGTTATCGTGTGCATGCGTCAGATTAAGTTGTTTTTGCTTAAAAATTGATAAAGTTTGAATTTTAAATTTTAAAACTCTAGGAAAAAAAAAAAAAAAATGGCAAACTTACAAATTCGATTAAAAACATAAATATTTCATTTCAAAGGATGATATTTACACAATAAATATCCAACTAATATACTAATTAAAAGAAAAATGATAAATATTCTATCATAATTTGAAGTCAAATTTGTTTTCAAATGTCTAAATAAAGTGCCTGATATATGATACTCATACGTTGCAGCAGAATAAATTTTTTATCTGTTCATCCTTAGCGGAAAAAATAAATTTTGCCAAATTATCTGGCGAACACATTCAATTCCTTTCAAAAGTCATGGTTATTTTAACAACTTATATTAAGAGAGTAATGAATAATATGAAACAATATTTCGTAAAATACCTATTACGAAAACATACATCTGGCATGTATATTTTCGTATTACGTTTTGGATCGCCAAATACAGAAAACGCCAAGGATGACAGTGTTTTGAAATTTAAAATTTTGTCAATTTGACAGCAAAATAACTCAATGTAAAACACGCAGACGATAACCAATACATATCTACACCCAAATATGGGGATTAAAATCGGAAATAATTTTAATCGGTTTTAATAATTTTTTACAAAAAATCCAATTGGTGATTAACATAGAAATTTTATTTATTTATTTTTATTTATTTATTTATTTTTTTTTTGCATCCACGGATGGCCAGTGACGTCACACTTCGCTTGCGTATTGATTAAACGTGATGAAGTAAAGCAAATATATGAAACGTAACAAAATCTAAAATATTCAGCAGAGTTACTTTTACCTTGCAGTATCGGGGAAGAGTAACTACAGGGATTAACCCCTTAACGCGCGGCGTCCTCGCTGCGAGGACGCAAAATTTAAGATACAGCTGCAAAATTTCATCCTGGAAAATTTTTAACAAAAATTTACGTTTATAACATATCAGAAAAGGCCGGTTTTTTTAACCTTAACTTTTAAAATTTCTTTTAGTTTAATTTAGTTCAGGAATTCCGGTGGCAGTATAATATAAATGATCCGAATTGTCTTGCGCCGCAAAGGGTTAAATAAATAAAAGCATTTGTTAAACCTCACTTTTTTTTTTCCTGATACTACATTCATATACTTAAAATACCGAAATTACTGCAGTACAATAATTTAACAGAATAGTCTGCAGTATATAGCTGCCAACTTATCACCTATTGGGTATCGGAAAATTTTAATAGATATTTTTATTTTGCTTTATCAGTGAAATTCGTTACAGTTCACTGATAAAATGAAGTAAAAATTTCTACTAAATTTTTCCAGTATCCAAAATGTGCGAAGTTGGCAGGTATACTACAGTATAATGGTATTTTGTAATACCTACGCAGACACCAGACCACTGTTATTGTACAGTCACCCCCCCCCCAAAAAAAAAGCCACCCCCCCCCACCTAATTTCGCCGTAAATTATCGTATTGGTACCGCGACTGGTACCGATCAGCTTGTAATAACGTCTAGTTTATAATGTTATAGTTAGATTTTATTTAGGGGTCGTCTACATATTAAAACTGACATCAACTTCTTTTTTTTTCTATGGTAACCCCCCTTTTTTATAATTTATTTGAATTCTTTGGATCAAATCATCACGGAAAATGGTATAGTTTATAAATTTCGTTCAATTTTTCATAGAGTTATAAGCTGTCGAAGTTTGGTGATGCTAATGTTAAATGAATGTGACAAACAATAAATCATATCTTCCGAAATAATTATGATATTTAAATTCTGTTTTTTATTATTCGTTAGAATGAAGTGACCCAAACATATTCCATGCAAATTTTTGCTAAAAAAACATTTTTTGAATTATGAAAATTATTAATAAATTCGTATTTAAAAAAATTGTGAATTATGACCTAGGTTAATTTTTGCACGAATAGAACGGGCAAACGTGAGTTTCCAAATTTACAACTCGTTCCTAACATTATTTTTTGAGTTACAGTGATATTTCATTTTTTGCTGCTGTTAGGGGGGCGTCACTTGTTGTAATTTGTATCCTCTGTGAGTCAATATTTCTATACATTTTGACAAAACACTATTTTAATTTACCTTTATGTTATTATAATTGTTTTCTAAGGAACATTTCGATGTTTATTTTCCAAATTGGCTTATTTTTTTATAAAATTATCGCAATGCAGGCAAGAGATTGGGAAAGAATTCCAAAAGAAATGCAGCCCGCCTCTATATTGCGGAAACAGTATAAAAAAACTAGTTTGCATACTCGTATATGACTCTATATGTGACGCTGGTATGCATAAATGTCAATGGCATTTACTACATTGAATACTGAAGACAAAATTTAAATGATTTAATTTGAAGTATATAAAATAATTTTGTTTTATAATGTAAAGTTTTAGAAAAATTCTGTAAAGGCGTGGCTTTCGTTGCAAAAAAAGTTTACTCGATTCTGAAATTTTAAGTCTTTGTTCTTAACCCCTTAACGCGCGGCGTCCTCGCTGCGAGGACGCAAAATTTAAGATACAGCTACAAAATTTCATCCCGGAAAATTTTTAACAAAAATTTACGTTCATAACATATCAGAAAAGGCCGGTTTTTTTAACCTTAACTTTTAAAATTTCTTTTAGTTTAATTTAGTTCATGAATTCCGGTGGCAGTATAATATAAATGATCCGAATTGTCTTGCGCCGCAAAGGGTTAAATATTACATAACTTTTTCTAGTTTCTATCTGCTAAAATTCTGTTTTATCCCTTTTGTCTTTTGATTTTAACTTGAATATTCTAGGATTCGTGCATCTCAAGTTATATATCATGATTTAGAAAATGCGGTAGGACGAGGATTATTATTTGAAAGTGCAATATGCAGTATGCAGTGAAAAATACTTTTGTTTTTTCTTTCTTTTAAATTAATATAATTAGTTTTTATTAGATTTTTTAAAACATATTTTCTGTTTTAATCTTGTTGTGACATTTTCGCATTCATTTACTCTACCGTTTATGCTATTTAAATTTTATCGCATGACGTAACATAATAAAATATAAACTTTTTATTGAATGTTTTTTTTTAATACCGAATAATATAGTGGATATTTTTTTTTTTTTTAAGTTTTTAAAATCTATTATAGAAACAAATCGCAATATTATCTATTTTCGATTATTCTAATCACGGCATAAAACTGGCGACACATTTATCACGAAAAAAGAATTTAAAGCTAAGTAATATGTCTTATAACGTTTAAAGATATAGATGTTACGCATTTAAAATTAAGAATTCAAGTACAGTAGACGACTGCAGAACGGGGAATACAGTAGACTCCCGATTATCGGCGGTCGGATTATCCGCGGTCCTCAAGAGCTTGAATTTAAAAAGGAATTTAAGAATACAGAACAAACTTATTATAAAAAAAGATCGAAGAGAGTAATGAGCTTAAAGGCTTTTGGAGATATTACATGATTCTTGACAGCATTTATGGCATACACACTGCTTGGGAGGCAGTTAAGCAGTCTACATTGGTAAGGTCTTGAAAAAAAATTTTACCAAATGTGGAGAATACTTTGGTAGAATTTATAGAGGAGGAAGAAATTTCTGCTCATGATTTGGCAAATTTAGCTAAATTACTGGTGGAGAAAAAGTCAATGAAGGAAGCATTGAGGAGTAGATTAATTGCGACGTCAATGATCCAGGTATTGAACACCTTACAGATGAACAAATTGTGGGCCAAGCATTAGACCCAGTTTCAGAAGATAGTGAAGAAGATAGTGAAGAAGAAGAAGGAGATAAAACTAAGCACAGGATGAGCCACGACACAGCACTTGCAGATGGGCTTATAAAATAACTCGAGGAACAAGACAATGAATCACTTTGTGACAAAATGCTGCTAAAGAAACTGCAATCGAAAATTAAGAAAAAAATGTTTTAGTACAAAAAAAAAAAAAAAAAAAAAAAAAATTCTTAACCGATTTTTTTGTTAAAAAATAGAGCAAAATGTAAGTATAAATTTTTATAATATGTTAAATTGTGCATATAGGCCATGCTTAACTGTTGATTAAATAGTATTGCTCAAAATGCTTTATGTGTTGATTTAAATCCCCTTTATGACCCTTTTGCGGATTATCCGCTGATTCGATTATCTGCGGTTGTCTATTCCCCGTTCACCGCGGATAATATGGAGTTGACTGTATTCATTCTAGGCAGTAGGAAACCGTTTTTTCTATATCCATATTTATTTTCATATGAATATACACAATAAATATACTCTTTCTAGTGAAAATATTTGTTTCATACTATTTTGTGTATATAAATATGAATATAAGGAATATTCTTAAGAAATATGGTAACACACAAATTGTGAAAGAAACGCCCACTGGAGGAGTTACAGATTTCCAAATGACGTGAAACTACATCAGCAGTCGCGAAAATATTAAATATCCTTTCTCAGATTTTAGTTTAAATCTTGTTATCTATATTTTTGTATATTATCTATTGTTGGTTTGTACGCCTAAAATTAAATGTAAAACTTTATAGTAACACTATCATGCGTGGCTTACTGTATAAAATAAAAATATACCAAACAAGAAGTAGATAATTCTTTTTCTTAAATATTAAACACTTTTTTTTTTCCTTTAACCGCTATTAATATTATTATCATTATTACTATTATTCTTTTACCTTGGTACCTAGATTTTTGTAATTCAACATTGTATTGTAGGGTTCATATGATTCAATATATTTAATTTTCGTCGCATGAAGTGATGTATTTTACTATTCAATGTTTAATAAATAGACACAAATAAAATTCTTTTAATTCATAAACTAACACAGACAGTTTTGCGAATTAGAATCGTGTTTTATTTTATATTAAACATTTCTGAACTTTGCTTCCGGTGTGAAATTTAATAAAAAATGTGTATTGTGTGGTAGATCAAAATTTATTTTTTCTAAATGTATAGAAGGTCCCCTAACACATTTTCACGTGTAACTCTGTTTAGAATTGATTTAAAGTATATAAATAGGTAGGTTTTCCGAACCGCCTTCATCTCAAAAATCGGAATACGAGGTCAAAAATAGTCGTCGTCATTGAAAGAAATGAAGTTTATACCTGTTTTAATATGTAGACGACCCCTTAACTAAAATCGAACATTATAAACTAAAATCACCATTATAAACTAGACGTTGATGCAGATCGATAGGTTTCAGCCGCATGCTTCCACGATAATTTACGACGAAATTAGGTGGGGGGAAAGTGGCATTTTTTTTTGGCTGACTGTACTTTTATTTAAACGAGCGGATTCTGGCACAAACCGATTCCGCTATTTTTTAAACCTATCAATAGGTTATGGGCCCAGCGAAACCGGGCATGTTTCACAAAGATCTCGTTCCATTTACTAAAAGAAGTTTGTTTGACATATTTCTGGTGTCGGTATATTAAAAATCTAAAAGAGTCTATAATATTAATCGTTCTATTACACTAATCCAAGGTGAACGATTGTATGAAATCATTTAATAGTTGTCCAGATAAAACAAGTGTTGTGTTGTGTCCACTCTTATTGTCATTTCATCATTGTAATCCGATTTCAAAGTTATACTGATTCAAAGTCTTACAAAAACTTCTAAGTTGTCTGTATAGCATAATCTCGATTATTACAAGAAAGAACGTATTTTAAGAAATAAATAACAGAAGTTAATTTTGTTTAATGCAGTCATTAGAATTCCAAATTATAGAATATGGTGTACAAAATAGAAATACGATATTATAAAAATACGATATATTACTTTCTTATATATGTAATATAGAGAAAGTATTGGATTCGTGAAATTTTTCGAACTCCGGTTCTCAATGGATTTACACGTTTTGAGAACTCCTGAACAAGATTTGATAAATTTTAGAAAATGTGTGTCTGTGTGTCTGTGTGTATCACGAATTTTGTGGACTTTGTATCTCACGAACCAATCAACGAAATTTAAGAAAACTTGGTATTTACTTGGCCCCTGACCTAAACTGGTGCTGAGATAGATTTGGGGATCAATCGCTCAACAAGTGGCGCTGTAATAGCATTTTTTTTTTCTAAATTTTTAATATGGCAGTATAGGACAAAATTTCGTATAAATGTACATAATGAGAGTTATTTTTAATTTGTGATTAAAAAATTAATATGAGTTATTGATAATAGTAGCAGTTAACTAGGAAAAAAAATTTGTTTATGTGGAGGCATCGCTTCCCCCTCGGGGAGTAAATTTTAAAGATGGGTATCTTTCGAAAGATTTCGTCAATACCTTTAAAACGAATGGTTGAACTATAAATCTGTGATAATTTAACACAAAGTTATCGATTTTTTTACTTTTAACGAAAAAAAAAAACCGAATTTCTTCTGATAAATTCAAAAAAATGAATTTCTTTCGGCATTTAGTGATATAATTCTGTCAGATTAAAGTCGTCTGCACTTATAATGATAAATAATTTGATAATTTAATAAACAATTTCTATTGAATAAGTTTTGTGTAAAATTATATAGAAGAAAGTCATGTGGTTGCCACATCATACTAGTTTATAACGGTGTGACAATAAATAATAAGATATCCAAAATCTGCTTAATATTATTACTAATAATAATTATAAATTTTTAAGCACTACAATTACAGCCATATTTCAACAATCATTAAAAATTAAGAAATAAATAAAAATTATTAGAATCATATAGAAAATTCTATAAAAATTATTTTCATTATTAGTAAGGATTTTCAAGCTTACCAATTTCATATTAACCGAAATAAAATAATAATAATTATAATTATAATTATAATTATAATAACAATACTGGTATAACTTCTAACAGTTTTGTATCATCACAAAAAAAAAAAAAAAAAAAAAAAACTAATAAAAATATTGTGCTAGTTACATAGCCGCCAACCTGTACTTTTTTTTTTCTACCAGAAATTTTTAATCAAAATTTTTAAGAACTTTCTAGCAGTATTCTGCGATTAAACATGATAAATATTTCTTTAAGGAAATCCTGGTGTCAAAAAACCGTACAAGTTGGCACCTATGTATTTGTAATAAATATGTTAATATACTGTGTCATGTCGTGTTATTAAACACACTTAACTTTCTAAATTGTTATAAAATACATCTTATTCATTCGAAAAGAGATGTATTTATAATATATATAAATTAATGAAATTTATTTCAAATTGTTCAATTTAGGTTTGGGGAATATTGTTTTTCTTTATGATGTTTTCTAACCTCACAAACAATAATTTATGAATAGATATGCATGAAATTTGATGAGACCATTTTTAAAGTCATTAACAATCTAACAGCATTCATAATTTTCATAATATCCAGATTAGAAATTGTATGGTAGAAAAAATAAATAAAAAAATGATTGACTGTTCATGACAATTTTTCACTATGTACTACTGAAGTTCCGTTAATTTTGATAATTAACATAACGATAACAATAAAATAAACAATATAATAACAATAAAAATTTAAAGAGTTATTTGGTTTTCTGTCATTTAGGTATATAAGAATACAAGCTATTTTTTTAGTAATTCATTTGGTTTTAACTTAAAACAAGTTTTTAAACATTTATAATTTTTCCAATTTTATTCTTAAAACAGTTTTTCTCTTTAAGTAACGTTTATTTAATAAAAATAATATAATAATAAATTACAAATTTGAAATTTATTTAAAAAGCTTCGTTTAACAGCGTGGAAAAAAGTGTTTTTATTTGCTATTTTGATTAAATCTTGTATGCTTAGGCGGAGTAATAGGCGGAGCTTAAACAAGTAGGAGCGGTTTAAATGGCAGTTTAATTCATTTGGTTCCCACGATCTTGAATTTGTATATCAGTAATTTTACATAACAAATTTTGTTATAACATTATAACATAAGCCAATATAATTAAGGAGTAAGTAAGGGAATAATTGATCTCTAAAGAAATAAATAAATAAGGAAGCAATTAATTTCTAATTAATCAAATTAAAAAGCAACGAGAAATTTCAGCCTTTTTGCTACCATTCTTTTTATACAATAACTCTATCCTACTAATTTTCGACATATTGTTATAAAAATACCATAAAGTTTTCTGTATGAAATAGAGGCAAAAAAAGACTGAGATTTGCATCCCTGAAAGTCTCCTGAAAAGAGGGCGGAGAGCACGAAGTACGACTCACGCTTAAACGTAATGACACGCCTTTGTACCCGCTTAATGTACAAGTGATGAATCTCTGATATTTAAATCCCCTGAATAAAGTGTTTTCCGAAAATACAGGTGGGTCTCTTTTTCAT
Source organism: Salticus scenicus (assembly GCA_963930645.1). Taxonomy (NCBI): domain Eukaryota; kingdom Metazoa; phylum Arthropoda; class Arachnida; order Araneae; family Salticidae; genus Salticus; species Salticus scenicus. Next base: position 244,910,039 of record OZ005659.1, read on the forward strand.
TTTCTTTTAAAATAGAATATTTTGCTGGAAATTCACGACATAAATTCGTGTTTTTATGCAATTGGACGACATGATTTAAATCTTTAATTTTATTGTTTCTTCTAAGCTGTTTCGGATAACATTGTTGGATAATAAAAAATACACAGTATTATATGAAATGAAAAATGTAATATCAAATTCTACAAATTTTGTCATTACTATTTTTTAATTAAAGAAAAGAAAAGATTTATATTTATAAAAAGAGGGAGGAGGAATTTTGCATGTTAAATATAAACATCATATTTGCATTTCTCTTTTATTTAAATATCAGAAAAGCCCCGGTTCAGGAATGAACCGAATGCGGGAAAAATTTCAATATCAAACTCAAAATGTATAAAACTCGGCCTGATGCTGCTTGCGTGCCAATAGGTCAAAGTTTGTTAACGAAACCCATTTTTAAATTCACGAAATCAATGAAGGTAGAGAAGGTAGAGAATGAAGGTTGAGAACACCCCTCCTTTAGGTGTTCCTATAACACAATTCGTTATTTTAAAAAAGTATTTCATACATTAATGCTTAATTTATTGAGTGTTATGTAGCATATATTCTTCAATGTCAATAATGCATCGATTGCTCAGGATAAAATTTAAGTTGTTTATACACGGTTGTTGTTGTAGAAAATCTTTTTTGTTAAATAATGTAACGTTTTAAGAAACGCTAAAGGGCGGGGTTTACAAGTGAAAAATAAGAAAACATGCGGCCATCAAAGTGTTAACAAACTGATAAGCACATAAATTTTTAATATTATTAATTAAATTATTTTTTTTAATGATATGAAACTCTTATTTATTGATTTTAAAAATTGAATTGGTCTCAATCAGAAACAGATGAATTGTTTTGTTATTTTTATTGTTATAATAAAAATACTATAAAAATCAATAATTTCATTATAATAATAAATTATTATAATTTAGAATTATACAGGGTTCGCACGGATCTGCCCTTTTGTGGTTCTTAAACCACAAAATTTGTTTAGTAACATTTCATTAAAAATTATAAGCTTATTACATGACCAAAATTACTGCAAAATTTTACCTGTACCGAAATATAATAATTGTACGAAACTTATTATAATATTTTTATTGTAATAAAATAGTTGCCAAAATTTTAACACTTTAATGACCGCTGACGTGAATTCACGTCATTTGAAAATCTGCAACTCAGCCAGTGGGCGTTTCTTTAGGTTACATAGGTTACATTCTTTTTTAACATTATACCCAATATTCACATTTGTGCAATCAATGCATTATGGATACAAATACTTTGATTAAAAAGAGTATAATCGTAATGTATACTAATTTATATTTTAAAATAATATATTATAAACGAATAACGCCCACAGGTGGAGCTTACTGTCTAAAAAACAAAAATGTGCGGTCGAGAAAATGCTAATTGTTACCGGATCATTTTTATCCCCGTCTTTATATCATACCACTTTATTTTTAAAGGTTTTTTTCTTTTTTTTTTTTTTTTTCTTTTTTTTTTTCCAATATGTAACTACAATAAAATAAGAAAAAAAAATATTCTTAAGAAAAAAATATTCTTAAGAAAGAAAAAAAAAAAAAAAAAAAAGGTGGTTTAGAATAAAGGCGGGACTTAAAATGCTCCAGAATAACTTAAAATGTTGGCAACTCTGTAATAATAATAGTAAATATTATTTTTATTATAAATATATAAATACCTAATTTTACTATTATTATTATTATTATTATACTACGTAAAAAAAAAAATCTAGTTATGACCTACGGCTGATTAAATGAAGAATTTATAATATTGCTGTTAAAAAATTCCCGATAAATCCGTTTTCACCCGTACCTTGAAGATTAGAAAAGAAATGCATAAGCATACGATAAGATTTATAGACAGAAAAGTCTTTTTTTTTTATTATTATTATTAAAATTTTTAATTTTTTTTTTTTTTTTCAACTTAAGCTAATTGGATTTAAAAAAAAATTTCTTCAGTTTCGTATTTATTTGCTTGTGTTAATACATCGTACAAAATATTTACATGTATTCGGGATTCTTAACTGCTTTCATTAAAAAATTATCCTAAACATTAACTGCATGGGGGAAAAATAAAGAAAAAAGAATTACGCATTGGGCTCTAATGATCAATGTATAATAATTGAAGAAATAGTCATATTAGTAAGATGATATTATTAGCTTTAAATAAAAGTATTCATTATTTATAGCTACACATAATTTCTTTTCTGTAAACAGTTAAAATGTAACTTAAAATTTAATTACATACGCATGATACGACCAAACCCCATATTAGTTTAAATAAAATTATATTATAATTTCAAATTACATTATCATTGTTTATTATTAATTTTAAACTTCATAACCAAAATTTAAATATTCTAAAAATCTTGTTCTTTTTCTTCCTGTCTAAATTGCTCATAAATTTTTATACGAGTTTCGCTTATTTCCTCCGACTTATATCGTCATATATATATGAATGTTAAATTTGGCAGAATATGCTAGTATATTTATTCAATATAATTAAGAATAATAGTGTCACAAAATTGTAGATCATTGTGTTTATTTTTGTATAAATTCTTTTAAAGTGGCCTAGTAAATTGATAAAGTGCTAATTTTGTGCATTTCTAGTCGTTTTAGCGTTAAAATAGCCTTATTTTCCCTTAAAAACGCATTAAAAAGCCCCAATAAGGCAGGTAATGGATTTGGCGCCAAATTTGGCGACTTTTCCCACCTTGTCAATTTTTTTGGCGACCTTGGCGAGAAAATACTTATATGGGATATACCAAATATGGAAGCTCTAATCTCATTGGCTGATGAGATACGGAAATTTCTGGAACCTTCCACACTTTTCTACAGTGGTATATAAGGAGCGTTTTCCCGCCAAGGCAGTTAGTTCAGTTCAGTTTTCAGCCAGCTTCGCTAGTACTTGCATTGCTTTGAGCCTCTTTGAAAGAGACTTGCTTCAAGTGTTATTGCTATACAGTTTGTACTGTGGATTTGCTATTGACAGCTGTTGTTTAAGCTGTGTTTACTGGTTTAATTGAAGCTGATACTTGATTTATAGACCTGGAACTTTCTGTGAATAAATGACTGAATTTTTGTAAGTTTGGCCTTTCATTCTCGGACAACTCACGAACCCCCAAGTACGCAACAATAGTAATAAAGGTTCAGACGCAAAATTGATCAGATCAAAAATGACTTATTCATAAAGCGCATTTATTAAACAAGTGATCAATAACAAACAAGGTGATTTATGTAGAATACCTTTCATAAAAACTACGATTTTTGCACCCTGAAGCAATTGCAAAAAATATCTCCCATACAAAAACATGGTTGGTATGATGGTTAATAGATTATATGTCTTCCAGATGATTAAATACAGTCCGTACAACGCCTAGGTCATGCTGATATTAAATTATCGAGCTGATCTTGGGGAAGATTACTACACTCAGTAAGCAATGCTCTTCAAAGTTCCGGTACACATGTAGGAGGTGGTTGACGGGCTGCAACTCGTCAGCCAAGCATGTCTTACACATGTTCTATCGGATTCTAGTCAGGTGAGGATGCTGTCCCATATAGGGGATACCTTCAGAATGTAGGCATCCGTGTACAATGTTTGCACGGTGAAGACGCAAATTGCCATCCACAAATACCAATTCTGGGCCCATGGTACCCCTAATTAAACGCACATGTTTTTCCCGAATGATGTCCCGGTAAATTTGGCCTGCCAGAGTTGCGATTTGAACATGCAGATCTGTTTTGGAGCCCAGTATGATTCCCCCCTCCCCCAAACGAGCACTCCTTTCCCAGTGTCAAGGTGTCGTTCAATGACGTTATCTTGGTGGTAACTGGTACCTGGCAGTCTCCATGTAAAAGTCCGACATGAATATGACTGCAAGTTAAACCTAGACTCGTCGGAAAACATCACACAAACCCACTGTGCTGCTGTCCACTTTGCATGTTCTCATAGTTGCAAACCTAGCATCTTTCGGCTACCGGAAAAAAATTATACAGATATTTATTTATTTTAATAGGCAAACTGTAACGGTCTCTACCGAAAAAGTAAAGTAAAAAAATTTATAAAAAATTTCTGGTAGCGAAAAGGTGCTAAGTTGGCCACTATACATGTTCTCCACTACAGGCTAATCGCTGGTGACAGTGCGTTCCCGTGAGCGGAACACATCTGACAGGCCTGCGATCATTTATAGACCAATATTTCCTAAACGTCTATACACGGTTTGCTTTGAAACTATGGTACCCGTAGCTGCAGATTGCTGACGAGACAGGTCTGATGCTGTGCTCCGTCCGCTTATTTTGGCAGTTACTGCCAAATATCGGTCGTCATTCAGCGTTGTAACTCGGGGCCGACCAGTACTGAAACGTCGACTGGCATTTCCACCGTTTTGAAATCGTTGCCAAAGCCTAGCGATGCCACTTTCGGTGATTCCAAGTTCCCTCGATACTTCTATCTAATTACGCCCACATTCCCGTCGGCCGATAATTCTACCACGTAAAAAATCATTAGCATGCATTTTCTATAACTATTCGGTTGTGGCACTGAGCAGCTTATAGAACACTTCCGAACAATTTTCCTTCTTTGTTCCTATTGCTTATCTACCACTTTCTTACACTTTCGTCGTTGTGACATCATACCGGCGTCATCTAATGGCTTCGTATAATTTGTATTCTTAAAGATATGTTTGGTATTTCTACAGGCGAAATTTTTGCATTAAAATTCGATTTCTGTGTGATTCTGAATTATCTTAATTTATGGACATGACTGTTTAAAGTGTCTAATTATTTATTGTCAAAACTATAAGGGGATATGATGGTAGGTCACACTGTAAGATTGGGGATTTGCATAACAGAACGTGACCGCAAACATCGAATGAATCATTATAGAACTACATAACTGCCAACATTTAAATTTATTCCTTTTTTTTTTTTTTTTTGTAGAATAAGTCACTACAATATATAACTATGATATAATAATAATAATAATAATAATAAGCTTAAAATAGAGATTAAATTACAAATAAAAATAAAAATGTGGTACGAAATAAAGGTTCGACAAGATATTCATGTAATTTCTTCAGTATAAAATCTACATAGGGGCGGGACGTGGTGTTCCATAGTTTTTTTCTCTTGAATAAATGCTTTTTTTTTTTTATGTTATCAATGCATTTACATATCTACCAATATTCTAATTAATATTCTGTAAAACTGTTAGTTTCCGCCCCTTTTGTCACACCAATTTATTATTAGAGTAATTTTCTCTTAATTGCGATTAAATGAGATGAAAAATACTCGAAAAAAAGAGACTTTTTTTTTGGGGGGGGGGGGAATACGGGTACTAACAATTTTATGAAATATTAGTTAGAATGAGGGCAGCTATGTATTTAGAGTACTGACTATTTTGATTTAAATATTGTCTATAATTTTAAAAAATGGCGGAACATATGTCCTTTTTAATCGTACAAACAAAAAGAGGCAGAAATAAAAGAAATAAAAACAGATAACATCGGTGATTAAAGAATCAATATGACTTTTGTGGTCATGGATTCTTAAGCAATTAATTGTCATGTGACTGAAATGTCGTAGATTATAAAGCATGTAACTGTCTATCTTTGTATTATACCTTATCTACACTTAAGTCAGGGATGGAACACGGGCGCAGAATTCACACCGGAATCTGTTTAAGAAATTTCTATACCTATAATATCGTTGATTTAAAAGGTAGAAATTTTTCTTACTTTCATAGTGGTATGAATTCTGCGCCCGTGTTCCATCCCTGTTAAGTTTGTACCTTTACTAATGAAATATCCCTTACATCGATTATATGTGTGATTGCATGTACTATAAACAAAAAGGGGGTAAAATTTTTTAGCTTTTAAACAAGTGAATTATGTGAGATAAAAAGAATAACGAAAGTAGGGTTTCTAATGTGATTTCAAAGTAGAGCGAAATTAAATACGTAAAAGTTCCCTTAGAACTATTTTTTTTTCTTCTTTGTGCACTTTTCATACAAAAATTAGTAATAATAATGGTATTTTACACGTGGTCTGTTAAAATATAAATAAATAAAATAAAAATAAAATTATTATTTTTTTTTTTTCTTTTAATTAAACTTAAGAAATTTAGACTGACGGAAACGGTGAAGTTTTTCAAAATTTTAATGGTTAGGAAAAAGTAAAGCTTTGAAAAAATAAAAAAATAAAAGTGAATTTTTAATAATTAAACTTATCCTTTTATTTCTAAGTATACAAAAACAGTTGGTGATTAATATGATAATTTAACAAATAATTGCCAATATCCTAATTAAGATTCCGTAGTATTATTAGTTCCGAACTTTTTTTTCCCACACCAATAAATTTTTGTGAAAAAGAATGCGGGGCGAAGTATTCTACGGAATGCTATGTAGTATGTTGGTTAATATGATTTAAACAAAATATGTAGTTCACAGAAAAATTGAATAAAATGTTCCTCACACCAGTTTCGCAAATGTACCATATCTTATTAAATATTTTAATATTTAAGCTTTAGTGATTAATTATTTTCTTCGTTGAATTTAAATAGGTGGTACCATAATTTTGGCTACCACTTTTTAAAAAGTGTAGTAACTAACTGGGTGTTCCAATGCAAGGTTCTGACGTACCGATTTTGTACTGTATCAGTGGGCTAGTGTCTAATCATAGCATATTATAACACGTGTAAACTGCCCTAACGCATCCATGATATTAATTACGCACTGAATGGAGATTAATAAAGCCGCACGACTTTTTTTTATACGTTTCATTACGATATAGCTTTGCTACAACAAAAGAAAGAAGAAAATGGAATTTTATCATTAAATTGAAAATTGTCGAAGTGTGTTTAATATTCTATGCTTTAAGAATCATTTGAAAAAAATATTATTGGCAGGAATAGCTGCCTGTTTCTAGAACCACAGTGATAGGTCCCACACCGTTGTCAGTTACCCATAGCGCAGCACTAGTGCGAAGTAAGCACCGGAAAAAACAACTTGCCTTTCTCCAATTTTGGGAAATTAAACATCCTTTCCTCGGTATCAAATGTAAAATATTAAAATAAAAACAGTGGATTGTGTTAAATATGAATAAAGTATGTGTTATGTTCTTGATTAAAAAATAATAATTATGATTATTATAACTACCAGCAAAATTTTTATCATCCAATTAAAACAATATTTTTTGTCAAATCCATTATCATAATTTTTAGTATAAAAACAACACCTTTTTGCAATTCGATTTTTGAATTAAAGACATGTATTTTCTAATAAGCTTATGAACAAATATTTTTGAAATCAATATTTATCACGAATAACACATGCTATGCTATTCATATGTAACATAATTTAACTTGTTTTATTTTTTCAATTTAAATCTGATAGGGGAAATGAAAAGACTTATTATTATTATTATTATTATTATTTTATACAATTAGAAAGGGATAGATATATATTTGCCAGGAACCATATTTTAAAAGATTCATCTCAAAAAAAAAAAAAAAAAAAAAAAAAAAGGAGAGAGAGAGAAATTGCATTAAATTACACTACTACCCAATAGTATTTTATTTTGTCCAAAAATTCGATATCGAGTTTTCACCTGATTTACACGTTTTAAGGCCTCTTGAGTTTAAAAAAGTAGTTTTTGGCAATTGGTCAGTGTGTGTGCGTAGCGCGTGTGTGCGTGTGTGTGTATGTATGTAGGAAATAGTCTGGCTATCATATCCCAGAAACTGATAAAGATAAAACTACGAAACTGCAGAATTGGTACAAGTCTGGTGTACAAATAGATTTTCCAAATTTTGGGCAAAATCTGAGAAACCGCAATTGGGTCATCCAAAACCGTAAGTCCGTATCTCAAAAAGGCTCTAACGGTTTTCTTCAAAGTTGCTATATAAACACTCTATTAGATGTTCTTTCGAATGATATAATTGGTTAGTTCAGAAAAATTGAAAATCATTAATTGTTCTGCAAAAGTACCCCAATTTCAGGTCTCGAGAGTACGTTCCTTTAAAAACGGCTGTACGGATTTTTTTTTTTTTTTCAAACTCGCGATATTAACTCCATTTTAAATATTCTTTTGTATGTAATTTTTTTTTTTTTTTTTCGATCAATAATTGAGTATGGCAAGTTTTGGTAAAAGTTGATATCTCTAACGATTTTTTTAAAAATTGTTACATAAATCCATTTTAGATATCCTTTCTCATGCATTACGCAGTTATTACAGGAAAGTACAGTGGTGGACATAATTATAAGACACCTATCTCATTTGACAAATAGTAAAAGAAAAGATTCAGAGCTTAAAAATGTTTTATCAAATACGTCAAAAATATAAATATATTCTGTTATCATATACGATTATTTTATAATAATGATATTTTCATACAATTTAATGAAAAAACTTAATAATATAATGGACAAAATTATAAGACACCAACCGTTTTTTCCAAATACAGTGGTCAACATAATTAGCAGACACTTATGGTCTAAAAGAAAATCCTCTAACATAGTTATTCAATATTTGGTGGAGCCGCCATTGTTTTTTATAGAAAATGAAAGATGCGATTCGGCATCGAATCTATGAATTCTAACAAAATATCGCAAGACAGTTCTTCCCAAGCACATTTTATAGCATTCTTTAGGTCTTCGACACATATAAACTGCCTCCCATTTCGGTAAATCGCACGAGCTAAGATCCCCCACAAGTTTTCGATGGGATTTAAGTCTGGGGAGCGAGAAGGCCACGGGAGAACATTGATACTTTGCTCTGAAAGCTACTTTTTTTATTTCGTGTGATGCATGAATCGGCGCGTTATCGTGCTGGAAAGTGTAGTTTTCGCCACAAAGAAGTTGACCGTATATGGCTATTTGATCTTTAAGAATATTCTTATACTTTTCGGAATTCATTCTTGAATGCACAAAAACAATATCCGTTTTCCCTTGAGCCTAAAAGCTAGCCCAAACCATTACCGAGCCTCCATCCATTTGGCGGCTCATTAGTACATGAGGAGACTTCTGTAAATCATGCCAATAATAATGAAAACCGTCAGGACCATCCAGGTTAAACTTTTTTTCATCAGAAAATAGCACTGAGTGCCATATGGAGGTCCAGGCCATAGTTTGTTTAGCGAAGTTTAGACGCTCCATTTTGTGCCGGCTTAGAAGAGGTGGTTTTTTCTTCACTTTTTTATATTTCACATAGGAAGCATTATGCGACACCCTGCAAATGGTTCTCCTTGAACAATTCAGTTTCAAAGCATTTTTAATGCCTGCAGTGGTCATCTTATTCTGTGTAGCGAGCGAGAGCACATGGCGTCTGTCTCTCGAGGAGAAGCAAGGAGTACGTCCAGATCTTTTAATCACCGATCCATTAATTCCTCTTTTCAAAACATTTCTAATTGCACATCTAGAGCGTTTAATAACTTATGAAATATTAATTGAAGCACGAATTCCATTTAATCTCCAAATTTCGCGAATTTCACTTTCTTTTAATTCTGTACCTCGTGGCATGTTTGTAAGTGCGTGAAGTTGGTTATCGTCTACTTTAGTTAACTGCTGACGTCTTAACAGCGTGCAGAAAATTTGCATATTGCACATTATTTTCGAAAAAAGCAGGTGTTTTAATTAAAATGTTAGGCTGTCTTATAATTTTGTCCATGGTATTTTTAATTTTTTTTATTAAACTCTATAAAAATATCATTTCTGTAAAACAATTACATGTGATAACAGAATAAGTTTATGTTTTTGACATATTTCATAAAACATTTTTAAGCTCTGAATCTTTCCTTTCACCGTTTGTCAAATTAGATAGGTGTCTTATCTACCACTGTAACAGTAATCTTGCTTAGGTAGGTTGATTTTAGATCTCGGAAATTAGTGTTTCAAAAAATAATTTTACAGTTCTTTTTCTTACTATTTTACTTGCTGTGTGAATTTATTTAATATGTCTTTACCGTTGTATTAAGTTTTTAACACCGGAAAAATTTTACGTTTCTACTTCGTTAGGCCAATTTTATGACTCATGATCGTATTATATCAAAAAAAAAAAAAATACATGTACGTGTAAAAGTGGGAAATCCAGTCATGTGGTTATTTCGTACCAGATTTTTTTTTCCTTTCTCCTTGCCGTTTTCATGCTTTTTTTTTTTTTTTTTTTTTTTTTTTTAGGACACTGATAAGACATTTCTGCGTTTTTTTTGTAACACTGTACATAGCCTCCTAAACCAGATGCCTGCCTTGTGGCTCGGAAACTTTGCAAAAGATCAAGCGATAGATAGCACTCCCTGGTACAGATTGCGCGACTTTTTTATTCAACAGCCAACAAAAAATTTTAGAAGTCGGATTTCATGTTACATAAAAGGCGAACAGAATCGAAGAAACGTCGATTATATATATCATATATCACTTATTAAAATTATTGGTGTGAGTTGAATAAAAAAAAGTCGAGCAATCTGTACCAGGTGGCGCTGTCTACTGCTTGAATTGTTGCCAATTTTCCGAGACACGTGCAAGGCATCTAGTTTAGGAGGCTGTACACTGTAGCAATTCTATTTTAAATGTGTATTTCACTTTGTAATGTGTATGGTTTTGCCTTTTTTTTTTCAGAAAATTAAACTTTTTTTTTTTTTTCAAATAATGTTTTCTATTCATTAAGCTTGTGCTATCCCAGGGTGGTTACAGACACACCTTTTTTCCCTGATTCTTCCACTTGAATATATATATATAAAGATAATTTTTACTTAATTAATAGTGCAAACATACTATTAAAAATTCCGAAAGAAAAAGATTGGTGGAAGAATCAGGGGAAAAGGTATTTGCCCCAACTGTATCCATTTAGTATAGCCGCTCCCGCTACGAAACCCGCCCATCAGTTTTAAAATCACAGACCTTGAAGTTTCCGCCCTTATTTCTATCAATTTCGAAGATTTAAAATTTCAGGGATCGTACTCTCAGCTCTTTATTCAGGACACTCTTAGGAATGAATTTTTTTTTTTTTTTTTTATTTTTTTTATTTTTTATTGCTGCCATATTTTTATGCTATTATCTCTATCCTGTATAATAATGATTCATACAAGCGTCTTCCGCATCAAGACTCCGAAAACGGATTTGCGCAACTTTTCGCGCACATACGTCGCGCCCTTCTTTCAGCCAATCAGCGTTCTTCATACAAAGGACGCTGATATGAAAACAACAACAAACCTCCGTACAACAAACAAATGGAAAATAAATATTGCAAGTAGGACTGGGCTTTATATCGATGTAAAATAAAATATCGATTTAACGATAATATCGTTTATTCGATTTAAATATTTCATCTTCCGTAAAATATCGATGCAGAAACATCAAAACACGCGAAAATCTGATTCTAGACTAAACCGATTCAAGCTGGAATAATGCCAGATCGCTACTCATTCAACAGGATATCGGTTTTAGTCTACAGCTGGCGCAGTCATAGACAGCTAAATCATGAAAATCTTGACTCAATCAAACCGCAAAAAATCAAGAGAATATTTGAAGTGCCGTTTCGATTTAGTGTTGCGCAGGCGCACAGGGAAAAAGGGAATATCGGTTTAAAAGATTCATTCATTCGAGCCATGATTACGGTTTTAAGAAACGCAGACGCAGGTGCAGAAGCAAAATAAAAACCGATTCTGAATGAGATTATTAATTCATTCAAAATTCGTGTGATTACTAGAGATTTATTTTATCAATATTAGTATTTTCATCTGCTATTTTTTGTTATATTTTTTGCCAGTTCCTATAATTTAAAAATAAGAGACCCTAGTTTCTGTTTATTAGATAGGTGAATTAACGATTCTTTACTAATATCTTATGTAATTAATATTATTTCTTCATTAAATTCATTAATTTCAGTACAGAATATGATATTGTCATATTGTCAAAAATAAATGTATTCAAACAACGGCGTTGTCTTAGAGATATGATTATTTTAATAGCTAAATATGTAATTTTTACTTCTTTCGAAGTTAATTATTAACAGTATATACTATTATAATATGAGTATTTAAATATAATTTTAAATACGGTGAAAGTTGATTTTTTAAAGTGAAAACTTCTTTAGGCGCGTTGTGCACTTTTGGGTAAACAAAAATCATTGAACTCCCGTCATCGTCAGCTAACGCTTTCCTTTTGAAGTGAAAACGTTTGGGTGAACAAAAATCATTGAATTCGCGTCATCATCAGCAGGCGCTTTCCATCCTTGTATGATACAAATAATGTATCATGCAATTAACTTGCTAATGTGAAGTGTTAATAATTATATACTGTATATTGTTTTAAAATCTGGTGCGGCTCTACACGACTTCTCTCATCTCCAGGCACTGTCTCTATTGCAGTTAGACCTCACAAAACCGTGAGAAAGCCCAAATTTGCCATTTTTCTCACGTTTTTACAATCTGTTGCGGCTCTACGACTTCTCTCATCTCCGGACACTGTCTCTTAAAGATTGCAGCCGGAAACGTTGCAGTTAGACCTCACAAAACCGTGAGAAAGGCCAAAGCCGCAATTTTTCTCACGTTTTTACAATCTGGTGCGGCTCTACACGACTTCTCTCATCTCCGGACACTGTCTCTATTGCAGTTAGACCTCACAAAACCGTGAGAAAGGTCAAAGCCGCCCTTTTTCTCACGTTTTTACAATCTGGTGCGGCTCTACACGACTTCACTCATCTCCGGACACTGTCTCTTAAAGATTGCAGCCGGAAACGTTGCAGTTAGACTTCACAGAACCATGATAAAGGCTAAAGCCTCCATTTTTCTCATGTTTTTACAATCTGGTGAGGCTCTACATGACTTCTCTCATCTCCGGAGACTGTCTCTATTGCAGTTAGACCTCACAAAACAGTGAGAAAGGCCAAAGCCGCCATTTTTCTCACGTTTTTACAATCTGGTGCGGCTCTACACGACTTCTCTCATCTCCGGACACTGTCTCTTAAAGATTGCAGCCGGAAACACGTGGTCGATTGCAGCGTTTTCGAAAACATAGGCTAAAGGGTAAATTTTGAACAACAACTCACTTATGGGTCACGATAAGACACTAGAAAATTTAATCCCTTTTATCAAAATCAACGAAACATAAAAAGCAAGAAAGCGTGGCACAGTGTCAGAATGTTTGACAGGAGATAAAAAGGTCTTCAGTTCAATATCCCCGCCTCGGTCGAATTTTGATTTTTTTTTCTTTTTCATAATACCAATATTTGGTTAATCTAAAATTACTAAATCATGGTAAAAAGTTAAATCATCAGGTGGTTATAGCTACTTCAGTAACAATTTTTGGTTCAAACTAACACGAAATTTTTAACAGTGTAGCGTAGGACTACTGCAACGTTAAACCCAACCAACTAACTGTAAACCGTCTCTACATCCTGAAGAAAACTACTAAAAGTAATTACGTGTAGGGATTATACCCTATAGTTGGTAACGCTGCCTTAAATAGATATATCCTTATATCGGTATTTTTGATGAATGATATATCTATTTAAGAAATTTCAACATCGCCCAGCACTAATTGCAAGTGAGGATAGAAAGAAACATAGATATGTCATGATAAAAATATGTTCGTTACCCAGTTCTGAAAAAATTTTCATTTTCAATATGAACTTTTACAACGCATATTATGAAAAGCTGTCATGAATTTAGTTTGTGAAAAGCGATTTTTTAGGATTAAGAGATTCTTGGAGATGGGGTAAATTGTTAAAGTGAATAAGTCTACTGCATTATCCATTAATTTAGAGCATTGCAGCAAGTTTATTTTCTTAAACTGTACCCCTTTGTTATAAGGAATTCCAATTTTTGTTCATTTTATTGAAAAGAAAATACATATGCATGTAATCCATCAAGGAATCATAGTAATGTATTGAATATGATATTCTAGTGAAAGAATGATCTTGATTTAATTTATAAAAGTAAGTTTGTTATTTATTTATTTATTTTCATTATTTGTATTGCATAGTTCAAAATTTTGTGAAATATTTTCATTATAAGAGATAGAAAATGCTGTTTTATTATTGTTTGTATTTCTTATTTTATTGTGTTATTAACATATATATATGTTTACTTAAATAATCTTTTCTTTTGATAGTGTGTATTCCATGATTATTATATATTATTGGTGTTTTGGTTGAGAGATAAAAATTCAGTTTTAAACTCTCTTTACTTAACACATTTTCAAAAATTTTAATGGATGATATTTATTTACACTGCTCGACATTGAAAATGCAACACCAAGAAGGAATGATAATAGCGGAATGAAATTTGTTGGACACATACATTAAAGTAGGAAGAACAATTGATTAAAATTTCAGGAAATTTGGAGTAATATGTACTGAGAAAACAGTACATAAAGCAGCGACCTCTGTGAGAAATAACAGCACATATCTGCCTAGGCATTGAATCGAACAGCGATTGGATGACATGTACGGGTAGAGCACTTCATGAAGTTTTAACACGATGCCACAATTCATCGATCGAAGTTACTGGTGAGTGATGGTCGTGCATTGTCTTGCTTAAATGTTGCGCTTCGGAGGCCTTGAACATAGGGCAGAGCTATGGGCCTTAACTTTTCAGAAATGTAATGACTGGTATTCAGAGTGGCGGGAATGAAAACAAGAGGTGACCGGGACGTGTATCCAATGGTACAACATACCATCAATCGAGGTGGTGACTCAGTATGCGGCTACCAAAATTCTGATTACCCTCAAAACTGCATCACTGATATGGGTGCCATTAATGTGTGATCAACGATGAACCTGGACGCAGGAATGGCGTGAAGTCACTTTTCAGACAAATCACAATCCTGTTTACAGCATCAAAATTGCCTTATCCGTATTTAACGGCATTATTAATAATGCACATTGCCAGCTGGGATTCGACATCATCATACTGTCCATCATTTGCAATGATGTTATGGGTTCTCATTGGATACACGTCTCGATTACTTCATGTTCGTATTCCTGGCACTCTGAACAGCGGCCATTAAATTTCTGATGAGTTAAGGCTCGCCCCTCTGTCCTGTATTCGAGGCCTCCGTAGCGCAAAATTTAAGCAAGATAATGCACGACCGCAAGTTGTTTGTATTGTCCGGACCTTCTTTGATACAGAATGTGTTCGACTGTTGCTCTGGCCAGCGCGTTCTCCTGATCTCGCACCAATGAAAATGATTGTTTAATCATTGAAAAGCGACTGGCCTCCTCCACCACTCACTAGTAACTTCGATCGATGAATTGTGGCATCGTGTTGAAGTTTCATGAAGTTCTCTACCCGTACATGTCATCCGATTGCTGCTCGATTCAATGCCTAGGCAGATATGTGCTGTTATTTCTCACAGAGGTCGCTGCTGTATGTACTGTTTTCTCAGTACATATTAATCCAAATTTCCTGAAATTTTAATCAATAGTTCTTCCTACTATGATGTATGTGTCGAACAAATTCCTTCTTGGTGTTGCATTTTCAATGTCGAGCAGTGTATATACCTTTTATTGAGATTTTCTGTTACTGGTTATAATTTTGTCATTAACCATAAAATGCAATTCTGGCAGTTATTACTACTTATTAATTGTATCAAATCAATTGTTATATAGTTATTTTTTTTTATGAGCACATTTACCACTGCAAGATTAATTGATAGCTTTAAATAGAGTCATACAATGTTATATATTTTTAAAATTTATTCATGAAATAAAGAAGTTTATTTTATTTCATTTATTTATTTAATTTTTTTTTTCTCTCTTAGATAAATACAAATATTTTTAACAGGAAAATTACATAACAGGATTCATACTCATCAGGGAAAACCAGAAATACTCAGGGAATTTGAATTTTGTAAATAAAACAGAGAAAATTGATAATAAAACCTGGAAAAAGTGATAATTTCCTTTCTCTCATAATATATTTTTCTTGTTCAGACTTCATATTGAGATTCAGATGATTAAGTATTGTGAAAATACGCATGTGAGCAATGATTTCTATGTAAATTTCTGTCATGATCGGCAGTAATATGACATCATACAATGGAATTAGAAGTATTTTCGCCTCTCTAAAGGACTGTTTCTTGTAATATATTGCTAATATTTATATTAAAGTTGTCTGGAAAACTCAGGGAATTTTTTTTTCATATTTGAGTATGAACCCTGTATAATCGAATTTAACAACAACAAAAAGTTTTTATATAATAATAGAATCTGTATGTTATATACTTACAGATATGTTATTTTTAAATAAGTATGATTCAGCTTTATGCATGTAGTAACACAAGACAATACTTTCATTAATTGGCACTGAAGTATGCACCACAACTGAAAATTTTCAGGGGGTGCGTCGCCCCCTCCAAAAATTTCTCTTTTTTTCCCTTATACACATAAACTAAACACAAATTTTTTATGTTTATATACTTTGATGGTGTATATTGAATGAAAGTTTATTTTTTTAACTTCCCAGTGCGGTTGAAATATGTTCATCAGTTTAATTTGTCTGTCATCGCTCATGCTTTTATTTCCAAATAATCAGGGTTGCCACCGCCTGTATTTTTTTCACCACTATTTTCGTGTGGAAATCTATGCTGTTTTTTAATTCCTTAAACATATTGCAAAAAATGCTGATTATGAATAATGGCGAAAAAGAGTATGGGCTTCGGCAATTATGAATAGGCTTGAACTGTCACGAATTTTTAATAAAATTTACTAAGAGGATTGATTCCAAAACGCTGGCAGTGAATTATTAGTAATGCAGTTTATGGGTAACTAAACCATAATAAATCAAATTAAACAGTTCTCGCTGACTCTACCTAAATATGTTTTTGTTTGTTATTAGTAATGTTGCTTATGGCTAACTAAACCATATTAAATCAAAATAAACAGTTCTCGCTGACTCTACCTAAATATGTTTTTGTTTCACAATTTATAAATACTTAAATACAAAGTTCAAGTATAATTTTGAATTGATATCTTTTTTCCCTATTCGCTGAAGTTCACACACAGAAAGAATGTGTTCTCAAATTTTAAAATCTTATGAGGAAATATTATTAAATTTGATTTAATGTACAGTGAAAACCAAAGATGATGAGTTTTGACGAGTAAGAAATCAAAGTGGCAAACTTTTATTTTGGGCAAAATTAATTTTCGTTGATAGCCTACCTTTTTTAAAAGGTAAAACATATCACAGAAAACAAATGGCTTTACCATTTCATTGAAATACATGTAGATTGGCAAAAATGCTGTTCATAATATGGAAACTGTAACCTCTGGCACTAAATTTGAGATCTGTCAAATAGAGCTTTATATTATTTATTTCACGACATATTTGCTTGTGCTTAGTACTTGCATCTCAGCGAACTATTCTAATTTTGGTCATTAGGATTTATGCCAACATGACAGCAAAGCAACAAATATCACCAAAATCACACATACACTTACAACATCTTTCATTGTTGCCAGTTAGAATATGTAAACTGGTTTATGTTTTAGTCTGAATACAGATTAGAGGCCTGCACAGCTAGTGTTTTATCCAACCCGAACCCAATAAGTAGATTTTAAATCAACCCGACCTGACTCTAAATGATAATTAATAATTCATATAAAAATCATGCAAAACATTTTTAAAATATGAAATGAATTTTCATTGTCAAACAGTTGATAAATCCTTTTAAAAATTTTAATTACTTAATTAAAAATTAAAAATCTGAAAAATGGATGAATAATAAATTTTAACTTTTTTTGTGTGTTGTGTATTTGGATTTCAAGTTTAGTGTTTGTAGCAGGGTTTGCTAGATTTTGCCCTACCCAAAAAAAAAAACCCGGGTAGGTTTTTTACAATAAACTCACTTGAAAAAGCTCACGTGGGTTTTTCCAAAATCCTTGTTTAACACTGTACTTTTGTCTAACTTACAATAAACATATAAATATAAAACAAATATTATATACATTATTAGAACATGAACAAAGAATTTTCAGAAATATTGGAAATGCTCAAACTGCTCTATAGAAAAAAATTCGCCATGAAAAAAAGTGTATAATTATCTTATTAACCCGTTAGTAGTTGCTATAGACAGCGCCACCTATTACAGATTGCGCACTTTTTATTTAACTCCCACCAATAATTTTAAGAAGTGATGTGATCGACGTTCCTTCGATTTTTATTCGCGTTTTATGTATATCAAATGTTACTTCTAAAAATTTTTGGTGGCTATTTAATAAAAAAATCTGGCAACACTAAAGGATGGGCGGCAAATCGACCAATTAGCGACTACTAACGGGTTAAAACAGAAATATATATATAATAAAAAAAATAAGTAAGAAAAAACAGAGTTGTTTGTCAATATAAAGAAAACTGTAGGACTCCAGGAATGTAAAATATAAATAATAACAAGATTAAAAGAACTTTTTATATACCACGGTTTTAAATTTTCTGTTGAATTATATAAACTTTACAATTCTATGTATTAATAAATACTTTTTTTTTTTTTTTTATGTTTTGGTGAATTATTCCATCAAATTGAAAGACAATTATCAAATGTGTAATAAAAAGAGCAATTTTAAGAGATTTTCGAACATTTAATTATTGAATTAAAAATATTAAAAGAATGCTTTGTCATTGTGTTCTGAGTTATTTTACAAGTTTCAAATATCTAGATAGATAGTCAGGAAGTTAGTTAAAAATCGCTTGCAAAGTTTGTACTGGACAATCAAACAAGAAAGCGAGTTAATAAAAATATAGTAATAAATAAAAATGAAATTTTTAACGGTGCTACACTATTATGTAATTTAGAGGGACAATTAATTAAAATGTTTTATGAAAGTCTCTCGATTATGAAAAGTTTAATAAAGCAATATAAATAATTATTAAAATCCAATTTTTTACCGTAAAGGGCAGATAAAAAGAATTAGAATATTTAAATTACAATTATTTAATTTTTTTAAATTTCTTTATAACCTAATCATAAAAAGATTTTAGAAATTTTAAAATTAAATTTTTAAAATTTTGATTTTAAAGAAGAAATAATATTTTTTTTTTTTTAATTATCTTATTATGAATGTAATACTTAAACGAAGGAAGAAAATATTTCTAAAAACTGTAATAAAATTCAAAAATATTCTGAAAAAAAAAAAAAAACTGGGCTGGGTTTTTTCCAACCCTGGGTACAATTTATATTTTTATATTATTATTATTATTATTTTTTTTTTAAATAAAATTTTTTCTCGCTTTGCATGAATTATAATAATAATAATAAAAAAAAAAAAAAAAAAAAAATGTTTGCAACACATGGGTGTTGTATTCATGAAAAAATATATTAATTTTAAGTGTCTTATTTCAAAAAAGGAGAAACATTTATTTATTTTTATAATATCGTGTGAATGAGTCAAATAATTTTATAGTTTCAGGATTTGCTAGAGGAGTTACATTGTCATTGTCATCAAAACATGCACACATTAAACAAGTTGTTAAAGCACATTGGCTGTTTTCTGTTGTTGATTAAAAATTCTTGTATCTCTTAATTTATCTTCCTTAGTCTATATAAATATTTTTAAAATTAACTAGCCGCTTCCTCAGATACTTAAATTTTTAACTAGTGATATTCAAGAGATACTCCATTAATTTTAACACATATGTTAATTAAACAAATAAAATTTTACATATTATAAATTTTGGAAAACTAAAAAAATTCTACAATCTTATATATTAAAACACAAGCGATTTTCTTTAAGACCAAAATCGCACGATTTGGGCATGCGCAGAGGCTGTTCCTGTCTTTAGACGAAACCGGGGACCAATCGCTGAGAGCCTCTTCGGATTTCTAGAGCGAGCGAATTCAGAAATCTGATTGGCTCATGTTTTCTCGAGACTCGAGATGATGGTGAGGGCGACGCTGATGCTAATTTTCAATATTGGATAAAATTTCACAATTTTCAAACAGTGAGGTGTGTATGCATTGTTTTTTTTTTTTTTTTTAGTTATTAAATTATTTCTTTTACTTAAAGTTTATATTTGTTATGAATTCTAGAGTATTGTGATAGATATTTTGTTTAGTGTTTCTGTTAACATTTGTGTACGTTTATATTAAAATGTTACTGTTAGCATTTTAACCTTTTTACTACTTTGTATACATTTATATGAAATATTACTGTTTGCATGTTTTAATGTTTTGTGTTCGTATAGTATATTCAAAATGTTAGATTATTACAATTTTCGCGAAATTGCATCGAGCTTTATCGATATTTTTGTATTGCACCAAAGAGAAATATTTTTATTATTAGTTACTCCCATTATGTATTTAGTTTATTTTTTAAATTCGATTGTAAATTGTATGTTTTGGTTGCAATATACAAACTGCTGAGTTTTTTTTTTTTTTTCTTTGCATATTTTAAAACGCTATGCTGAGTAAATAAATACCATCATTCTATATAGTTTGTTGATTATTTTCGGTGCCATATAGAAATAATGATAATGCACATAAGCATATATAATTTTTTGAATATACTTAATAAGATATACATATATAGCAGAGAGAAAAAATGTAAATGGTAACATTTTAAATAAACGTATAAGAAACAAAAATAATAATATTAATTAAAAGTAGTTTCCAAGGCTAAAAAATATAAACAATACTCTAGAACTCATACAAACGCATGAACTTTACACATAGAGAAAAAATAAAACAATGCATATGCACTTTATTGTTAACAAAAAAAAAAAAAAAAAAAAAAAAAAAAAAAAGGTGGGATATTTCAAATTTAAGTGAGATATTTTTTGATTTTGAGCACTCAAAGAGTGCAATAACTGGCATAACCTAAATTATTTAACATTTAATTATTGCAATTTTTAGCCATCACATTTTGTAGTTACTTGTTGATATAATAAACACTTCATATATCCTCTTAACAAATATTTATAATTAAAAAATATTCTGAAATAATTACATAATATTTCCTTTTTTTTTTTTAATCAAGAATTTTTATAAAAGTTAAGTAAATAAAGAACACTACAGGCTTCGAACAAATTAATATATTACCCAACTGAACTAAAAAATTGATGAAATACTCAGAGCAATGCGAAAAAATTAAGGGGCAATCTCCCTTATGATATATTTTTGAACGAGATTTTTCAAAATATTGCGAAATTCTCGCAATCCCACCCTATAATGGGAACCTTGAATTAACTGCGCTTATCTGTACATTATAGAAATACTTTGACTTATATTAAATTCTGAAAATTTATTTAATGGAAAGTAAATATCAAATGTGATAGATACTTACGAATATTCACAAGTTTTATCTTTATTTATTTATTTATTTATTTTACAAATTACCCAATTTGTGAGTTATTTGAGTTCTAGAGTATTGTTTATTATTTTTTTCTGCTTTTTATACGTTTATTTAAAATGTTACCATTTACATTTTTTCTCTCTACTACATATGTATATCTTATTAAGTATATTCAAAAAATTATGTATGCTTATGTGCATTATCATTATTTCTAGATGGCACCGAAAATAAACAACAAACTATATAGAATGATGGTAATTTATTTACTCAGCATAGCGTTTTAAAATATGCAATTAAAAAAAAAACTCAGCAGTTTGTATATTGCAACCAAAACATACAATCGAATTTCAAAAATAAACTAAATACATAATGGGAGTAACTAATAATAAAAATACTTATCTTTGGTGCAATACAAAAATATCGATAAAGCTCGATGCAATTTTCAAAGTGGTAAAAAGGTTAACA
Source organism: Salticus scenicus (assembly GCA_963930645.1). NCBI lineage: Eukaryota > Metazoa > Arthropoda > Arachnida > Araneae > Salticidae > Salticus > Salticus scenicus. The sequence continues at coordinate 244,931,823 of OZ005659.1, forward strand.
TTTTAATATAAACAGTAACATTTTAATATAAACGTATACAAATGTTAACAAAATCACTAAATAAAATATCTATCACAATACTCTAGAATTCATTACAAATATAAACTTTAAGTAAAACAAATAGTTTAATAACTTAAAAAAAAAAAAAAAAAAAAAAAAAAATGCATACACACCTTACTGTTTGAAAATTGTGAAATTTTTATCCAATATTGAAAATTAGCATCAGCATCTTCGCTGTGTAAAAACCATCATCTCGACTCGAGAAAGCAAGAGCCATTCAGGTTTCTGAATTCGCTCGCTCTAGATATCCGAAGAGGAAACCTGGATATCTAGAGGGAACCTATCCTAGATATCCGATCATTTTCAAATAACTCACAAGTTCTGTGAGAAAGCAATTTATGCTGCATACTAATTATTTGACACTTGATTACAACTAAAAAAGAAGATTTAAGTAGTGTTCTTCATGTTGCATAATTTTGCAGGCAAAATATTAATCAGAATTCAAATGAAATTGTGCCCTGCACTTTGTTGTTTTTTCCAAAACAATGCTTTACCTAAAAAAAGATTTTGTTGCAATTTGACCTCCACTGGTGTATGATCCGAGTTATGAGTTTTTTCTTTGATATCCAAATTATTTTTTATGTTATCTTCTTATATGGTCAATTAGAAATATTGTTTTTCTAAATAATATGTAGAAACTACAACCTACCAAGTTTTGGTTTATCAGTACGAGACACCAAGCAGTGCAAACAACAGTTTCTTTTATTTAAGTGTGTGCATGTGACGGCATAATGCTCTAATCCACAAGTTATGTAAAGTGTTGAGCTATTGTCGCAATAAGCCTAGCATGCTTGAACGATAAATTTACCACTATCTGTATAGGCATCTCTCAATTTTAGTTTTCCTGTCGCCTGCTTATGGGAGAACTGATTTTTTTCTTGGACGAAAGTTTCGCAAAATTTTTCTAATTAGAGATTATGAATTATTGTTTTTTCTTTTTTTATTCATACTTTTAAGAGAGAAAATTCGTGAAGCTGTGTGCTGAATTTATTTACAAAATGTGATTCTTTAAACATAATTCACATGTGGGGTAAGATGTGGGGGGGGGGGGGTGATTTTTTGTTTATCACATCTTAAAAAGAAAAAACAATATATATACCTTTATAATGAAGATAAGTTAGGTGTACAGATGCGTTTACCAAATTTTGGTAAAAATTTGGAAAGTTGTAAATCAGGTCACAATTTATTTTTATTTGTATCTCAAAAACTATTTTAACGATTTTCTTTAAATTCACCATATATACCATCTTGCAGATGCTTTTTATTGGTTACTTGCTTAAAAATTGTTATGGTCTGATTTCGTAGTCCAATTTTAACTCTGCATTCAATTTCTAAAAAAAAAAGGGGTTCTACAGGTTTGTTCGCAAAATCACCATTTTATCTATCCTTTAAATATCCTCTCATATGTACTACCGTAATTTCTGGTAGATACCCCGCAGGTTATTTAATCCAGTTTTGCACCAGAAATTTAATTGATAAATAAATTTATATTTGTACGAGCTCTTCCTTCGAAAAAGTATAGATTTCTCTATTAAATAAAATTTCTGGTGGAGAAATGACACACCTGCGGGGTATCTACCAGAAATTACAGTAGTTGATTTCCAGTGTACAGATCTGTTTGTAAAGTTTTGATAAAATTGGATGGAGTATGGAGTACCAACATCGGTATCTAAAAAAGGTTGATTTTCATTAATTTTGCTATAAACCTCTGTCTAAATATCTTTTTGTCTGAATTAATTGGTTAGCAAAAAAAATTTTTATATGTTTCTGATATGAAAGTTCTGAGTGAAAATATTAAGCGAAAATGACTATCACATTTGCAGGCCCCGCAGCGCTCTATATTTCCTGTACTTCCTACATATTTATGAAATCTCCTATTTTTCCTATATTTTTTAATTGTCGCTCAATATTTCCTATATTTTAGTTTTGACTACTTCCGAATGTCTGATTGAATGCGCTGTATCTACATATTCATATGAAACATGTGTTGTCTGTATCCATTAAATTGAGAGAACGGCTAGGTGTAAAAATTTGGTTGAGGTGTCTAAAAGAAGGTCTTGGTCTGTAGATGTATCATCAAAAGAGAGAGAAAAAAAAAGTCGAACGGTCCCCCCCCCGGGGGGGTAGAGGTTAAGAACATGTTTGCGAGCTTAACTCAACTTTAAATTACTTCACGGTGAAGAAGTTGTACATAAGGGGAGTAGACTCAAATACTAAATATCAATTTCTGCGATTTTGGAATTTTCGATTTTAAAGGGGAAAGTATATTTGGGGGAAATTAGTTTGAGAGGGGAGTCCGTTCTAAACCCACACATATGTAGCACATCATTTTAAAGGTCTTGAAATTTCATGAAGATTGGGGATGTTTGTATACAATATAGTGCACCCTCTGGTGGTGAAAAATGGAACTAGGTGATTTTGTAGTAGACCTTATCATGTTACACCTTATTTTAAAGGTCTTAGTATTTCCTGACCGTTGGTGATGTTCGTACAAAACACACTGTGCCCCCTGGCGGTGGAAACTGCAACTAAAGGATTTTGCAGTTGACAGCACCATGTAACACCTTATTTGAAAAGTCTTGGAAATTCAAGGCAATTGGGAATGTTCGTATACAACATACTGCGCCCCCTGGTGGAGGAAAATGAATTTTGCATAGCATGCCTGTTATACGGTGCCGCAGCCACAGGCAGCACAAACACGAGTGAAAGGTTCGTTCGGTTCAAGGTTAATTTTTGAGAATTTTTTCATGTTATTAGTGGCCCGCATATACACTGCCACAGGTACCGGGGTCACAAGGCAGAGATTCGTTCGGTTCAAGGTAATTTTTTTGTTATTGCTGATTATTTTTTCGCTATGCTTTTATTCAAAAATAGAAATTCAAACAAAATCGAGTTAAAGATATGAAATCATACAAATTTATGGTTCATTCCTATTTATAAGGATTTTTCCAAAGTTCTTTTTTTAAGTGAAATATCATAAATTATATTAGACGTTTTAACTTGAAATATATTTAAATAATGATGCGATGCTTTTTGAAACATTACAGTCAATAAAATGACCGTCGAATTCGACGGGTTCCAGCTAGTTGCCTTTTACTTTCATATCATCAATACAGAATATATATATATATAGAGAGAGAGAGAGATAGATAGATAGATATTGTGCTGATTAAATTTGGGGATCAGTCGCCCAGCAGGTGGCGCTGTGATAGCATTTTATGTAAATTTTAACATGGCAGTATAGGACAACATTTCGTATTTTTCACCGTATCTCACGAACCAATGAATGAAATTGAACAAAACTTGGTATATAGTTGGACCCTGACATGGAATGGTGCTGATTAGATTTTGGGATCAATCGCCCAGCAGATGGCGCTGTGATCGCATTTTATGTAAACTTTTAACATGGCAGTATAGGACAAAATTTCGTATAAATGTACATAATGAGCGTTATTTTAAACTTGTGATTGTAAAATTAATATGAATTATTGATAATAGTAGTAGTTAACTAGGAAAAAATAATTGTGCATGTGGGGGCATCGCTTCCCCCCCTGGGGGGGAAGTACCCCCGGGGGGGGTAAATTTTCAAGATGTGTATCTTTCGAAAGATCTCGTTAATACCTTTAAAACAAACAGTAGCTCAACAGGTGGCGCTGTGATCGCATTTTTTCTAAATTTTTAACATGGCAGTATAGGACAAAATTTCGTATAAATGTACATAATGAGTGTTATTTTTAACGTGTGATTGTAAAATTAATATGAGTTATTGATAATAGTAATAGTTAACTAGGAAAAAATTTCTGTGCGTGTGGGGGCATCGCTTCCCCCCTGGGGGGAAGTACCCCGTTTGGGGGGTAAATTTTCAAGATGGGTATCTTTCGAAAGATCTCGTCAATACCTTTAAAACGAATGGTTGAACTATAAATCTGTGATAATTTAAAACAAAGCTATCGATTTCTTTTACTTTTAACAAAAAGATAAAGAAAAAAAAAAAAAAACGTATTTTTTTTTTTTTTTAATATTTTTACTGATTGAATATGTATATAGAAAAATATAGAAGAAAGTCTTGTGGTGGCCACAGCATACTAGTTCTGTATTTTCCTATAAAAATAATCACTCTGTAAATATAATTTATTAAAGTTATTATTTATTAAAATTATCTTCCATGATGAGTACTGATGATTTCTATCCTAGAGGTGTAAAATATAACACTAAATATCTAAAGAAAGTTAATTTTATTCTTTACTAGCAGACATTGCCCGCTTCGCTGGACACAATAATGAAATGATTTGTCAAAATCCCATATCATTATTAATTTAACCTGCCATGGGGGAACGTGGAGGAATTTCTGAAAAGTTGACAGATATAATTTTAAGTTGGGTATAGACCTAAATTCCTGCAAAGCGAAGTTGACTTTTGTCCAGCCGTTCTCAAGTGATACCCGGACAAACGTGTTTTTATCTTATGCCCTCCAGGGAAGGGACGTGGGGGAATTTCCGAAAAGTTGGTAGATATAATTTTTCGTTGAGTATAGACCTAAATTCCTGCGAAGCACCTTTGAATTCTGTCCAGCCGTTCTCAAGTGATACCCAAATAAACGTGTTTTTGTCTTTTGCCCCCCAGAGGGGAACTTGGAGGAATTGCTGAAAAATTGATAGATAAAATTTTAAGTTAGGTAAAGATCTAAGTTTCTGCCAAGCGCCGTTGAATTCCGTCCAGCCGTTCTCAAGTGATGCCCGGACAAAAAAAAAAACGACATACAGACACGATAACACAACACACACAGAGAAAGAAAGAGAGAGAGAGAGACCAACCTCTAAAAACATGATTTTTGAATTCAGAGGTTCTGAAAACAACGTGCAGATATAACAAAAGCTAATTTTCGGAAATTTGACTCAATAACAATAATTTCTTTACATTACATTTTACATTCTTTACATTTCTATACATTCTCTTATCCATATACACGGTATATGGATAAGAGAATGTATAAAGGAAGAGAAAGAAAAATAAATTTGAAAATTCCCTTTTAGTACATAAATTATTCATAAATTTTATTTGTTAAATTATCAATGAGTATCTCTTGTGTATTCACTAGGGGAAAGAGAGACATTACAGGCTCAAATAGTCGTCTTTCCCTGAATGAAAAAAAATCCCTCCCCCACCCAAACGCTGATCAATCTATGCCTTATTACAAAGCTATAGTAATTAGAATTTCTCACTTTTGATACAACCCCTTAAGGCTTGGCGAAAAATGCTAGAATTTTCAAATTGCAATAACTCAGCGAGATTTTGACTAAGAGAGAAACTTTTTTTTTCTTCTTCTTCTTAGAGTGAGGAGAATATTTTTCTAAATATGAGTAATATGATAGAATGGGCCATATAAAAATTAAATTTCGTATTTAATGTGTATACAGTCCCTTGTACAAAAAAATGCCATATCTGAAATCTACTCTTAATTTGCACCGATTTTGTAATTGGAAGTATGTTTCTATCTTTCTTAGTTAACGAGATAGTCGCTGTAACATCTATTTTGAATCACTCGGTATTATTTTGCACTATACTGCGGAATGATAAACGCATTTTGCAATCTACAGAGGTTACAGCTAGAGATGAGACGGGCTCAGCCCGAGCCCGAGCTCGATCGGGCTCAAATCTTACGCAAGTCTTCGGGCTCCGGGCGGGCTCGGATTCAAGCTAAAAGTTCCGTTTATTTTATTCTTCACTAACTGGAAAATGAAAAATTATTCAATTTTAGAGCACATTTAGTAATGCCATAATAGTCATGATAGGTTATAAATCACAGAATAATCTTGCAAACCTTAGTAGCTTTGACTTTCCCTTTTCTAAACAGAACTTTTTTTTCAACGGGATGCATATTTTGTCATAGTGTTATACAGTAATCATTCCTCCTTCGTTATATTGGACTTCATTATATCACTCATTCGGATAAAATTTTTGTCCCCCCCGATAGGCGCGTTATAAACAACAGGTTGCACTATAAATATATACATGTATACAGAGACACAGACATTATAAATTGTTATAATAACATTTATAGTTATTTAAATTGAGGATTGGTAATAAGAAAATTAATTTGAAAATGAAAACGGTATTTAATTTTACTATTGTGTATGCGTTGCATAGCGTACCCCTTTCAATATCGGGCTCGGGCTCTGATCACACAAAATTTTTCGGGCTCGGGCAAGCTCAGTTCAAAAATGTTTCGGGCCCGGGCGGGCTCGGATTGCTAAAATAGAGCCCGAACTCACCTCCAGTTACAGCACCAGCTCTGCGAACAGCCATAAGATTCACGCAACTTTTACTTACATTTCAAATCACATACGTGATCTTTCTAGAACTATAACGAGCCCAAAGTCCTTACTTGGTTGTTACATTTCGGGTTTTGGGGATTTTTCATACAAAATATTTCTAATGCAAAGTACGGTGGCAGTTAAGTAAAAAGAGCAGAATTAAAGAATATTTAAAAATTAAAAGATAATGAAAATCACTAAAAAGTTTGCATAGCTACTAATATTTTAATTTATTCTGGAGCATAGCTGCCAACATTTTAATTTATTCCGGAATACATTTAGCCCCGCCTTTAATTCGCACCACTTTATTTATAGAAAAATTTTCTTCAATACATAACTTCGATAAAATAAGAAAAAATTGTTTTTAAAAAATAAGTGGTACAAATTAGAGGTGGGGCTAAAATTACTCCGGAATAAATTAAAATATTGGCAGCTATGATGGAGCATTTTTTGCCCCACCTCTCTTTCGCACCACTTTATTTTTGGAATTTTTTTTCCAATATATAACTATGAAAAAACATGCAAAATCTATTGCTTTAAAAAAACAGTGGCATGGAATAAAGGCGAAGCTAAAAATGCTCCAAAATAAATTAAAATATTGGCAGCTGTGAATAGGTTATATTTTTTTCATTAAAATATGTACAGAAAAAATAATATATGAGATATTAAATACATTTACAAGAACGAAAATACACGCGTTCCCACTAATTCTAAATACTTTCCAGCGGTACAGTCGGGACGCATAAGAAAAAAAAAAAAAAAAAAAACGCATCACTCAACGTAACTTTGTTGCTAATCGATGTAGAAAAATTTAGTAGGTATCATTCGACGGGGACTTGTGAGTAGTTTCAGAAAATGAACTGAAATTTTGAACTGGGGGTCGTTTACATATTAAAACGCGCCCCAACTTTGATATTTTTCAATGGTAATGCCCCATTGTTATTTTATATTTGAATTCCTGGGATCACGACAACAAGAAAAAGTATATTGGTTGTGTATTTTACCTATTTTTTCACAGAGTTATAAGTGTTCAAAGTTTGAAGGTGTTAATGTTAAATTCATACTTCAAACTTTTATTAACATCTTCACAAAAAAAATAACTTGATCGATATATACATATATATTACGAGATACAGTGAAGAAACCCAAACATAATCCATCATTACTTTTGATTCTGAAAAATATTTTTAATTCTGAAAAATATTAATAAATTCATATTCATAAAAATTATGAATTACGACCTATATTACATTTTACATAATAGGGATCCCAATGTTGAAAAATATGGGTGCGCAAATTTGCATCTCATTCCAGTTATTAGTTTTCGAGGTCTAAATAAATCTTTCTTTTGGAGTGGTTTAGGGGGCCGTCTCTTTTAAAGTTTTGCATGAGATAACGAATCAAATCTTTAAAAATAACAAAGAAAATTAAACAAAATATTTTTATTTTTTATTTATGGGTCAAATTATATAACAACGTCAAATGCAAAGAAACGAAACAAAAATGCTAATTTTTAAAAGTTAGTGTTAGATTCAATAATTCCTGTTTTCTAAAGAAGACAAGCCCCGCCTTCATCGTTCTTCAAAACAAAACAAAACAGAAAAGAAAAGTAAATGGGACATTGAGTGATGAATTCCTGTTAAACCCCTTGTTTTATGTTGACAAAAATATGCACAAGTGGTATTTACTTCATCGATTATAGGTGATAAATTTTGAATCTTTTAAACGAACACTAGAGGAAAAAAAATTAACTAAATAGGCGGGATTTACTGTTTTAAATAGAAAAATAGGTTTAATGTAAAAATTGTCAATTAAAAAAACAACAACAAATGGAATTGGCACGCAAGACAGACTTGTAAAATCTTTTCTTAACTACGGTCATAGTTAAAGGCTTAATCATTTGCTTCATATATTGCTTTATTTTATTTATTTATTTTAAAGTAAGGGGGGGGGAGATTATTATTTTAAGGATACTTTAGTCTTTAAAATTTTATTGGTATATTTACTTTTATATTTTTTAAATTATACTTTAACTTTTAAAAATATATTTTAACACTTTTTTCTACCGCAGGATTTTGTCTTTCTGACAGAAAGATCCGCCTACGGGCGTTCTTCTCTGAAAATAAAACATTTCAGAACAAATTTTCTGTATTCACAATTGCAGGGATGGAACACGGGCGCAGAATTCATACCACTATCAATGTAAGAAAAATTTCTACCTCTTAAATCGACGTTACTATAGGTAGAGAAATTTCTTAAACACATTCCGGTATGAATTCTGCGCCCGTGTTCCATCCCTGCAATTATATTACAAATGGATATACATTATAGTTATAATCTTTCAAATCAATATATATCCATATAAATCAATATATATCCATATAGATCAATATATATCCGTAATATATCCATAATATATTTTATTGCAAATATATGAAAACTGGGTACTCACTTAAGAAATATGTAACACAAAAATTACGAAAGAAACGCTCACTGACAGAGTTACAGATTTTCAAATGACGTGAATCTACGTGAGCAGTCGCGAAAGGGTTAATATTAAGAAATTATATTTTCATACAAATTATAAAACGAATAGTAGTCAACTGACGCAAAACTGGTAAGTACGATTAAAATTGTTTAATATTTACTTCATGAAACCTTACAATAATTTATCCGAAAAGATTTTGTTTGTGCGTTGTTGTATATGTATATATTACATCTACGAAACAAAGTTTAAGCTTCATTGGAGCCTAATAGACACTTTTATTTGAAAAATATTGCACTTTTTTCAAATGGTACTGCCGGACCAATCGCAAGTGTAATGTATTTAAATAGACCTAAAATTATCTAAAAAAGTACTGAAGTATATACGAATCTAAAAAACTGAATTCAGGATAATTAAAGAAAAAGAACTGGTAAAAAATCAATATTTGTATTAATATTTATAATGATTTTTTTACAGAAAGATTTCCAGTGTAAAAATATTAAAATATTATCTATTTCTATAATTACAGATAACCCCCTAACACATTTTTTATTATGACTCTATGAATACTAAAGATAACGTATACAAACAATATACTTTTCTGCACTGCCAGACTCTCAGAAATTCGAATATGAAGTCACATTTGGGTATTCCTATTGAAAAAAATCAAAGTTGGCGCTCGTTTCTATATGTAGATAACCCCTAATTCAAAATTCGACGACATTTTCAGAAAGTGCATTTAATTTCCTGTTTAACTATATCTATTAGATGTTCCTGCGTCAATTAATAATAAAATTACAGCGGGTGTTGCTTTTTTTTTTTTTTTTTTTTTTTCTTGACTGTACATACATCTTCAATTGTTTAGCAATTGTTTCCATAATGATGATTCCCAAAAAAGAAAAAAAAAAATCTTCATTGGTGTGGAAGAAAAAAATTATACTCTTTCTTCTTGTGCCCATAAAGCCACTGATATCTATTAGCATACTTGCTAACATCCTATTTAATATTCCATAGTATTGCTGTCCCATTCATTTTTCTCCACGAGTAAATTTTTAGAGTCATATTTTGTAAATGCAACTATGATTAAATAAGAAGAAAAATACTCTAAAAAGATACTGGTTTGAAAAAGTAGGCTGGGCTAACAATGCTACGGAATATTAATCAGTACAGAGCTGCCAACCTAATCCGGCAAATTGTTAGTACCACCCATTTTTCTACACCACTTAATTTTTAGAGTATTTGCTTTCTCAATTCATCGTAAATATATTGAAGAGAATTACTCAAAAAATTAAGTGGTGTAAGAAAATGGGCGGTACTAACAATTTGCTGGATTAGGTTTGCAGCTCTGTTAACATGTTGGCAAATATTCATTAAACATCTAAATTACAGTAAATGATCCATAAACATAAATGCCAATATTTTAATTTATTACGGAGCATTTTTAGCCCTGTCTTTATTTCATACCACTTATTTTTGTAGAGTAATATTTTTTTATTTTTCGAAGATAATTATTGAAGTAAAATTCTCTATAAATAAAGTGGTGCGAACTAAAGGCGGGGCTAAAAATACTCTGGAATAAATTAAAATGTTGGAATCTATGCATAAATGGTACAGAATATATAAATAATATTTATTAAAAGTCCTGGATATCCAGTAATAATTATAAATATGTATTAGATGTTTAAATATAGGCGTAATTTAGACGTGTCTTTTTCTACGTCTAATAGAAATAACATGGTAGATCAAAACAAGATTTTGATATGTCCAATATCTGTTAGATTCAAAAAGTCCAAATACTGGATATTTGGAGATTTATTGGATATAAAACACACATCTAATGGTTGTAAAAAAGAGTAACATTTGTTGTGCTAATATATATCTGTTGGATATTTATAAAAGTTTAATGGATTAATTTTAACTTTTATACATGTTTATACATGTCTCATGCACGTAAGTGGCTGTGTGAGTGATGATTCAATTAGAAATGCCTAGAAAAATTTTATGTTTAAAAATATTATTATACCGTGACTTTTATAGTTCTTAAAAATAAATGTAGGAATAATAAATCAAACTTTTCAGAATAATAATTATTATTATTTTTTAAAACCAATGCAGCGCAGATGAAAAGTAGCATTAAACAAAATACTTATCATTTGTGATCTCACATAACTATTTAAAGAACTTTTCTTCCATTCAACAATTCATTAAAAATATAAGGCAAGGTATATTCATACTTGCAAACCATCTCATTATGAACCGTACAATTTTTAGTTTCGGCCTTTTTTTCCACATCAATAATTTTTTAGAGTAATTTTAATCTTATTTAATCGTAACAACATTTGGAGAGAATTACTCTAAAAATATAGTGGTGTAAGAAAAGGGGCGTTTTTTCAAGGGGCGTTATCAATTGTACGGTTATTAATGAGATGGTTGGCAAATATGTATATTGTAAGACTGAATAAAAATTTCAATTTTAGACTCACGAATCCTTTATTTGGGATCATGAAGAAGATCCAAATGGATTCAAATGTTCAGTAGTATCCTATATATAATTCAAAGCTCTGTACGAGCATCCTCTTTGTTATTCATGAGGAATATTCGTGAGTCCGAAGCCATTTTAACACTTTCGGGACCGCATGTTTTTGTCTCTCTAACAGTAAGTTCCGCCTGTAGGCGTTTTTCTTTCATGCTGCATAATTACAGAACAATGTTTTCTGTACTTTTACTACATTTTTGTTAAAAATAAATATGTATTATAAATACTTACCTGCCATGTTACTAATTAATATTACAGAAGAGTTTTAGAACCCGCTCCTTTATCCGCATCACTTTACTTTTAATAATTTCGCGACCGCTGATGTAGATTCACGTCATTTCAAAATCCGTAACTCTACCAGTGAGCGTTTCTTTTGCAATTTGTATGCCATTCATTTCTTAAATAATGCACGCAATATTCATATTTTTACAACCAATATGCTATGAATACAAATATGTTGATTAGAAATAGTATAATAATAACATATATCCATTTGTAATATGAAACTGAATATGGAAAATTTTGTTTTGAAATATTGTAACGTGGGAGAATAACTCCCACAAGCATTACTGTCAAAAGGCAAAAACATACGGTCGCGAAAGTGATAATAAGAAGAAAAATACTCTAAAAATATTACAGGTGTCAAAAAAAGGGCGGGTACTGACAATCTTCCGGATACACAGGCCGGCAGAATTTTAGTTATAAAAAATAATTTGGAATGTAACGACTGGTTTAATATATTATTTGGTGCGTTGATTTCAAATATGGCATCCATTCTTCTGATTCACGTAGGCGTAACAAAATGGGCTTAATTATATGGGCAAGAAAGCCTATTCCACATATTCTGGGGAAAAGAAGGTATTTTCGAAATATTTTTAAGCGTTCAATTTACCAATTAATTAATACATCAAACAACTGTAAATGATTTATTAAATATATATTGATTTCCTATTAATTGAAAATTACATAAATTAAAACAGTTAATGGTTACCATTGTTTAAGGGGCCGTCCATAAATGATGTCACGCTTGGAGGGGGGGAGGGGGTTCATGAAATTGTGACAGTTTGTGACAAGGGAGGGGAGGGGGGTAACAAAAAGTGTGACATCACATATTTCAGTTAAAATACAAACATTTATATTCAGCAGATGAAATTTTGAAGTTATTTTAAAATTATCAAAGATTAAAGATATTTTTTTAATTCGGGTAAAAGTAACTTTATCCTGTGATTCCCCCCTCCCCTCATACATTATTTTCTTTCAGAGAAAAGCATTCAGAGTATGTTTTTAGTATATGATAGCAGTAGAAAATCTTTACTTAGAAAAAAACCTTCCCTTCTCACACTCTTGAAATGTCCAACAATATATCTTCACTTTAATTCAATGTACTTTTCATATAATATTTAGTGCTTATGAATTACAGATTTGTCTTTGAATAGTTTAAAGCATTATAAAATGTGAATCTTTAATAAATTTTCCATAAAATGAACTTTTTTGCTGGATTTGGCGACTTTGTTAAATGGAGGTACGACTGTATATTAAATTTTATTCAGTTTTCCAAAATACTACTGTTTTCAATTGATGTTTTCTATGAATACTTTTCAACTGTTCTATATTAATTTGGATATTTTTGGTAAACCTTACTCTTAGTTCATACAAAATAACTACACATAACATTATTATGGTTGTAGTATTTACAGATGTCATTAATATCCATAGTAAACATTTAAAAATAAAATTTGAAATATAATCTCTAGTCTATTTTGTTTCTGAGCTTCAAGTAATTATTGATGTATGTTATGTTCCGTGACATGTGACAGGGGGGGGGGGGTATATTGAAACGTGACACTTTGTGACAAAGGGGGGGGGAGGGGGTCCAAAATTCTGAAAAAAAGCGTGACATCATTTATGGACAGCCCCTAATACATCCTAAATTCATATGTCCTTAATGCTTTCTTCTTCATTTGCCCAGAAGGTTATTTTGCACTTATTGTAAGCAGTACGGGACTTCTCTCTCTAGCATGAAACAGTAGTCCGCCATCATATTGGCATTCCATTTACCTTGGTATTTACGTTCCATTCTTTTTAATTTGAAATTTTTGAAAAACTGCAATTTTTTGACTGCTTTTCTAGGAGTCAGCTTCCAAAAATTTATCAGTATCAGCTGTTGTTTTCTAAACACTTTTTTTTTGCAGGCCTGTGATCTTGTGATATTTCCTTTTTTAGAATATTTTTCTTCGTAATTCATCGTAAATGCATTTGAAGAGAATTACTCTAAAATGAAATGGTAAGGAAAAATTGGCAGTACTAAAAATACTTTGGATTAGATTGGCCGCTTTGTAATTAATAAGTTTGCAAGTGTGTTATTACAGTCTTTCTAATTAAAGTATCCGTAGCATTTTATACAAATATGAATACTAAGAATTTTCTTAAGAAATACAGTGACATACAAACTGCTAAAGAAATGCTCAATGGCGTAGTTACAGATTTCGAAATGACGTGAATCTACGTCAGCGGTCGTGAAAGTGTTAATATTGATGATAAAAGAAATTGCGAATTTCAACAGCGCAATCTGTTTCTTTATCGTCACTATCCAAATCTAGATAGAGAAAAATTTCACCGTGAATTGTTTTAACATATGAGAAACTGCGAAAGTCTGCGCTCTTTATGCAAAACATAGGCTTTTAAGGAAGGAAGAGTTACTACCTTATGAAAGTTGACATGACGACTTGCTAAGTTGCAATGATGATTTGCTAAGTTGCCATGACGAGTTGCTAAGTTCCTAAATTTATTCCAGAGCATATTTAACCCCACCTTTTTTCCATACCAATATTTAAAAAAAAAAAAAAAAAAATTATTCTTATATTATCCAAATAATATATTATAGAAAATTATTCTGTAAATTAAGTGAGTGAAATAAAGACCGAGCTAAATGTGCTCGGGAATAAATTAGGAACTGGGCAACTCTGTATTAGTAAGCCAATTATGTCGGTAGTGAGTAGTACACTGGTTCTCATAATTATAAGGACACCCGTTTTTCTATATTAATTAAACACTGAATACTATTATTTAACAAATATATTTTTTTATTAATTTGAATTTCATTAATAGACGATATTTAAAAATGTTATCGTGTTTCTATCTTAAAATACTTTGATAATACGGTTAAAAAAAAAAAAAAAAAAAAATTATTTTTCAGGTGTTTAGAATTATAAGGACAGTTCGAATCTTAGTAATTTCTTTTTCAGTTATTCTTTAAATTAATATTTTATGGGGTCTCTTTTTAAGGTGAAACAGTCAGACATTCTCTCTGTCATATCTATATATATATACTAATATTCAGTTTCAATACCATTTCATACAGCATAGATGATAGTCTGAATACATCTAAACTATTTAAAATTGCTTTCCACTTGCACGCACTTTTCTAATATGATAAGTTAAGGTTTTTTCAACTTTTAGGCCACGGGAAAGGCAATTATACAGAAGTTTCTTTTTTCAAACTATTTTATATTGCTCTAGAAGTAGAGCAAAAATGTAAGTATTATTGAAAATATATATATATTACCCCCACTACCCCTCTCTTAAATCTAACAAAAATCTGAGAATTCCACATTTAAATTTTATGGATATTCGCTTGATGTTGATAATAATAGAAAAAATTACTAAATTCATTCTGCCTTCAGTAGAAACAGCTCTCCAGAGCACCATAGATCCACCTTTAAAATGCCCGATTCATATCTGTCTTTAAAAAATCTGCTCTGTCTTTTGCTATATTCAGATCGTGCCAGTAACTGTTAAAACCATTTGGTTAAACAAGAATAAAATGTTTTTCATCCGAAAATGCATCATTTTACCATTTCATATTGTCTTCATTCAATTTTAACACAGACGTTCTTTCCTCCATTAAATGCTTATTGATTATTACAGGTTTTTTATTCATTTTAACATATTTTTAATTATTTAAACATGCATAAATGTGGACCTCCAACCTTTCGTTAAAAATTACGAGCAAATTTAGCAGCAGTCATTATGAGTAGAACAGTAACAGGAATTATGAGTCTTATGATCGCTGTAAAACAACTCTGATTTTGCATCAGATCCCTCTCCTATCGAACCAGCAGTTTCACGTTTGATCACATTTCCTTCAGCAATTTTATATCTTCGAATTTCATTAGAAATACGATGGATTTAATTTATCCCTCCACTTAAAAAACACATTTATCATACTTCAGTACATAAACGTTCTTTTTCTTCGAGGAATTATCAGTAATGTTCATCCAAGGAAAAATGAAGGCTTATATATGAATTGATCTAGCCCAGTAGCTAACAAATTAGCATGTCAACTGTAATTCATTCGCTAGTAAGTTAAATAAAACGGAAAAAAATCTTGATTGTCCCTATAATTATGAGCATCTAAAAAAGTGGAGGAAAAAAAAATAATTTTCACTATTTTTTATTAATTTTGTTTCATATAAAAAAAATTATTACAGTTTTGGTTTTTAGAATACTAGATATATTAAGTGCACTTAGTATAATCTTGTTTACAATTATTTTTACATTAGTTATTTAAAAACATAAAGTGTCTTTATAAATATGAGAAGCAGTGCATAAGAGACACCAACATTTTAATTTATCCTGTAGAACTGTTAGCCCCACCTTTTTTTTTTTTTTTTTTTTTTTTTTACACCATTTTATTTATAGAAAATTTTTATTCAATAAGTAATTCGATTAAATAAGAACGAAACTATTTTTGAAATCTGTGGAAAAAGAGGCGGGAACTAAGAGTGCTACGGATTAAATTAAAATAGTGGCATCTCTGGTTGGTAGTATGCCTGATAATTCAGCGAAGTTCGCGAAAAACATTATAGAATGAAAAAAAAAAAAAAAAAAATCACAAAGCATGGGGTATGGAGCTACAAACAGCGCTTGATTAAGGGGGAAGCACACATTATTTATACTTACACCGTTATTTTTTTACCAAATACTTTCCTCCTATAATAAACAGAAAATTCTCATTAAAAATTATTTTAAAAGAATTCTGGTGTCTAATAAAGGTAAGTAAATTGGATTGTTTTACACCGTTCATTTTTTATAAAAAACATTTCCTCGTCAAAGCGTGGAATTTCTAAAATATGAAGTAAAAAATAATTGTAAAAATATTCCGGTGAAGCGGAGATAATGTGTGCTTCCCCCTTAATCAGGCTCTGGCTACAAATAATAAGCTTCAGAATGTCAAAAAAGGGAAAGAGTAAGTACGACGTAATTTAAATTAATGTATTCCGATTTTGAAATTTAAATCCGAAACTAAAATTGACGGTTGGAAAATTAGGAATTAAATCACAAAGTCGTGAAATAAAATCGATTGACAGATATACGTTAAATTTTGAAAGGTAGAAATATTCATACACAATTTAATGCTGAAAAAATATTATCTATTTATTTTTGTGTAAAATGGATAATATTCTAAATGAGACCGAAAATGACAAACACATTTAGTTTTGCTTTTACATTGAAATTTGCTTATAAAAATTTATTTTAAATTACAAACAATGAATTACAATTTTTTTTACATTTATTTTATTTATTATTATTATTAACTTGACTGTATTTCACTAGGTGATAATTTTGATTTTGAAAATTGCGTGTCATTCGAAATTTCGGCTTTTACACGACACGTTTATTTATAGAGAAACACTTGTTTAAAAAAAAAAAATGTCATTAGAATGTGTTAAAAACCTTCAATACAAAAAGAAATAAATTTCCACATTTTATTATTATCGCACATACATCTCCTAAACATTTCTTTGGCCCTCTATAACTTCATGATTATCATATAATATGTTTCAGAATTCCCTGTTTTTCTATCTGCATGTCAATAATAAACGCATTTTCATCATTAATCGTGTAGTACAAATTTATTTAAATATAATTTATAAAAATGCATATTACAGAATGCAACAAATATTTTGTATAACCTTGCACACTAAACGTTTATGCTGTTTATCATATTTTAAACAGGCCATAATGAACTTGAACACATACATCAGTTTGAACAAAATTCAGTAAAAATTTACAAATGTTACGTAACTAATAATTCAAAAAATAATGCTTAAAATAAATCGCTTTGTGTAGTATTGTATAAACACTACATATAGAATATGCGCCATATCATATATTAAAACTTTACAATTTAATAAAAATCAAGAATGCAACTTAAAATGATTTTCGAACAATTTTCACTTAGTTCTCACAAGGTATCTGAATAGAAGTAATAATCTCAAAGACAGTCATCAATACTTATCACATTATTTCCCAAAGGAATCACGGTTTCTTGTATTTAACGATTTGAGGGGCGGTGATGCCACTACAGCATCACCTAATTTTAAAGTTCAACTATAAAAAGCTCATCACGGAAATCTTTTAGCTAAATTTTACTTTTATAACATAGTAGAAAACATCCTCAAATTCTTTTACTTTAATTTTGTTCGTGAATTCTGGTGGCAGTGTAATTAAATCATCCGAATTACCTTGCGCCGCAAAGGTTTAAATGATGTTAGAAACAATTTAGTTAAGTTTTCGGCCATATAAATTCATTACAACTATTCTAAAGAAATATCTCCGACTGTGATCAATCTGAAATCAATCTTTATCTGTTTACAACGCCATTTGTGCCAATTTTGGATAAAGATATTTCAAAAGGATAATTCTATATAGATTTTTTTTTCTTTTTTTTTTTTAAGAAAAACATACAACATATTTTTACTTACTCCTTTTTGTGCACCAGTTATTTTTTAGAGTAATTCTCTTCTAATATATTTACGATTAAATAAGAAGAAACGTATTCTAAAAGAAGACTCGTGTGAAAAAAAAAAGACATACATAAATAAGCGGAAAGGGGCGGGACTAACAATCTTCCGGATTAGGTTGGCAAGTATGGATTTTAACTCAGTTATTTTAAAGATAAACATACTCTTTGAAATATGAAGATTGAGAATTGATTCTAAAAGAGTGGCATATCATTTTTTAAACATGCTCAAATGGAGACAACCTCAAAAAATAGAAATAGTGATGTTTCTCACTATTTATTATGAATGAGATTATTCCGAGTAATTCAAAGAATATACTATTTACTTTTCTTAAAAAAAAAAAAAAAAGTGTAACACAATGTAACAAATAATGTAAACAAAACAACTTCTTTTCCCCTTGCGAATCGACTCCAGTTGAACGATGGAAAGAATGCAGTTTGGATCTGTCAGGAATCGAATCCAGGCCGTCTCCGTATCAGGAGAGTGTTTTACCACTTAACACGTACAGACGTTGCTTAATTTACAATATTAAATCATCCCAATACGAGATTATTCCTGTTTATACATTTTTACTTCATTTATCAGCAATATCAAATTACGGAATTCATCTGCAGAATTTCTAGAAAAATTCGTCTGTTATGGTGTATAAATCTCGCTGTTGATTATGAAAATTAGTAAAATAATATAGCCAATTTTTTTCAATATTTCACATATGTTTGCTGTCAATGAATATAGTAAAAATAAAAATTTGTATAGATTTTAAGGCGTTATGCATTAAATATTTGCACTGATTTTTTCTCTTATAATATTTCTGAATAAAACTATTTACTTTCTAATACGAATTTCGATATATTTCTTATGATTTTCAATTATTTACTAATAATGTTACGTTTATTTTGTCAATCGTATTAAAAAAAGATTTACCAAATTATTTTTTAATTTCGCTTTTTTATTCATCAAAAACCTTCAACAAGTTCTGTTAAATCATAGCCTCCTAAACTAGATGCCTGTCACGTGGCTCGGAAACTTGGCAACAGTTCAAGCAGTAGACAGCACCACCTTTTACAGATTGCGGGACTTTTTTATTCAACTCTATCCAATAGTTTTAAGAAGTGATATATGATATATATAATCGACGTTTCTCCGATTCTCTTTACTTTTTATGTATATCAAGTTACACTTTTAAAACTTTTTGATGGCTGTTGAATTAAAAAAAAAAAAAAACGCGCAATCTTTACATGGTGGTGCTGATTACCGTTAAATTATGGAGTCACGCGACAGGCATCTAATTTAGGAGGCTATGTTTAAACCATAGCCTCCAAAACTAGATGCCTGTCGCGTGGGTCGGAAACTTGGCAATAGTCCAAGTGATAGATAGCGTCCCCTGTTACAGACTGTACTACTTTTTATTCAACAATCACCAAAAATTTTTAAAAGTGGGATTCGATATACATAAAAGGCGAATAAAATCAAAGAAACGTCTATTATATATATCATATATCACCACTTAAAGTTATTGGTGACAGCTGAATAAAAAAGTCGTGCAATCTGAACTAGATGGCGCTGTCTATCGCTTAACTGTTGCCAAGTTTCCGAGTCACGCGACAGGTGTCTAGTTTAGGAGGCTTTGGTTAAACAAATGCAGGGCCTGATTAAGGGGGAAGCTCGCTCATACCGGAATATTTTTACAATTATTTTTTACTTCATGTCATAGATATTCCACGCTTTGACGAGGAAATATTTTTTATAAAAAATGAACGGTGTAAAACAATCCAATTTACTCACCGTTATTAGACACCAGAATTCTTTTAAAATAATTTTTAATGAAAATTTTCTGTTTATTATAGGAGGAAAGTATTTGTTAAAAAATAACGGTGTAAGTATAAATAATGTGTGAAGAGCGAGCTTCCCCCTTAATCAGGCCCTGAACAAATGCATAACATAAATGAGATCATCCAGAAATTGTTCTTCATATTTGATTCGAAATATGGTTAATAGAATGGTTTAGCGTGTCGTTCTCGGCCATTAAATTGTATTAGACAGTGAGCGAAGGTTTAAATTAGGTTTTGAATCTCTGTCGCAGACGTTACCTTTCCTGATTTTCATGCCTGAAAATACAGACGAATGTTTAAATAATTTATTTCTTACAACTTTAACTGCTTTCTTTTCTTTCTTTCTTTCTTTTTTTTTTTTTTTTTTTATCTTGCATACTTTCCAACAACTTCATTAATATTTTGCAGTGTTGTAGTACCGCCAATCCCTCTTCTTTCCCGCACCATTAAATTTTTACAGTAATGTTCCTCAAATGAAATTACGATTAAAGAAAAAGAAAAATATCCTAAAAAATACTGGTGTGGAAAAGAAAAGTAGGGCTAAGAATGCTACGGAATATTAATTTATATATTGTCAGGTATGTATTTTGCAATCTGTTATCTCCTCTTAGGAGACATTTGAGTCACTGAAATTCATACTGACATTAACAGAGTACCTGGATCAGAGAAAGGTGTTCCTTACTTCTAATATAATGAACTTCGAAAAGAATAATTAAAAATTAACTTTATATTAACCCCCTACTTTACCTATTTATTTTCAATATGTGTTTAAAGGAAACTTTTTTTTTTTTTTTTTTTTTTTTTTTTTTAATACTTATTTTAAATATAAAGAAGAAAAACTATCAGAATCCGTTAAAGATATACGAATTTCACTACATTAATTATCGAAGTCATCTTAGCTCTTCGAACACATATTTACTCAGCTCAACGAAACTACAACTATGTTTCAATAAACAATGAAATCTGTTTAATATATCTTCCTTCTCCAGTAAGCATTCAAAATGGTAAAACAGACAAACAATGTCATATATTGGCTGTAGAAACGACTGTAATATACAGGAATAAAACAGTTCGGCGTTTTTTTTTTTTTTTTTCTTTTCTTTTCTTCAACCAGTCATGAGTTGCCAAATTTTATAATTTATTCCGGAGCATTCTTAGACACATTTTTTTTCGCACCAGCAATTTTTAAGAATGATTTTTTTTTTTTTTTTTTTGGTTAATCGTTGTCACATATAGAAGAGAAATACTCTACAAAAATTCCGATGTGAAAAGAGAGTGGGGCTAAACGTGCAAATTTTTAAGGCTAAAAGTGCTAAATTTTTAATCTATTAAATAAAAAATAAATAAATAAAATAAAATAAAATAAAATAAAATAAAATAAAAAAAAACTATAAAAACATGATAAAAATTTCTGTATAGAAGTACTGGTTGGAAAAAAAAGGGAGGGGGGTGTAAATCTCTGAATAAATTTACTCGTGATGCATCGCCAGGGCAAGGTAAAAAATCTAGCCCGAGATGACTCGGGATGATAATTTGAATAAAAATTGTCCAACCTGATTTAACTGGTGATAGTAATATGGAGATAAAAGCATAGCAGACTGAGTAGTGTGATCCTGTTCTATGGGGAAATGAGGCTCAAAAATAGCTGTTTACATTCAAAAAATGGTATTTCGTATTCCTTTTTAACACAGTATATGATACCTACCAATATTATCATTAATATTCCGCAGTATTGTTAGCCCCGTCATTCTTTTCACACCAGTATTTTTTAAAGCATTTTTTTTTTTTTTTTTTTTTAATCGTAATTGCATTTGGATAATAATCATGGAACATTAATAAGAAATTTGGTAGTTATGCAAGCATAACACACACACACAAAATAAATAAATCCCATTTTTATTCTTAAACTAATGACTTTTTTTTTTTTTTCTCTTTTTGTCTTGAGAGAATTAATTCACATACTGGTTGTTGCATTATGGGTTAACATTAATCTAATAATCCAATAAAATAAATCAAATTAGCAAAGATCCAGTAACAATGGAGCATGGTCACTGTTTTTAGCTATGTTTAATTTAAATCTAGGAAAGCTTTGAAAAGGAAAAATATCTAAATCATAATTTGAATATAACTTAACCTTATTCATAAACTTTAAATCCTTTCAGAAATTTAAATTAAGTTGGACCTTAAAATAAGATAATTTACACACATATGGTAAGGGAAATAAAAGAGAATCAAAATTAAAATAAAATTTAGTTTATTAAAACTAAAAGGAAATATTTGTTTAAATAAAACAACAGAGAAAAAAAAAGTGCGGCCATTATGGCGTTTTTACAAAACATATGCAACTTTTGCACCAGCTTGGTGCTATGTATTTCCTTCTGAGAAAACTGAAAAAGAACATCAGCCTCAGGATACTCTCCATCTGCAGGCTAGGAAAAACCAAAAAGCAAATGAATTAAGCAAGCGATTCATCACGGATGTTAGGATGGAATGGATTGGACTCAGTGAACCTGTGACTCAGGATTGGAACCTGTGACATTGGAACCTGTGACTCAGTCACGCATCCTCCTATACATAAGAGTGGAAACTAACGGAGTGAAGTTGAGAAGAAGGCTGGAGAAACCAGCCAGTGAGGAAAGAAAAAATTAACATTCCTGGTAAATAAGGGAGCGAAATTAAGCTTAAGGAGAAGAGTCTCCGAGGGCTTGCATTAAGATTAAAATCTTGGTGGCACGATCTTCTGTGCTTTTTATTAGATTAAGGGCATTTTTAAGTTTGATTATAAGAAAGGATATATTTGGAATATTTAATCCAGTAGTAATATCATTAATGATTTGGTTTAATTCGGAAAAAAGAGAAGTTTGAGGTATCTGGGATCTGCTAATTTCGGATTGGTCAGGGGGAGTGGCTAAGAACTAGGCTTTGCAAATTTCGGATTGGTCAGTGGGAGCGGCTAGTTTAGCGTAGCTGATTTTAGAATTTAGAGGGCGATTAATGAACGTTTTTTGTTAATTTTAAGGAAAAATGGGACAACCTCGAAAAAGAGCTAGGTGATTTTCACCGCAATTACAACACTTCGGATTTTCAACTTTTTTATTTCCTAAAGGGCATTCTTTAGAGTCATGTTCTTCTGAGCATTTAATACACTTTAGGTTTCATATGGCAATTTTTTGCTGAATGAAAAAGCTGTTGGCATCTGAAGCACTCTAATGTACGTGTGGGGGTTTTATAGCTCTCCATGACGATGCAGAAATATAGGAGTTTATCTAATTGAAATATCTCTTTACCTTTATCATTATTGGGTAGATGAATTTGAAAAAGGGGCAATTTTTCTTTAGTTTTGAAACTGGTAAATTGAGAAATTTTAATAACATCAAAGTCAAGGGATGTAAGGGCATCTTCGATGTCAAGGAAGGAAGGCTATCTAAAGGATGGCAGCTTTAAGAGGTGGGACTTTCCTATCACCCATGGTGTAGTATTGGACTTTCGTTTCGTTAAGTGCTAAAATAATTTTATCGTTCATTTCGTCAGTTTCGGGAAAAACTTTAAGACAGTGGCCAGCAGGGGTGGCAGTGAATTTGCAATTATGGGGGGGCTTGCTAATATTTTTCAGGAGTTGGGTTTTGTTGCCACAACAAACAGTTATAAATCTTCCTTTTGGGAGAGGATTCTTTCTCACAGATTTTTCAATTTTAGAACTAGTGGGGAGTTGGGGGACAGATTCATCCAAAAGCATTTTTTCCTCAAGGACTTCAAATTTATTTTTTGTAGGAATAAGAATTTTGGTTTTTGAAATTTTAGCCGAATCAGAATTTTGGGTAATTTTTCTTTTGGAACCAGGAATGATAGTTTCAGAATTAGTGAGGGGGGGGGGCTGAAAAATTCACACCAAAAGAAACAGAACTAACATTACTTTCCCCAGCAGGCTGGTCCTCCATAACGTCATCAGTCCTAGTCCAATCACTGGAAGCAATTGTTCCGAAGCCAGGTCGGAAGTCAGGGAAGTTCGGGCATCTTGAGTGAATTTCCGAAATAGTGAAAGACTCAAGAGGTCCTTCTTTAGTTACATTTCCACTCTTATCGAGAAGTTTAAAATTGGTTTTAAGAATTTGTCTGTATGAGTCATCATCCATTTGATTGAAGAATTCAGGCTTTATGTGATCGAAATATTCATCTTCAATATAAGAGATGATACCTCTACAAAGTTCTCTGTTGAATTCAGCTAATCGAGGGTCTTCCATCATTCTCTTAAATTAGGGAGTGGTGTAGAATTGAGGGTTTTTTATCAGCCATGGTGAAATAGTGTACCTCGAAAAAATAGCCTTGAAACGGCCTTCAAAGTACACTAAGGAAGATTGCAGATTGAAGGTAAGAACAAATGTTATCATCTAAGTCCGCCAGATGGCGACACTTGGCAGCTCAAAAATGATGCGATTGTACCCTACAAGAGCAACAATCGTTCTCCGATCAGCGATTCATCACAGTCTGCCCGAAGTATTTATACTTCTTCCAAGTACTTGTATTTGAATACTGACGTAATGCGCCCTCTGGGGAATTCTGTTGAAGAACCATTCATGGATTCACTGTAGTTGCGGCTTGCGTTGGAGGAAAGAAATTCAGGAGAAATGAAGCCACTGGCGATCATTACGGATTCTGTAGCATGGAGTCAGAATGAAGAGACTAGATGATTATATTTTTCCGATGGAAGTCCGATTGTCAATATCTGACTGTCCTGTATCTTGACAATGGTGCTTAACATTAAAGAAACAACACCGTTCTCGTTTTCTTCTTTGTTCATAACTTTTAAACAAATAAACATCATAAAACACATAAAGAAGAAACATGAAAGTGAATACAGAAATAAAGCCTGGCCATTTTAATCCTAACACATAGATGGATGTGCATCTTCACTTATTTGCAATGCATCCTTATCCTCATTTTTCATTCAGTTTTCTTTTCCAAATTGTTAAATTTTTTTCATTTTTTTTTCAAAGCTAACTTTTGAGAAAAAATAAATAAATAAATAAATAAATAATTACAGTGAACGTTACTAACAATTTGCCGGATTAGGTTGGCAGCTCTGTATATATATGTGTGTGTGAGTGTGTATAACGAACAGACCTCTCTTTCAAGTAAAAATAAAGCGATCTTTCTATTCCACGTTTAAAAGTCAGCCTCTTCATGTAGCTCCTCTGCCCCATTTGTATGGTTGTCAAATTTTACACATTTTGGAAACCGCAAAATTTGATTAGAAGTTTTTTTTAATTTTAATAGAAATTTTTATATTTAGTTTTGTAACAGTTTTCATTCATTAAATAAAATATAAATTTCTACATTTTATAAAATGCTGAAGGAAGGATTATATCATATAAATTATTTAATACCTTATAGTCCAATCCAATCTAAAGTCCAGTCCAATCCAATCCAATATAGTTTAAATCCTTACTATTTCCGAGTTTTAATATATTTCGGCATCCAGTCGGAGCCATCATCAGAAAACACTCGGCAAAATGATCCGCAGGTGTTAAGACTGGGAGATTTGTTGATCTTTTGTAGCTTCTTTTTAGCTTTCTTCACTTCGCTTTTCCTGTCTGTACAGCTGTTGCCACTCGGGTGGAATTAGGCTATGTTCGATGTCATTAACGGTATTATTAGATGTTAGTATTTCTAGTGCCTCTCTTTTGAGGGCATAGTGGTGGGAGTTATATGGGGCTATTTTTCTATAGTTAATGGAGTCAATGTTAATTGGATTAGTGTTGTTATTTCTTCAGAAGGCTGTAGAGTGTCTATTGTATTTTAAATCAGTTATATGTTCAGAGATACGGTCTTTTATTTTCCTTTTAGTCATGCCAACATATGAAGCTTTATTTTTATTGTGGTATTGAAAATTAATTTTATAGATGCCGGCTGTGTGTTTAAAGTCGATTAAATCTTTTTCAATACGAATTCGCTGGTAGATATTTTTGTTCGGTTTTATTGGGCTATTAATGTTGTGTTTGGCGGCTTCGTTTTTAATTTTTATGGAGGCTCCTTTGCAGTATGGGATCGCGGGGGTGAATGATTGTTTAGTTTTCTGTGCACTGGGAATATGATTAAGAGCTTTCAGACGTTTTTTGTAAAATTTGTCTACAATGGAGGGATTATAATTGGCTTTTTTAGCGATGTTTTTTATTGTTTTTAATTCGGAGTTTAGATATTTTTTATTAGAACAGATAAGTATAGCGCGATTAACATAAGAGCGAATAGCGGCATATTTGTAAGTGAGGGGAGTGTGACATTTTTTATTTATAATTTCGCTGTTACTAGAAGGTTTTCTGAAAACGGTGGTGTCTATGGAATTGTCTTTGTTTTTAATAATGGTGACATCGAGAAAATTTAAAGAATGATTTGTTTCTATTTCGTGTGTTAATTTAATGTGTGGATCGATTTCATTTAGTTTTTCGAGGATGTTTTCAGGATTAATATTGGGAGGGGTAACAGAAAATATATCATCTACATAACGTATCCAGAGGTTGTAATTATTGATTAAGCTGCTGGCGGAATTTTCAAACAATCTCATTTTAAGCTCGGCGACAACCCCCGAGATGGGGGAGCCCATGGGCACGCCTTGGGTTTGTTGATAATAACACCCATCAAAAAGGAAATATGAATGGTTGAGCAAAAGGTTATTTACACGTATTAAAGAATCGCTAATATTATTGTCGCCGAATTGTTTGATTATAAGTGATTGAATTATGGGGTTCATTTCGGGAATATTGATGGATGGGTATAAATCTTTAACATCAAAACTACAGAGGGTGTCGTGGTAAGAAATTTTGTTATCTCGGATTTTTTGAATGAAAGATGCTGTGGAGTTTATTAATAAATTAGAGGGGGGAAGAAGAGATTTATAGATTTCTTTCATGTACAGTTCAAGAAAATAGGTGGGACCTTCGGATTTATTGACTATAGGACGCAGTGATGGAGGGTTTTTATGATCCTTGTATTTGCCAAAAAGTCGGGGATAATTGGGGCATGGTTATTATAACTAGGGGGGGGGTATTATTCAATCGACTTTAAACACAGCCGGCATCTATAAAATTAATTTTCAATACCAAAATAAAAATAAAGCTTCATATGTTGGCATGACTAAAAGGAAAATAAAAGACCGTATCTCTGAACATATAACTGATTTAAAATACAATAGACACTCTACAGCCTTCTCAAGAAATAACAACTCTAATCCAATTAACATTGACTCCATTAACTATAGAAAAATAGCCCCATATAACTCCCACCACTATGCCCTCAAAAGAGAGGCACTAGAAATACTAACATCTAATAATACCGTTAATAACATCGAACATAGCCTAATTCCACCCGAGTGGCAACAGCAGTACAGACAGAAAAAGCGAAGTGAAGAAAGCAAAAAAGAAGCTACAAAAGATCAACAAACCGCCCAGTCTTAACACCTGCGGATCATTTTGCCGAGTGTTTTCTGATGATGGATCCGACTGGATGCCGAAATATATTAAAACTCGGAAATAGTTAGGATTTAAAATAAGGTATTAAATAATTTATATAAATTTCTATTAAAATTTTGCTCTAGCCAAAAAGTGTAAAAGTGAAAAATTTTCCCATTTGTTTTTTAATTGAGAAAATCACCCTCATACTGATACAAAATTATTATTATTATTATTATTATTATTATTATTATTATTATTCAGTTTTTGAAATTCAACACGCATTTCCGAGATACAGGATGGAACTTTTGGTCTTTAGCGAAATCTATATAACGGCATTAGTGCTCCCATAACTGAATACTGCATATTTTTTAATAGAAAAAAATTGAGTAAACATTTGTGGTGATTATCAACAAAGAAAATTATTGTAAACGATTGCTGAATTTTCTATTACTAAAGAAAAAAAATGGTATTTAAATAAGGGAACCTAAATATACTGGTGTTTTGAGAAAATGAATATATATATATATGAAATTAGAATTATAAGGAACATAATTTTCAACTTACACACCATTTAGCTACCGGAAAATTTTTATTATATTTAATTAATGAAAACTAACAGATATACGTAAAATGCTTTTTAAAATTTCTTCTATTCAAACAGTATATATTTAGTAGTTAAGAACTGAAAAAGCGTCCTATTTTGTGCTTAACATATGTTTCGAGTTGAAATACTTCAGCTTAATCCTTTATCAAAAGAAAATGGTACAAACAAATTAACCATGACAGCACTTTTATTACGAGCGAATTCTGTTATAAAAAATAATCGACAAATCGACGTTTTCATTTGCTTTTTGTACGCTTTAGATACAGTGGATGTTAAAATTAAAATTAAAATAATTTAAATCCGGCACTTTAGAAGTCGTTATACTAGTTTACGTTATACTTTGTTTATATAAAGTCGTTATACTTTGTTTTTTAAACGTTATGTATTTATTTATTTTTACTTATTTCAGGGATGGAACACGGGCGCAGAATTCATACCGGAATCTGTTTAAGAAATTTTACTACGCATAATATCGTTGATTTAAGAAGTAGAAAATTTTCTTACATTGATAGTGGTATGAATACTGCGCCCGTGTTCCATCCCTGTTATTTATTTATTTTATAAGCAAATTATAATTATATTTTTATATTTTTATTTCATTTTTTGCATAAAATAGATAAAAATAACACTTTAAGTAAATATTTGTTCATTATTAATATTATTAATATTTTGAAAACGTCATTACTTTTATTTTGAGACTAGTTTTTCCCAATCAAAACTCTATAAAAATAATTGTAATTTTGACTGTATTAATAAAAGAATATTTCCTTTATATCACAATTAAGCGAAATTCCGTTATCTATTTTTACGTGTTGCGAAATGAATTTCTGATGTCATTAAAAATTCATTTAACAGCAATTTATTATCTTGTACTACAGTATCTTCCTGAATTTTCCTGAAATCAGGAAACGTTTATGAGACTGGCTGCAAAGTCAGGAAACACGAAACAGGAAAATTTTGACTTCACTTATGAGGTTTGATGTTCATTATCTTTTACAATCTCAAAATTCAATAAATGTTGCAGGAAAGGAAAAAAAATAGTTTTATAATGTCGCTTGATAAGATGAAAGATGTTAGTGATAATGAGAAACGTATAACGTAGTGAATTCTCTGATTAGATCAGTCTTTTAGGTTCATGAAAAGTATATATTCTTTAATTATGCATTTTATAGTTAAAATATATAAATTTTCATATTTTTTGGACGAGGGTCGATAGGTAGACATCCAAGTCTCTTTTTCAAGCCTCCATTAGGCGTTCCCACAAAACATGCATCAATAATAATAATTACAATATATATATATATAATATTTAGCTCATTTAATTCCATTGGTGTATATACATCGGCAGTGATGTTTAATTCACCGATTTTTAAAAATGAATAAATAAATGATTTTACACAAGTACTTAAAAGCTTTAATTCTTTTATTATATAAAATAACGTATTAGAGTAATATCAAATGCAGGTCTGCTTTTCAAAGTAGAAAATTTGACCATCGGTAAGGTTTAACATATATTTCAATATGTATGATGTGATTTAATTAAAAATTTATATAACTAATTCATATAAGAACTTTAGGTAATTCAGCATATTTTACTTACGTAGGAGCCATGTTTACGGATTGCCCGTAATCTTCATAGCGGAATTTTTTAATAGTGTTCTTCAATAATACTTACATACCTGTCAACATTCTAATTAATATCCCATAAAATTTTTAATCCCGCCTTTTTTTTTTTTTCAACACAAGTCCTTTTTTTAGTATTTTTTTTCCTTCTTATTTTTTCTTCTCATTTGAGGAAAATTACTGTTAAGTTGTGTAGAAAAAGGGACGGTACTAACAATTTTATGGTACATTAATTAGGACGTTGGCAGGTATGTACTTATCAACGATTTAATAAAACGAAGATTCCTTTGTCGAAATAGTTGTATGAAATTGATTTTATGTTGGTAGCATCTTGGCAAATTTCAGTTACTTAATCGTATGTAAAAGGGTAATTCCATGGAGGTATAGTTGCAATTTAACATCTATATTTTGCGATTAACAAAATGACATGAGCATAGTTTCATTTTTCTTTATATAAATAAAATCACGTTTTGTGTAGAATATGGTATGAAAATCATCGATCATTCGTTTAGAGAGCTACTGAAAAGCATTTGGATATATTGGGGCTATAATTTGAAATTCTAGAAATTAATACATGTCTTTTTCATGTAGGACTAAATTACATAACAGACTATGTATATAACTTTTCGACAATATAAAAGGCTACTCAAAATTAAGCGAAATTGTTTAATCTGTCGACTGTAATTCATGTAGATGTTTTACTACATTTTGCAATGTCGACGAAAACTACTCAGGAATAAAAATTAATTGGTCAGACTAATACCATAGCCTCCTTAACTAGCTGCCTTTCGCGTAGCTCGGAAACTAGGCAACAGTTAAAGCGGTAGACAGCGCCACCTGGTACGGATTGCGCTACTTTTTTATTCAACAGCCACCAAAGATGTTTAAAAGTGGGATATGATATACATAAAAGGCGAATAGAATCGAAGAAACGTCGATTATATATATTATGTATCACTTCTTAAAATTATTGGTGACAAATGAATAACCAAGTCCCATAATCTGTACTAGATGGCGCTGTCTACCGCTTCAACTGTTGCCTAGTTTCCGAGCTACGCGACAGGTATCTAGTTAAGGAGGCTATGCTAATACAATAGACAAAGTATTTTTTAAAATACAATTTTCAGCTCTGTTTTTTGTATAATGTCGCGTTTTGTGGCCTCGTGTATAAGAAAGTCAATTTTTTTTTTTTAATGTTTAATCTGTATACATGTGTGCTAAAAGCATAACTTAAAAAGTATGAAATAGAAAAAAAAAAATCAAATTTGAATCTTGAATTTCATGTAAGGTTGAAATTTAAATAGTTAAAAAAAAAAAAAAAAAAAAAAAAAAAAAAAAAACTTGCAATAACTGTGTTAGGTCGAAAAAGAAGAATGATCTATAATAATAAAAGAAGATATATGTCTGTCTCTTTGTCAGTCTGTCTGTGCATCTATACGTTCAGCCCTACTAAACGTAGAAGTACAAAATTTGACATACGGGTGCTAAGAAGCTTTCCCGAGGGGATAGTGAAAAAATAATTCAAAAATTTTAATCAGTTGTGAAGATATTAACCCCTTAACGCGCGCTGTCCTCGCTGCGAGGACGCAAAATTTAAGATCTAGCTGCAAAAATTCATACCGGAAATTTTTTAGCAAAAATTCACGTTTATAACTTATCAGAAAAGGCCGATTTTTAAGCCTTAAAATTAAAAAATTCTTTTGGTTTAATTTAGTTCATGATTTCCGGTGGCAGTATAATTTAAATATTTCAAATTGGCTTGCGCCGCAAAGGGTTAATTAAAATGTCGATCTATATCTAATCAAAAAACGATCTCAATGACTGAGAATTCACCAAGATTGCATAAAAATGAATATTTAACCGGAGTTAAAAGCAGAAAAAGTGGAAAATAAATTTGAAATATCAGTCCGATTGTTACGAATTCGGTACGAAATGAAAAGGGCATTTTTTTTTTTTTTTTAATCTAACAGTGCAAGCGGCTTATCAATACAACAGTTAGGTTTTCTTTTAAAAACTAAAGTATGAAATTTAGGTGACAACATCATTTCAACAGCCAAACAAATGTTTGCGATGAAAAAGGAAAATTTGTAGTATTTTAAATTGAGATATGCCGTTGAAGTTTTGTAATATTTAGTTTTAACGCCCGATAATTCGACTGTGAAAATTTTTGAAAGAATAGAATTATTAGGAAGGGCTTAAAGAGGGGTTTGGGGGGCGAAAGGGAAAAAAATAAAATAAAAAGAGTTACAGCCTTTGAAACTGGTTATGTTTTAAGACAAGATAAATCGATTGCGGATATTTTCAAGTGTAAATTTATTAGGAGGGACGAAAAGGTGGGGGACAAAGGGACAAAAATGTAGAAAAGGAATGGGAGTTTCGGAGAAAACAACGAAAACCCAGAATGCTCTTACTCTTTTATATTTTGCAGAGTTTCGAATTTCAATTTTCGCTCACATTTCGTTGTAAGGATTTTTAACATTATATAGTCAGGAACCCCGTGGCAGAAACACGGCGACACGGCGACAATGTCGCAGAAACAGAAATGCTCTTGCAGAAAGATTTTACTTAAGTCAAATAAATTTTGACATTGTGTTAAAAAAAAAAAAAAAAAAAAAAAAAAAAAAAAAGAAAGAAAGAAAGAAAGAAAGAAAGAAAGAAACTCAAAGAATGGTTTATAAACTGTTCTGCAGAACAACTTTTCGTTTCTGCAGATACGATCGCCTCAATCCTGAATAAGATGAGGAGATAAAGCGGATGTAACTCACTTGGGCTAGCTTTGATAAGGCATGCATTAGCGAATCGTGATGCGGTGATATGATTCGGTGTATCGACACTTTTCACTGGTAACCTCTTCACATCGGAACTTCATTTTCGTGTCTCGAAACTTTGTTTCCGCGCCGCGCCAGCCGCTCGTGTCGTGTGTATTTATTTTATTGCAAAAAGATTTTTTTTTCTAAAGAATGTGGCTTTGCGACCATTTTCCGAATTTCATATTTCATGCATTTTCAGATTCACGCATAACAAAATAGCTGCATCCAGTGATTTTTATTTTTATTTTTATTTTTATTTTTTTTTTAAATAAGTGCGTGATTGCTGCTGTACCGATTTTCATTCATTTTCTGATTTACGCACGACAAAATACTTTTATCTAGTGTTTTTTTTTTTCTTTAATGTATGCGAATCGTGCATACGTGCGTAATAGTAAATACGCGTAATTTTTTAAAAGCTGCATTAATTTTAATGTTTGGTTCAAACTATGCAATACATTTCACAAACATATACAGGAATAACACTATGGGGAAATTTGTAACATCTGTAGTTATACGCAAAATAAAAAGTGAAGCTGAATGCTTACCTTGATTCAAAAAATAGAAAATTAAGAAATTAATCTTAAAAATACTTTGATTTTTTGTATTTTATATGTAGTAAAAGATCTTAGCAATAAATATTAATGGGTATCTTAAGTTATAAAACTGGTAACTTTTCTATTTTTTTTTTTTTTTTTTTTTTTTTTTTTTACTAACCATTAATTATTTTAATTGTGATTAATGTTCTTAGGTTTAAATTTTGTTGTTTAAGCATATGAAGTCCTTAAAAAAATTATTAATTTATTTTACAAAAATACTCTTATCATTAGTTTCTACAGCTTGTTCATTTCATTTTTTAAACATTTGAATTTTTAAAAAATGTTTAATTTTCAATTGAAATATTGCAAATTATTTTGAATAAAAATCAAACCAAAGGTTTTGTTGAATATCTTCTTTTTTTGTAAGCAAAAGGAATTTTATTCAATACTAGTTGTTTTGAATAAATACTAATTAAACAGCAAATGCTTTTATTTATTTATTTTTATTTACTTATTCGTATAGATATCAATATCAAATATTTTTTTTAATTGATTTCTATTTATTTCATTCATGTGCAATCATTATTTTCTATTATAGATTTTATCCATGAAATTTGTTACATTTCCCATTTCAACATTTCCTTAAAAATTAAATATTTCACTTGTCTCAATTTTTATGAAAATATTTTGACTATGCTTTGTCTATAATTGTGTTACTTTGATCTTGTATTCTGTTTTACTTTATGTATTTAAATGATGGTATAATTATACATCCTGAATTCTTTAATGTCAAATCCTATTTTTTAGATTTCAAATACACATCTTTATGCTTTTTGTATAGGATAATATAAAAAATGAATCTTGTGTATCAGAATGTTATCTTGCATCTTTCTAATAATCTCAAAAATAATAAATGTTGTAAATTATTTATATTTCATTATGATATTAAGTATTCTATATTAATTTTTACTTTTAATTTTGAGTTCTGTATTAGATTTTATATTGTTTGGTTTGCACCTTATGAAAGAAGTGCATTTGCGTATTTAAATATATATATTTAATATAAAAAAAAAGAAATGAAATTTTAAAAGTATATGTAGCATTTGTATAATTTAAACATTTCATGATTTAAATGCCTTAAAAAAATTGTAGATTATTTTTTATGTGTTTCTGCATTTTATGGTTTCAATTCATTTCAATATTTTATAAACAATATTGTATATTAATGTGAAAAAAAAAACTGAAGCAATTAAGATCAATACATTTATTTTCATCTTTCTTAAAAAAAAAAAAAAAAAAATAATAATAATAATAATAAAATAAGAGTCTTTTCTTGCAATAGTGCAGATATATGCATTTGTGCCTATTAAAAATATAAATACATTAGTTATACTGAATATTATCCACTATTTAAAAATAATGTATTTTGAATTCGTGAATGTTTACTTCACAAACTATACCTGCAGAAAGATTTTGGTGTTGATGAAGCTTGTCGCAGAAAGCATAATAAATTTCTGCCACAGGGGTCAAGAATTACGCAAGTT